>JAJJWW010005417.1:0-484833 GCA_023531295.1 Papaver armeniacum | reverse complement strand
GTTCTTCATCTTCTAACTTTTCTCTCTCAATAATTCTACTTTTTTTTTAAAAAATGATATTTTAATCTCAAATCTTTATTCAAAATCATTTCACTAATCACACTAACTAATATTAACACTAACTAATCATTAACCAAAAATAATCGTAGGGTAATTTAGGTATTATCATAAATATCTAGATAAGGGGTAACCTAGATTTACTTCTAATATCTTACCCAAAATAAAATAATGGTCCCCAAAAAGGTTGGTCCCCAAAAACGGTTCCAATATATGTACTAGAATTTTTAGTGGCAAAATTGTGGGACGGGCTTTAGCTCCGGGTTAGCCCCTTCATAGGCCCGTCCCCGATCGAAGAAGGTGGTGACATTGAGACTACTAGGATCGTCTACTTAAAAATCTAAGGAACACTTCTGAAAAAAGATCGACAAGAGAATGCGATTCAATCTACAATGTGATCTGGTTAGCTTATTCAAATCCAAATCAAGCAAAACTACATTTTTTTCTTTTCTCTGTAAATAAGATATTTCATTAAAAAGGACTAAGGCTCCTGAAAGAGCTACAAATATGGCAGGAGTAGAGCCATCTAATCTGGGAAGTTGAGAATTCCCAATATTAGATTTATCTATTATAAGTTGTTATAAGCAACAAGGGGGAGGAGATGATTCTCATTCTACAACATAATTTAAAGGTCTTACAAACTTGGCTAAAACATCCGTAAATTTGATTTCCTAGTCTAGGAACAAAATTAAAACCCAAAAAATTATGACAGAGTTGATCTATTCTAGTTGCCTCATCGAGACATGCTTTGGCGCGCCAGGAGATATCTGGGTTTGACCATGCAAGTAGTTAAAAATGCTTTCACAGTCCCCTTCAATGCTGAAATTTCTAATTTGCTTTTCCTTAGCCCAAACTGCCACCTGCAACACTCCTATAGCTTCTACTTCTTGTGGGTCTGAGCCTTCTGATTGACCTGCTCTTCCTCCTTCACACTTTCCGTTACGTGGAGAGAGGGCCGCTCTTGCAAAACTACAGTTTAATTTAGGAATTGTTTAAAAATATAGAAAGTATATCCAATAATCCTCATTGTGTTAAGATGGATGGTATATACCATCGTTTGCTCCATGAGTTTTTTCCCCTGAAATGTCCATGCATGGGTTGTTTGCTTTCAGAGTTTTTCCATTAGGATGACTAACCATGCCTCCCTAAAATCTAATAAACTGTATAAAGACCCTATATTGTTTCCTATTATATGCGTTTAGCCCCTATAATATTTACCATTTAGTCCTCCAAATTCTCCACATTTTTTCAAAAAATTCTTTTAGCCCCCCATAAGTTTATGTAAACTGTATATAAGAATAAAACGCCACATTATTTCCTTTTTTTACGATTCTATGTCATGTACACTGTGTATATATGGTTTATTTCCATAAAAACAAAATGGGTCATGAAAGGTTAAAACTACTATTATCTCCTTTTTTCTCATTTCTACTTGTTCCCCAACAAAACTATCACCAACAACCCTTCTTTATTTAGATCTGGTCCATTTTGGAGCGGATCTGAGTAGATTTCTTCATTATTTCTTGTTTTCTAGGTTAGTAGTAGCTTTACCTTAGTTAATATATGTTTTCTACTTATCTACACCATTATGGTGGTTTTATCTATTCTTGTGAGGTTTATCATTTCTTTAATGGCAATTCTTGGTTATTGGGTTGTGTTTTAAGATTAAAAGTATGCTCTCCTATGATGAAATCTTCATCTTTGTTGTCTTCGGCGACGAAATATTCATCGGAACCTTCATCATCAACTTATCCGGAAACGAAATCTTCGTCGTTGATTTCTTTGACGACGGAAGCTTCATCACTAGTTACTAGAGATATGAGCAAATCACTTTTATTTCGGGACCATATCTATCTAAAGAAGAAAAAAAACTAAATGGTTGCAATTTAATTTCTAGGAAAACCATTCTTTCTTCAGTTTAATCGGATCTTTTCATACTTGTATTTTTCGTACTCCAGTAATCTTTTTTTTCCTCTCTTGTCGGGTTTCTCGGTATTGTACTTTTACGGTGTGTTCATTCTCTTATTTTCGATCTTAAACTCATTGTAACCTCGAATGTCCATTAATGAAAAGGTTCATTGTTTATAAAAAAAAAAGAAAAAAAAAAGATCTCGAAACAATCAAATTATTATTTAAGCGAAAGATGTTAATCCAGAAAAAACCAATTGGAAAAGTAATGGATATTAAACATTGCAATTTGCAAGCAATTTGTAAGTAAGGTTACTGGTTCTCAAGCAAAAATATTTACAATAAAGAGAGGGTAGAGTTGGTATTTTAAAAATAACTTCTTATTTTCGCCCGTTTGAATTTGACCGGTATTAATCATAGTTTAGTTAGTTTTTTCCCTCCTCAAATCCATGTTTCCTTTATTAATAAGAGTCAACAAAATGAAACCACAAAATGAAAAATAAAATTTTAATGAATCAAAGGGCACCAATTAGGAGTAGGTTTTAGTGTAACCGAGAACCATCAAGTGGTCTCATGGTTATCATACTCCCTCCCACTGTCAAGGTCGGGGTTCGAACCTAGTTGATTCTAGAGTCGTCCTCTATGACCTAGGTTTCCTCTGAGAAACATAATTAGGTCTACGACTAAAAGACTTCGCTTTGGGGATTCGTCAAGCCAAGTCCGACTATCTTTACCTTGATAGTTCGTGTATCCTGATCTTGCTTTTCTGTTATCGAGGTTTAGTAATCTCTTTCAGGCAAGATAGATAGAAATCACATAAGTTTTCTTCGTATCAGACTTTGTGATCCCTCAAGATAGATATATGAAAACTAATCTTAATTGATAATTTGAAGATTTCTCTTGAGAGGTAGTTAAGAATCTAGGATGCTCTTCAAGAGTCGTAAGTTACAGATTTGTGACGTTTGCTAGCTTTTTCTATTGCAAACAAATATCCTCACCTTGATCTTTGATCTAAAAGGAAATCAAATAAGCTTATCGATTGGTATCAAAAGTCTTCGCTTCGGCCGAAACAACTCGTAGGTCAGTCATCTAAAGGAATCAATTGCGAGAGACGTAAGGAGCCCGACTGTAACCGAATCGCTTGGAGGGTGGATTCGATCTCAACTACATTCCGGTCCTAAGTATGATAGTAACCTAGTGTCTATAGCGGCTTAATACAATTTGATGTTCAAATATGGACGAGGTCCCGGGGTTTTTCTACGATTGCGGTTTCCTAGTTAACAAAACTTCCGGTGTCTTGTGTTTTTCCTTTTCTCGCATTATATTGTTTATTTTTATAATTGATTTACGCAAGTTTTACATATTCAATCTTAGTAGATACGTCCATCTAATTGTGAACGATTATGAGACTCGTTTCTTGTAGAGTTCGTATCTTGAAAGATAAATAACAAGTTTAATTAATTGGCAGAATTCCGATTGGATTATTTGGATTCGACTAGATTGATTTTTGATATTGATTTTTGAGATCGTCCAAGTACTCTTCTTAACTATTAGGTTAACGGACTCATTGTCTATATACATATTGATTGATAAGAGGTTAGAGATGTAAACTCCATATACATATTGTCAAGATCATTCAATTGGTCTACTTGCAATTGTATTAGGTTTTGTCTATACAGGTTTCTGAACAAAAACGTTGGTGGTGTACTTGCGACCCCTGCGTTTTCAATTGGTATCAGAGTAGGTAAAGACTATTAGACCTAGTAAGTCTTTATTTGTAAATGTTCTAACATCTGTGTCCACGTATAATACAAAGGCACCAAATGGTTTTGATTATGTCAAACGCTTAGGAATTACCTCAAAGGATAACTCCTTAGCTAATTCTTCCGAATTCGCAGGTAAAAATTTATATTTGGTTAAAGATAAAGTTCCTAATCTCTTGATGGCATAAACTCAAATTTATATAAGAATTCTACCAAAAATCTGCGACCACTCTTCTAAGATCACTGAACATCAAGCCCTCATGATAAGAGATCTTCAAGAGAAGTATGCTAATAAACTTAATCAATCTCTTAACAGAGAATGTGAGCTCTGTGAGGCTATTGAATCTTTTTCTAACATTACCAATAAACTTGTTCAAGAACTAAAACTTAGAAAAGAGAAAGTTGACACTCTTGAGGATACTGTCAGAAAAGTAACTGCAAGAGAAAAACTTATTATTGAGTTTCATAGTCTGAGATGGATAAGCTTCACCTATATAAAGATAAATTTGAGTCTAATCTTCTCTCATCTCAGAAGCAGTGTAGATCCTTGAGAGAGGAGAGTATCACTTTAAAGTGTAATTCTTCAACAACATTTGGTAATGTACTTGGATTAAGAACAATGTATAAGGTTAAAAAAGTTACACGCATTCAAGCTGAGAAACGAATGAGAAATTCTCATCAAAAAACAACTTCTAAGGGAACATCTGATGATCCAAGTGTACAATCTGATACCTTGAATTTCTGTTCTCATTGCAGTAAAAAAGGGTCATCTCATACTGGAATGTTTTCATTGGAAGAAACATAATAGTAACCTTCAAAAGTTGATTTCCTTTGCAATTTAGGAGGTGAAAAGCTTGTCAACATCTCCAATTGATCCTAGGAATATCACTAGCCAAAAAAATTGTGATAAAAATATTCAAGATTCTTCTCGAATATGTCATAAGTCAAGAAACTCCGATAAGAGAATCTCCAATAATAAGGATATGTATAATATTAGACTTCCTACTGATAAACAAAGTTCACCGGAAAAATCTAAAATTGAGAATCGTGGCTCTAATTCTAAAATATATCTCATGAAATCCTCGACTTTCCTCTTTCAGAATGTCTGATAAACAATCATGTGATCTTAGCAGGCCCAGATACAGGAAAAACTGGTCAAGTCCTCCTTGGAAGAAGAAGAAATGATTAAACCTTTTTGTAAAAGGCACAATAGAAGGTAGAATGTAAAAGGTAACATGCACTCTACAAATTAGATAAACTATCTAAATGTATCTATTGTAGATACAAATGGTGAGTTACTTTCTCTCCTTGTCACGACCTAGTTTTTGACAGATGCATCCTCAAAGTATCTTGAGAACTATGAGGATTATTGCATGGACCATCAGAATTGCAATTTCAATTCTGATATGAGATATCTCAAGTAATTAATAAGAGAGAGGATCCATGGACACTCTTAGATGAACACTATCATACATGATTTGCGCCATTTTCTATGCAAAACCCAAACGACAATAACTTAAATCCAATATTTTGATGACTCGTTCCTCTTATAAGACTCTACATTCCTATTAAGATTGAGTGCAATTTGAGATACCAAACCTCATCATCTACCGACCATAATTTCAATCTTTAATTTTTAACGGTTGATATTCAAAGAGGTATGTAGTAGTGTTATACGTCTCGAATTATGTTCAATTTTGGTAGGAATGTAGAGTCTTATAAGAAGAATGTATCGTCTAAATATTAGATACAAATTCATTGTCGTTTGAGTTCTGCGATGAAAATGACGCAAATCATGTATGATAGTGTCCATCTAAGAGTGTCCATGGATCCTCCCTAAATTAATAAAGTTTTAATATATCTGAAAATTAATTAAGTTTGTCTTATAATGGGCCTGATCCGTAAGCCCAATTGTACTACTTTTGGTCCACGAACGTTTTAGTTCACGTGAACAGTAACCCTAGTAGATGCCTTTTTGAGAAGGTTAGTGGTTTACTAATCTTCTTTTAACTCTTAGTCATGAACATTATATATAATTGTTAGATATCTTCAACTATGTTCATCAAAAGAATGGGAAGCTCAAAGAGACCTCATATATGAAATAATCATCCTTGATGAAGAAGAAATCAAAGAGGAAAGTACCTTGCAAGGTGTCTTAAAAAAGGGTGGCTATGATGAAAAAACAAAATTCATGGTATACATAATCTATAAAGGATCTAACAAATTCTTACAATGATTCTAAGGTTGAAATTGCAAATTTTCAACTGCAATTGAACCACCTGATTGATGGTCAAACTAAGATCCTTAAAAAACAGAAGGTCATGATCCGAAACCATAAGAAGCTCATCACTGAATGTGAAAAAGCTCGGGATTTTATCCGGATTATAAACCGAAAGGTTGGAATCCTAACTCACGAACATGGTCTCTCCACCTTTAAATGGATCAAGGATCTCAGTGACTCATTTTATGATGGCGTGCTTGAAAGGTATGAAGAGATCGATGAACTCTGAGTCCGATTGCTAGGTTTTGAATGCTTTTATTAGTTGTTCTCTTCGTCCTTTTACTATTTTTTTACTCGGTCAATAAAATTAAGTAAAAAAACCGAAACTGTACAAGGACTTAGGCCAAACTAATAGCTAGCCGGAGAGGCCATCTAGCAGTCCAGTCTATTTGAAACGAAAATAAACTATGCCAGGCCATTCCACAGACGGAATAAAACCCGGCCTACTTTCGTAAAACTCATAAATATCCTCGCCACCAAACATGCTTGCTTGGCCAAGGTGTCTGCAGAAAAATTAGATTATCTATAGCTATGAACATAACGTATATTGTTGTAGAAAACCTTCGCTAACCTCCACTTCTGATCAAGCTTCCAAGGCAACTCACCACTTTGAAAAGCTTGAATACAACTCGTCGAGTCTGATCGAATGCAAATATTCCTAACATTCCAATTCTTGTCTAGCATCACACCATAAATAATAGCACACACTTCCGCATAATAATTAGTTTGCCAACCAAGGCCAACACAAAGAGCACCAAGTCTTGTTGCATTAGCATCACGAAAAATAACACCCAAATAGCCACTGTCGGGTTACCAAGAGACGCACCATCACAAAGAAATCATAATTTCATCTTGATTAGGAGGGGACCAACTAATCTCAATAGGTGTGGAAATCTTACTCTATCTATGTCGCACCTTGAAATAATTTAAAATCGCAAATCCTCAATATTGTTGAACATATGGCCCTTCATTATAATAGAGTTATCACGAATTACCTGATAGACCCCGCCTTTGAAACCAAGCCAATTGAATGCAACACCATCGAAAAAGCTTTATTGTGCAAACTTCCATAATTCAAGTGACAATTGCAAGATTTGCAACTAACCACAAGTCTTTTATCATCCCGTTACGCCCCTTTGCAGCCTTATATGAGGCCACCGTTTTCATTTGGCTGTAACTTAAAAATTCCAGCAGCCCATGCCTAGATACGCTTGCGAAATTTTGGTGTGTTAAGTAATATGGCCGAGGGATTCGCCATTCTTCTTGCATAAGCTACACATAGTATGCATGCTTCTTCCCGTCTTCTTAATCATATTATCTTCAGTTGCACAACATTCCTTACGCCAAATTTCCAATACTGTACACCTAAAGTAGGATGCACAATGTAGTGAGAGAAAAGTACAACACTTCGGCTGCACATCATAAGACGTTCTATTAGCAAATTTGCAGACTTAAATGAAAAAACGCCTTTGCTATCCAAATACCAAATTTTATAATCTTTACCACCAGCAATAAGAGGTAAATTTTCAACATCGATATTGCACCGAATCATCAAATCACACGTTCTTGGAGGAATTACCCAAATACCTTCGACAATGAGATCACTAACATTGGACTTAATATCATTTGGGCCCAAAGAAGTAATCCTAAGCCTCCTCTCCATCGAAAAATCACCACACCAATTATCAAAAAATAATGAAGTACGCGTAATCCCCAATAATAGAGCGAGTATGCCATTGAACAAAATTATAAATCCACCTAATTCCTGGGAAAACAGTGGAACCCAATTTATAATCAATCAAATTACCATTGATTTTGAAGTATTTCGCCTTCAAAAATCTAGCCCAAATATTGTCAGAGTCACGGATAGTAACCCACAGCTTCATAAGCATGGCCTTATTCACCACTGCCAAGCGTTTAATACCTAGGATACCTTCACGACTTGGATAACACAAGCTATCATAAAGCACCGTAAAATACTTGCGTTTTAGTGCATCACCAGACCAAAGAAAATTGCGAATGGCTCTTTCAACTTGCTCAATAATCGTCCTCGGCCACTTATACACAGCCATAGAGTGTACAACATAACTAGAAATAACTGAACGAATCAACACCAATCTGGCCTGAAAAGATAAAAGCTTACCCTTCCAGCCGACTAACTTATCCATAATATTCTCAACCACACTCCTAATATGTACGTGGCGCACAATACCGACTTCAATTGTATTCCCAAGTATTTATCTGAAATAAAACTCTTCCCATGCCCAAAAATTAGAGATATCAATGCCTCTAGAACAAGTACGACCTCCATAGTAAAATTTGCTTTTAGTACGATTAACATATTGGCCAGAGGCCCGCTGATAGATACCAAGCGTATTCATTAGATTATGTAGGCTATGCAAATTTCCTTTGCAGAAAATAAGAATTTCATCCGCAAAAAGAAAATGAGTTGGCGCCACACCTTTTTTGCTGACCATATGATGCATACTCTTCCTTGCAAACAATTTAGAGAGATTACGACTTAAAACATCTTCAATAAGCACAAAAATCAAAGGTGAAAGAGGGTCACCTTGCCGCAAACCTCTAGAAATACTAAAGAAACCTTCAGGGCTGCCATTGATCAAAATAAAAATCCGAGAAAAATGAAGAATACTAAGTATCAAAGAGCACCAATTCTCAGAAAATCTATATTGTTTAAGGAGGAACACTAGTTTTTGGAGTAGTTCTTATGTGATAAATTAGCTATTCCAAATACTATAATCTTGCATGTTTAAAGTTTATTTTGGAAGATGACTTGCAATACCTAATCTTCATGGATTATATATATGTATTTCTTTTTTTTTGTGAGATTTGTTACTTGCTATCATATTCAGGTGATTAGAACATATATCTCATATTTTCTCGTAGGTTAAGCTCTTAACTCTTGCAAAATATGAGTAAACTATTTTGAGAATGACAATATTGATCTATTCACAATTACACTCTTTTGAATATACTGCTAGTGGATTCCGTAAGATGTTCTTTAAGAATCTACTTACTTCCTTGATTGCATAACCGCCAGGGAATAAGCGGTGAACTTTAATCTCCACGTTCGTACATGGCTATAGAAGTTATAATTATTATGTTGAGTCATATCACCCTATTTGTTGTCTTGTTTGTAACTGGTGTAAAAAATAGTTTTTGTCGATGATTATTTTTCTCACGAAAATCATGTATCTTAAGTAGCGAGAAGAGAAAATATATTGGGATACCTGTTTACTTTGTTCGTAACTAGTGAGTAACTTTGTATGTACAAGGAAAATCCTTCTCTTGTGATTAGAGTTAAGGTCGCTAATGTTGTTCTTTCAAGAATGGTATCAAATGGGGGAGAGATCAATTGAACTTGTGCTTAATGGCAATATCTTTGAGGGCAGAGCGGATGTGGAATTCTAGGAGATTTTTGTACCTTTATATATCCTTGACTAACCGAGTTTACTTGGTGAAATTGTCTAAAATAAATGTTCGTATGCGTTCTCTAGTCTTGAATACTCTTTTGTTTAATTCATCTTGATCCTCATTTTTCACCTTTGCCAATTTTGTTGACAAAAAGGGGGAGAATTATTAAGTAGTATCTTACTACATTAAATATAGCTTTTCGGAGCATCATGTAAGGTGGAGTGGATTATTATATATAGGTTTTACTTATTTTGCAAAAGAAGTAAGTATTGACTACGGGGGAGAACATATCACCGTAGTATTGCTTCAAAGTTGTGGTGCAATTGAAATTTGAGGAAGGCAGTAAGCTACGTTTCTGTATAACAACCTATGAGTAGAGTGTGATTACCTCATTCTAGTAAAACTTTTTTGAGTATTCTCAGAAGTTGTTATCGCTACGGATCTTCAACAACAAAGGTGCTGAATGAACACATACAAAACCATAAAAGAACTTGAAGTACGAATAATTCAAGATGTCTGTTGAAGAACCAAGGAAATCAAGCATAGTGGATTGATCTGAAAAGTTTATTTATCGTGAATCCATATGTATTGAATAGATTTGTCACTAAAATTGACAAAGGGGGAGATAGTTAGAGCAATGCTCGATTGAACCAACAAGTTTTGCTATCTCAAGCTTGTTGTCAATATCCGATGATCAAAACTATATCTTAACAAGCTCATTAAACCCGCGCAAATTGCGCGGGCTAGTTTATTATTTACTCGATCATTTCCTTCTCTAGATTTCAGAATCAGATATTTAGATATCCGCATATATAGTCTCAAATAACGCATTCCCCTTATTACACAAAAAGTGGAGTTCTTATCAAGATCTGGTAGCCACACTAAGATGATTAACGTGAATCAAACTGGACAAAGGTTGATCTTATTGATCAACAAAAAATAGTTATCCAAAATACATTGTATAACGATAAAAGTCTAAATTTTTGTCAAAAAAAAAAAAAACGATAAAATCCTAAATTCATGACTGTATTTTTATTTGGTGATGTTAATCCAAGCGGAAGATGTAGAAAAAGAATAGATGTAAATGTTCATACTGCAACTCAGAAAATAAATTTGAGAGACCATACAAACAAAGAGTTGTCCAAATTATCTGGCCACTCATCAACACATTCGATGCTTCCTAACGTAAGGATTGGCTATGCAACAAATATAGAAAGAGTAACTTACTTAGATGATCTATGATCTAGTACCGGAGTTATCGAGTTCATTAAGTTATGTACAACAAAATAAAAACCTTCGGAAATACTGAATTACATCATACTTTTTGCATTTTCGAATGCACTCAGGCTTATCGTTATAGCGTAAGATTCTTTACTTCCCAATGATATTTCACCTTCAACCATGCCCCGAGTTTGTCACTGCCTGCTAAACAAATTGTTAAAATTGTTAGATCATCAGAACACAAATTAAAAATTGTTAAATCCTCTAAAATATCTCATCTAAAGTGTGTATCGTGCAAGCTCTAGAGTGTTGCTTCCGTAACCCAATCATGTTACATAATGTTCTATAAGATCATAAGAACACAAAAAAGTTAATGTACCAAATTTAAGTTGATTATAAACATTTAAGACCAATTGGCGTAAGATATTTATTCCTTGAATCTCTTGATATAATAAGTGGTGTAATGTGATAGGATGTATCTTACCATGAATGCGTTTCTGTCTCTTGGTATCACAACTGAAGATTTCCAAATTTAATCGTGAAATAGAACACTTCTTTACGCTTTATGTTTACATCCTTAATGACGTTTCTTTCTTATAAGCAACTCTACATGGTGGAGATGTTCAATTGAGAGAAAATTAGAAAAACGAAAACGTGTGTCCAAAATGGCGCTTGATAAAAATGAATAAATCCCATCGAAAGAAGACCTGAACTTGAAGTGCAGAGGTATTTGATATCCTTCCGAAAAAATTGCAAAAGAAGAGGGGTTTGCTGATAGGGGTTTATACCATCGGCATAATAATTATTTATAAAACTGAATAGTCGTGCCGGTAAAGCCTAGGGGCGTGTACGGAAACAGTATTTGCTTGAATCTTTTCATGTATTCTGTGAGATAACAATCTCAACCAAAAGACGTGTCTCTTCTGTTACGCAAAGATTGAACGGCATGACAGCTAGGCAGGTTCTTATTGGTTTTACGCAAAGAATGAACGGAAATAATTCCGGCCTCTAATAACGCTGATGGTGGTGACATTACTCCTCCTCACGCTAACACGGAAGGTCATCCTCTGTTCAGCCGACACCCTGAGTAAGTTGATGTAGTTTTTACAGTGATAAGTACAGATTCGTTGCTCGGACTCTTTTTTGAAGATTTGGTTTTTGATTATTAAAAGAAAATACTAAGACAAACTAATTAAAATTGATTTTTTTTAAACAAGGAGAGATGAGTCTAGGGTTTTGGATTCCGCTACTTCTAATGATGATAAACTCAATAATTAAAACTTTGGCATAATACTCCTATTTTACTCAAAACAGTTTCGAACTCAATCTCATGCTTTGGAAAATATAACACTACAAGCTCTTTTTTTTATGACTTTTATCGCTATACTAAGGCCTAATCCTCCTTCGCTTATAAAAGAACGGTAGAAACTACCCAAAACAGTTTTTACGAAGCATGTAAAGAAGAGAGAATTTTTAGACAAATTAAAACATAATTTTGGAGTAAATATGCCAAAGAAATTAATTACTAAATATTACCCTTTAAAAATAGTTTCCTCCAAAACCCTAGAAAAGAAATTTAGCTGCTCATAGATCGAAGATTGGAGAAAATTTCATTAATCATTGTACTAAAAATAATAATAAAAGTGCTTACAATGATTTTCAGTAATATAAGACTGTCTCTGAGGGTCTTATTTTCCACTGTTGAACAACGATAGTTAGCTGACTTGTCGTTGTTTTTAAGTCTGCTCTTTTACGACGGCTTATGGTGGTGCTTTGTTCTTGGTGTTCTTGGTTCCTTGCAGCAGCAGGTAACTTTTTTTTTTTCTCTTTTCTATCGATTCTAAGCTCTCTATTCCTTCCCCAAGGTCTCCGTATGCCTTCTTGGAAATTAAGCCGGCTATTTATACACTACAAGTAGGTTTAATCCGCACGAAATCTCTAGCATCTTCTCAACTTTTCCTCCACGGCAAGTTACGGATTTTCTTTCTTGTTTTGAGAATTATTTCCTTGTCTTTCTTTTTCACACGTCTTCTGATGATGCACGGACCAATCATATTGCTAGTACAAGCTAAACTCTCGTCACCTCTTCCAATATTAGAAAATTATACCCGATATACATTATCTTCCCTGTTTTCTTCTCCGGGATTATTTAGCCCAACTGGATCAAATCCGTTAACTACACCGAGCCTGTTAGGCCATAAGGAGGATACCCAATGAGTTTCAGCCCTTTAGTCTCATTAGAACTCATCAAAAAATCGAACCTTAAATCTGGTCGTGAAGAACATTTTTTTTCCCGCCAAAACCAGTGAGCTTTGATTCTCCTTTTTCAGATTATATAGCCAATTCTGATTGATATAAATACCATAAACAGCCCTGTTTTGACCTAAAGAACAAACCCATTCAATTCCAGCGCTTTAGTCTCTTCCTAACTCCATCAAAATCCAAACCCTAATTTGCTGCCATTAAAAACCAGTTTTCCCGCCAAAATTCAAATTTTCAAATGAAGAAGATGACTCTCCCCTTATCCAACAGCGGTGTCCCTTTAGCAATTTGGGCTATATTTAGCAATTTCAGGGGGTACGAATAGCAATTTGTGGGGTACAAAGATGACTTTGGGGCTGTATTTAATGAAAAACTCCTGGGTGACTTTATCGACTCTTAGGGCCATTTCTCGGGGTTGCCTTTAACACTTTTAAAGGTGCTTTTAGTAGTTTCTCGAGCAGCCTTCTCTTACTTCTTATATTCACTTCTTTTCTTCAATTTTTATACATCACTAAGGCTGAATACCTTTCAGATAGAAAAGAAGTAAATAATGAGAAATAAGTCGCCTTCAACAGTAGTTGCACATGAAATGACACTTTAGCCCTTTTAAGCGACGTTTCCTCTTCTTTTGCTCTAAAGTACCTGAAATGCAAAATCAAATAAAAGATACATAATTTACAAGAAAACATACAAAGAAAGCATAAACCATAGATAAATATCAAGGTGTTTTAGACACCTATCAAATTCCCCCACACTTAGACTTTGCTAGTCCTCGAGCAAATCAAACTAAAATAAATTTTTTTTTTTAATACATACAACTCCATCTCGTCGAGGGTACGGTCACACTTAGCACGTATAACAAGCCTTTAAACCCCTAGGTGGCCCTAGTGGCCGAGTTATAGTCTCGGGAGGGTTTACAAGAGGTATACCCACAAAACCTTTATACTCAGGACACTTAGCCATTTACGCGTAACCTTGGAAGGTACTAAAGAATCTCCTTGGTTGGCATACTTATTGACTACGGGAGGAAGTACCATGATGCGAAATTCCAATTGTTGTACACGAGTTTGCACTCAGCATACTAAAATTCATATATAAGTCACAGAGCTCTACTCAGATAGTCGCACTATGGACATCAATATCCGGAGTCAACAAATCACATGGATAGATTAAGAAATGGATATTGAAAAACGTAGATGGTTTTGATGTTGACTAAGGTGATCGGTGTTTCTCATATCTGTCAAGGCCACTGCCAAAACGAACCTATCCTAATGGACTGAGATATTGGTCTGGACTAATATCAACACATTGGCATATACAATGGAACCAATGGTCGATAATCCTAACTCTAGGTCAACACAACTGGCATATACAAGGGTTCCAGTGGTCGACTTTATTGAATTTATTAGGTTGGTCTCGATGGTCTCGGTCTCAATTTTTTTCTCTTTTTTTTTTTTTTTTTTTTTTTTTTTTTTTTAACAACATGTTTAGATCTTGCGGATCCAAGCGCATGATTCTTGTCGCATATTATATGGTAATTCCGTGGATCCTTTCCACGCTTGTTTAGGCGACGGAGACAGGAGAACACACACATATTGCTATCCAAGTGTTAATTTTTTTATTTTTTTTTTCACCCTAGCAGTGGTAACAACTTGAATCGTGAGCCCCACCTAATCACTTAGAAAATCATATTTTAAAAAGAAAACAAAATAAAAATAGAAGTGAAAAGGACTCGCGAGATATGGTGAAACTACCATGTTATTTCTAACACCTGAGCTCTGTGCTTTTATGAATAGACTCTTTAGATGTTGCCATCTATACAGATTGGTTCCTCAACTCCTACAACCAAAATGCTTCCATCCACTTAGATTGGTTAGTGCCATCCTCAATAAGCATAAATTTCTAGGCTCTGAAGTTTTTTTTTTTTTTTTTTTTTTTTTTTGAAAACTAACTAAAAGTTTTTCCCTCACCCCCACACTTAAACCTAACATTGTCCTCAATGTTTCAAAATAAAGTGCAGTACCAAAAATATAGGTAAAAAGAGGAATAAAGAGGTAAGTCAGAAAGATAGTACCTGGATGAAGCGTAGCAATCCTTCCATGGGAGCAAGAAAAATAAAAACAGAAAAACAAAACTAATGTACAACAGCATGATCCTCCAGAGGGACCTTAACATCACCATGTATGGGTTGCCTCCCAATAAGCGCTAAGTTTAATGTCTTGACCAGACGTTGTGACCCGTTCAAATTAATCTGGTAGACAGGATCTCTCAAATTTCAATTCTTCTATTGCATGACTGGGTAACTCCAAGAATGGTTTCAACCGTTGACCGTTAACCTTGAAAGTTTCCCCATTCTTCGGATTTTCAACTTCAAGCGCACCATGAGGAAAAACAATTTTGACAAAATATGGTCCGGTCCACCGAGACCTCAATTTACTGGAAAAGATGTAAACGAGAATTGTAAAGGAGAACTTTTGACCTGGTTCAAATGTCTTTCGAATAATCGATTTATCATGAAATATTTTTGTTTTCTCCTTGTAAATTTTCGCACTCTGGTAAGAATCATTACAATTTCTTCTAACTCATTGAGTTGCAGTCTACGGTTATCATCGGCGGTTGGTAGGTCAAAGTTTAGCCGTTTAATGGCCCAATAAGATCGGTGTTCTAATTCTACGGGCAAATGGCGGGCTTTACCGAAGACAAGTCTATACGGAGACATCCCAAGTGGAGTCTTAAAAGCAGTTCGGTAAGCCCACAAAGCTTCTACTAAGCGCAAAGACCAATCTTTTCGGGTAGGGTTGACGGTCTTTTCTAAAATCTGTTTAATTTGCCTATTAGACACTTCAACTTGGCCACAAGTTTGTGGGTGATAAGGCGTAGAAACCTTATGTGTAATGGAGTATTTCTTCATGAGCGCCTCGAAAGATAGGTTGCAAAAATGGGAACCTCCATCACTAATGATTGCTCTAGGCATACCAAATCGAGAGAAAATATTGTCTCTAACAAACTTGATCACAACGTGGCGATCATTTGTCTTGGTAGCGATTGCTTCAACCCACTTAGACACATAGTCAACAGCTAATAAGATGTAATAGTTGCCATAAGAATTGACAAAAGGACCCATAAAATCTATACCCCACACATCAAATATTTCTATTATTAATATAGGATTAAGTGGCATCATATTACGTCGGGTCATCTTTCCTAACTTTTGACATCTATCGCAACTTTGACAAAATAGGTGGGAGTCCTTAAACGAGTTGGCCAATAAAGACCGGATTGCAAAACCTTCGCAGTTTGTTTTCTTAGAACTAAAGTGACCCCCACAAGCTCCGAGAATGACAAAAAGTCGGGACACTTTGGAGATTTCGTTGTCGAGGAATACAACAACGGATGATCCGATCGGGCAATATTTGAATAAGTACGGATCATCCCGAAAAAGTATTTTACCTCGAGACAAGAATTTAGCTCTATCCTGTTTAGACCAATGGTCGGGCATTTGACCAGTTACAAATAATTGACAATGTCGCAAACCAGGGTAACAAAGAGATGGAAAATAATTGTTCATCGGGAACGTGTCAAGGATCGGTTTCTCATCATCTCTCGTCTCATCAAGGATTCGGGATAAATGGTCAGCTACTACATTTTCGGACCCTTTCTTATCACGAATATCTAGAGTAAATTCTTGGAACAATAGCACCCATTTAATCAGCCGAGGTTTGGAGTCCTTCTTGGAAAGGAGATATTTGAGTGCGGCATGATCAGAATAGACTATGACCTTAGACCCTAGGAGATATGATCTAAATTTCTCCAAAGCAAAAACGATGGCTAACATTTCTTTCTCAGTGGTTGTGTAGTTCAACTGGGCATCATTTAGGGTCCTACTAGCATAATAAATCACACTAGGTGCTTTATCACGTCGTTGGCCAAGGACAGCACCAACCGCATAATCGGATGCATCACACATAAGTTCAAATGGGAGGTTCCAATCGGGTGGTTGGATGATAGGGGCAGAAGTCAACAATGATTTCAGCTTCTCAAAAGCTGCAACACAGGCTTCATCAAATACAAAGGCAGTATCTTTAGCAAGTAGGTTCGACAGAGGTAAGGCAATCTTGCTAAAGTCTTTGATGAAACGACGATAAAATCCAGCATGGCCAAGGAAAGATCTAACATCATTACATTCTTAGGTGGTCTTAATTTAGAAATTAGGTCAACCTTGGCTTTATCAACTTCTATTCCCTTAGAGGACACCACATGGCCTAACACTATTCCAGATTTAACCATAAAATGACACTTTTCCCAATTAAGGACTAAGTTCTTTTCTTTACAACGTTCTAGAACTAGTGTAAGGTGGTGCAAGCATTCATCGAATGAGGATCCAAAACCGAAAAATCTTCCATAAAGACCTCGAGAAATCGCTCAACCATGTCCGAAAAGATACTAAGCATGCAACGTTGGAATGTTGCGGGTGCATTACACAACCCAAAAGGCATACGCCTGTAAGCAAAAGTACCAAATGGACATGTGAAGGTTGTTTTCTCCTGGTCCTCCTGCTATAGGGATTTGGTTATAACCCAGTATCCATCTAGAAACAATAATGGTGTGGCCAGCTAATCTTTCTAACATCCGGGTCGATGAATGGTAGAGGAAAGTGGTCTTTCCTAGTTGCTTGAGTTCAGCTTACGGTAGTCTATACAAACTCTCCACCCGGTAGTGACACGGGTAGGGATCGATTCATTATTCTCATTCGCAACTACGGTAATCCCGGACTTCTTTGGGACAACCTGGACAGGGACTCGACCCATTTACTATCGGATATGGGGTATATGATACCCGCATCTAATAACTTAAGTACCTCGATCACGGACAACTTCCTTCATATTAGGATTCAAACGTCTCTGCATTTCTCTTGAGGTTTTGGCACCTTCTTCTAGGTAGATGTGGTGCATACAATCAGCGGGACTAATTCCTTTCAAATCTGCTATAGTCCACCCTATTGCAGTCTTGTGCTTACGGAGAACACTAACTAGTCTACTTTCCCGATCGGGCTCTAAGTCGAGGCAATTATGGCGGGAAGAGTATTCTCATTACCAAGAAATACATATTTCAAAGTGTATCACAGTAGCGGCTTTAATTCAAGGGTGGGGGCTTTAACGATGATGGGAGGGGTTTATCTATGGTTGGCGGAAGAGGTTTCGGGGTTTACTGTTGCCATTTTCCATAATTCATTACCGGCGCGAGAATCTAACAACGCATTAACTTCTTCAAAATGACTATCCTCATCATAGTAGGCTCCAAAGTGGGCCAAGCATGCCTCTAAAGGATCACTAACACTATTTGTGGTAAAAGTATTTTCAACTAGAGAGTCAATCATGCATATAGACTCAGAGTGTTCAGGGTCCGGTGGGGCTTGTAACGCCTTAAAAACGTTCACAGAGATTTTCTGATTCCCAAAGGAAAATTCTACTAGGCCGGTTGACAATGTATGACTGCATTTGCAGTGGCTAGAAATGGACGACCTATGATGATTGGGATATTGATATCTTGACTAGAGTCAGGTTGAGTGTCTAAAATCACAAAGTCAACTGGATAGATAAAGTTTTCTACCTGAACCAAAACGTCCTCAATAATTCCACGTGGGATTTTGACTGACCTATCGGCTAACTGTAGTGTTATCCTAGTTGGTTTCATCTCACCTAGACCAAGTTGTTCATATACCGAAAATGGTAAAAGATTCACACTAGCCCCAAGATCTAATAACGCATTGTTTATCGTTTGGGTACCTATGACACATGTGACAAAAGAGGGACAACCGGGATCTTTGAATTTGACATGGGTACTTTTGTGAGATTATGGAACTAACTTGTTGGGTTAAGAATGCCTTTTTATGGACACTCGCATCTCTCTTGACAGTGCACATCTATTTTAGGAACTTGGCCATAGCCGGTACATGTTTAATTGCATCCAATAAAGGCAGGTTGATCTTAACTTGCTTAAAGATGTCTAGGATTTCAGCATATGTACTAGGCTTTTTCTTAGCGAGTCTTTGAGGAAATGGTGCGGGTGGTACATACACTCTCTCAGGGATATCTTCCTCACTTGGACTCTTAGCACATTCAGGCCCATTAGGGTCTTTCGACGAAGTTTGGTCAACCTCAGTCTCTTCAGCTAGACTACTATCCTTGGGTGATTCTACCGAGTTTTCTAGAGTTTTACCACTCCTAAGGGTGATAACTGCTTTGACATGTTCATTGTGTCTAGAACCATCCGACCCATTAACCTGGTTTAATCCTTTCGGATTAGGAGTTGTTTGGCTAGGAAATTTCCCATTCTCCCTATCATTTAACCGGTTTGAAAGTTGACTTATTTGAGTCTCTAGGTTGGCAATAGCCCGGTCACTACTTTGTTGGTTGTGTTGACTCGTCAGGATAAAGTCATCGAGCTTTTGACGTATATGGTTGATATTTTGGGTAGTCTCGGCCTGGTTTATCACACTACGGTCAATAAAGAGCTTTAGACTTTCTTCTAGAGATGACACCTTTTTATCAACTAGGTTCGGTTCTTGTACTTGAGCTTGGTTCCTAGAAAAACCTGGTGGTGGGTTGCTAGATGGGATACCTTGATGATTACCTTTAGACCACGAAAAATTAGGGTTATGTCTCCAACCAGGGTTATAGGTATTAGAGTATGGGTCAAACTTGGGTCGACCCTCATATTTAGAGTTCATACCACCGTGTAGGACACTAACCTGGTCTCGGGTAGTTTCACTAGGGTAAACAGGGGGACAAGTGAGGTCCTATATGACTTTGATCACCACAAATGGTACATGGGTATGTTCTAGGCTCACTATTACAGGCTCATAGTCTGGTTTGACCCTTGGTTCATCTCTAAGGCCTCTAAACGCCTAAGGATATCGACCCCATTATCGACTCTATTGACCCTATGGATAGGGTTCCTAGTTATTTCGGGCTCCCTCATTGAAGCCCATTGACGAGTCTTTTTCGGATAACTCGATGAACTCGTCAAAACATTCATCTGGATCTTGATGGGTAAATTCTCCACCACTCATTGTTTCTACCGCATTCGGGTTTCACTATCAAGGCCCTCATATAAGATTTGGGCCATGTGGCCTTTATCATAGCCATGGTGCGGGCATTGGTATAAAAATTCATTAAACCTTTCTACGTAATCATGTAGGCTCTCACCTATTTTTCGCTTAAAGGTTTGGATAGGCCGCCCTAATGACCCAGCATCTTGTGGTGTGGGTAGAATTTCTTAACAAAGGCCTCTACAAGGCCATCCCAGTGGTGATTGTTTTAGAAGGAATCAAATGGTACCACTCATTGGCTCTCTCTTCTAGGGAAAAAAAGGAAACAAACGCAACCTAACCACATCTTTAGAGACATTAGGGTAACTCATTGTGTCACAGATCATTTCAAAATCTCTTACGTGGGTATACGGGTTTTCATTCTCTATCCCCCTAAACTTACGCAGCATGCCAAACGTCCCCGGTTTAATGTCAAACTTAACAGTAGTGGACGGTAAAACAACCCCAGGTTCACGTATCACTCTAGATGGGTTCAAACGGTCCCTAAGGGTCTTGGTTGGCGGGACTTCACCCTCATCATTTTCATTAGACATCTTGGCAAAAATCGAAGTATCACCTATATCTGTGTAGCGGGTCGGTGTCAAATTATAAAGATCGTTCTCTTCAAGTCTATTTCCTACCCGTTTCCAACGTCGCATACACAAGCAAGAATACTAGTGAAGCAAGAAAATCGTGCACATGCAAATGCAGGGTTTACTAAATTAGGTACGCTTGGGTTACCTCAGCAAAATATACCTAAAAGTACAAGGTGGGCTTGTGGAATTTCGGCTGGTAACTCCCAAATGGCCCAAGGCACGGGTTCAGCGTACTTTTCCACGGGTTTCCTAAATTCGGTAATCTGACGATGCAATTGGTGTGTGCAACGTGTATTTTTTTTTTTTTTTTTGAAATTAAAAAAAAAGAAAGAAACAAATATTCACAAAAAGGAAATAAAACCTAAAAAAAAAAATTGGGTTTTGTTACTTACCTCTTTTGGTAGGCAATTCCACAATAAATATAGAATATTACCTGCACAATAAAAACAAGAAAAATACCCAAGTAAAATCAAAGAAATAAAAATTAAATTAAATTAAATTACACAAAACTAAAAAAAAATAAAAAAATAAATAAAAATCTAAAACCTAACCTAAAGGCAAGTCCGCGTCGGCGGCGCCAAAAACTGATGTAGTTTTTACAGTGATAAGTACAGATTCGTTGCTCGGACTCTTTTTTTGAAGATTTGGTTTTTGATTATTAAAAGAAAATACTAAGACAAACTAATTAAAATTGATTTTTTTTAAACAAGGAGAGATGAGTCTAGGGTTTTGGATTCCGCTACTTCTAATGATGATAAACTCAATAATTAAAACTTTGGCATAATACTCCTATTTTACTCAAAACAATTTTCGAACTCAATCTCATGCTTTGGAAAATATAACACTACAAGCTCTTTTTTTTATGACTTTTATCGCTATACTAAGGCCTAATCCTCCTTCGCTTATAAAAGAACGGTAGAAACTACCCAAAACAGTTTTTACGAAGCATGTAAAGAAGAGAGAATTTTTAGACAAATTAAAACATAATTTTGGAGTAAATATGCCAAAGAAATTAATTACTAAATATTACCCATTAAAAATAGTTTCCTCCAAAACCCTAGAAAAGAAATTTAGCTGCTCATAGATCGAAGATTGGAGAAAATTTCATTAATCATTGTACTAAAAATAATAATAAAAGTGCTTACAATGATTTTCAGTAATATAAGACTGTCTCTGAGGGTCTTATTTTCCACTGTTGAACAACGATAGTTAATTGACTTGTCGTTGTTTTTAAGTCTGCTCTTTTACGACGGCTTATGGTGGTGCTTTGTTCTTGGTGTTCTTGGTTCCTTGCAGCAGCAGGTAACTTTTTTTTTCTCTTTTCTATCGATTCTAAGCTCTCTATTCCTTCCCCAAGGTCTCCGTATGCCTTCTTGGAAATTAAGCCGGCTATTTATACACTACAAGTAGGTTTAATCCGCACGAAATCTCTAGCATCTTCTCCACTTTTCCTCCACGGCAAGTTACGGATTTTCTTTCTTGTTTTGAGAATTATTTCCTTGTCTTTCTTTTCACACGTCTTTCTTTCTGATGCACGACCAATCATATTGCTAGTACAAGCTAAACTCTCGTCACCTCTTCCAATATTAGAAAATTATACCCGATATACATTATCTTCCCCCTGTTTTCTTCTCCGGATTATTTAGCCCAACCGGATCAAATCCGTCAACTACACCGAGCTTTGTTAGGCCATAAGGAGGATACCCAATGAGTTTCACCCTTTAGTCTCATTAGGACTCATCCAAAATCGAACCTTAAATCTCGGGTCGTGAAGAACATTTTTTTCCCGCCAAAACCAAAGGAGCTTTGATTCTCCTTTTGCGGATTATATAGCCAATTATATTGATATAAATACCATAAACAGCCCTATTTTGACCTAAAGAACAAACCCATTCAATTCCAGCCTTTAGTCTCTTCCTAACTCCATCAAAATCCAAACCCTAATTTGCTTTCCATTAAAAACCAGTTTTCCCGCCAAAATTCAAATTTTCAAATGAAGAAGATGACTCTCCCTTATCCAACAATGGTGTCCCTTTAGCAATTTGGGCTATATTTAGCAATTTCAGGGGGTGCGAATAGCAATTTGTGGGGTACAAAGATGACTTTTGGGCTGTATTTAATGAAAAACTCCTGGGTGACTTTATCGACTCTTCCGGGCCATTTCTGGGGTTGCCTTTAACACTTTTCTGGGTGCTTTTAGTAGTTTCTCGAGTAGCCTTCTCTTACTTCTTATATTCACTTCTTTTCTTCAATTTTTATACATCACTAAGGCTGAATGCCTTTCAGATAGAAAAGAAGTAAATAATGAGAAATAAGTCGCCTTCAACAGTAGTTGCACATGAAATGACACTTTAGCCCTTTTAAGCGACGTTTCCTCTTCTTTTGCTCTAAAGTACCTGAAATGCAAAATCAAATAAAAGATACATAATTTACAAGAAAACATAACAAAGAAAGCATAAACCATAGATAAATATCAAGGTATTTTAGACACCTATCATAAGTCAGAGGAAACCCACCACCCACCATTGCCGATCTCATCAAATTGCAAGAGACTCTTGCAAAAAAATCAAACCGATATGGCTACGGCACATAAGGAGCTATTTAATCAACCGAAAGCTCTCACTGATACAATGTCAGATAAAACTCAAGGAAAGGGGAAAGAAAAGGAGAAATCCTCAGATGCTAATCCTGAAGTAATCCCAATTCATACAAAGGGAAGACGACAAAATCCGCAAAGTTGCGTTACGATTCATCAACAAAAAAAATCATCAAATTTCATTACTCGGGAAGATTTGGAGCGCCTTACGAGAACCGTGGAAAGGACAAGACATCACATGTCCATCGTCACAAGCCTCCTTATCCTACTGCTACGCAAAGGATCCCTCTTCCGAAAGGTTATACCTCTCCAAATTTCACCCTGTATGATGGAACTGGCAATGCTTGAGAACATGTCTCTCGTTTCCTGGAAGCCTTGGGAGAACATGAACACAATCACGTTGTTCGTCTCAAGGAATTTTCAAAATCCTTGAAAGGCAGGGCATACACCTGGTACAAAAACATCATACCAGGGACTATTAACAATTGGGAGAAATGATTAATGTCTTCTACATAAAGTACTTCTTCGTGTCAGAGCAAGTCACTCTCTTCGATCTTGGAAGAATGTTTCAGAGGGTCAGTGAAAACCCCAATGATTACGTGAAGAGATTCAAAGTCCAGGCCTTGGATTGTCATGACCCAAATGTCACTGAGCAACAAAAGTAGATTTGTGCATCAATGGCATGCTCCCGGTCTACATGGGCTCTATTGGAAAATCTTCGATTCCCGACTTTCTCGAGCTTCATGAAGCCGCGAAGAGATCGGAAACCACCGCACCGCTCTATTGGAAAGAGCAAAACCTACAAAGATCGAAGAATCTCGAGATACTCGAGGAAGCGAGCACGTCCGATCAACAAGCAATACAACCTGCAACCCTCCACAAACGTTGTTGTAGAAGGAAGCAAGAGCAAGGCTGAAACCCCAGAACAAGCATACTTCGAGCTCCTCAAAAGACGCAAAAGAAGGATAAACTAGAGGCACGGCTCCCCAAGCCAACATATAGAGACTCGATCAAGATGCACTGACTTTCCTCTCCCCGTTGGAGAAGTGCTCGAACTATGAGATACCTGGATCCAAGATGGTGCAATCAAATTGCCATATGTCGGGAGAGACCCAACCGAGGAAGACATGGAAAATCCTCGTTATCGCCGCTTCCACAGTTCACAATCATCCCACAAGTAGTCTGCAAAAGTTTTGAAACGCATATTCGGAGAAAAGGTTGAGTCGGGAGAACTTAATCTCGGGTCCGAAGGAGTGCACAGAGATCCCCTCCCTGGTCGGGACCTTCTCCATTTCTGAAGCACCGGTCAAAGAAGCAGTTCACCATTCATAGAGCATGTTTGTGAATTACTCTATCTAGAAAACGCAAAGAGGAGACATGTTCACGGATTTGAACCACATAGTGTCTCGGAAAATGCATATTGATTCCAGAAGTACCTCCCGAACCTTCAGCCACCGACAAAGAAATGTATGACTGGGGACTGCTCACTGCAAGTGTATATTAAAGGAAATGAATTTAGGAGGGCATTTGTTGATATCGACGCACTCGCCATCAACATCATTCCTTTGAAAACTCTCGAGCCACCGGCATTACTCGACAAGAAGCTACTCATACTCCCATGGCAATCGGGGATCACGAAGGAACTTCCGAGAGATGCATATGGCTACATCAATCTCAAAGTTCAGAAAACTCGCCCCGCACCGAGACTAAGTTTTACATAATTTGAGAAGACCCGAGGATATGACATGATTCTTGGAAGAACTTGGATCCACGCTGGAAAGAAAACTCCAAAACCTTCAACATGTCCTGCTATTGAAGAAATCTCGACTCGGAAGAAATGGAGGATACTCCACCATTTTAGCACTTGGAAGAAGTTAAAGCTTTGACGGAACTCACACAAAGCCCGGAGAAAGTGCACATTCTTTCATCAAGAGGTTCCATACTCGGAAAGTCTTATTACTCTTCATGTAGCCATAATACCAATGTTGAAACATACTACTGTCCGGGACTTCTCCTGCTAACAATTTAGCAATTACGAAAAGCTATGAGTGGATAGTCTCACCTCAAAGTATTACACCAAATGGTTACGCTCGAGCATCTCCATGTTGATCATTCTATTAAGAGGTTTATTGTTTGAAGACATGGCTAAGCTCGACAGGCAATATGTTGGATACTCTCCTCTACACGAGTGTCCATATGTGCCACAACCATGGAATCATCAAAAAATATTCAAGGAGCAAACTACTAAGCCCAACAAATTCAAAGAAGGGGATTTGGTTCTCAAGGCGACTAAAACGAGATCTCCATTCTGCAAGGAGCTCTAATTGGGAAGGACCATTTATGGTTGCTAAGTCCATAACCGGAGGATACTACAAATTGATCAACACGGATGGCGAACCACCGGTAATTCACGAGAATTGGCTTAAGGCATTAGCACGAAATTATGGGTATTCGAGTGATTGGACGTTTAAGCACTCATGACGCCTCTGGATTTGGTACTTAGGATTTTCTTTCATTTTATTTTAATTCCTCCAAAACGCTTGCAATACTTGCAATCAGTATTTGAATTCAGCAATTTATCAAAATTCGAACATTTTACTTAAAAAAATCTCTATCAAATCCAAAAGAAAATCCTCAATCATCTACCAATCCAAAGTTAGCCAATATCAAGACCCAAATAAAAACCTCACATCTCTCAGAAGTTCAGAAGTTCAAGAGATTATGAAAAGGAAATCAAATAAAATCAACAAAAAAATTTTGCGCCTCTGCATCCTTCAAGATCTGCAAGCCGCATTCTCCTTGTTCATCTCCTTAGTCATCCCGACAATCTTGTCTTCCTTCTCCATCACGGCATCATTGGGAAAGGGTATGTTGTTCTCACATGAGCCCTTGATACATTCATTTGCTTACGAAGCCACTTTACATTGAAGCCAAGTTTTTCAATTCTCCAAGTTAAACTCCCAATCAAAGAGTATATCTGAGTCACAAGTACTTCCGGCCCTAGTGCATATATCACTTACAACACGCAAGATAATACCTACTTGCATTTTAAAGCATAAGCATGCCTGTGATTCTGTCCACTATTATGTGACCAAACTTCTTCCATATATTTCTCGTACAAGCTGCATATCCAATGGGAACGCCGAATCCACCTACTAGTTCATGATACGGGAGTGAAGCATCAAAGGGAGGATCAAAAGCAACTCCTGCACTTGGATATTCATGCACCACTATACGGTTCTCAATTCTTTGAGCAACTTCTATAATCGGGTCAACAATTTCTTCAAGATTCTCTCTTTGGTGTTTCGGTTTCTTTTATCATTGAAGCGGTAACAATTTGGGTTTCCATAACTTTAGTGATAACCTTCTCATGGCCTTGAAGTTCAGGGATGGTTGTCTCTTCATCAATAACTCCGGGGGCAATTTTGGTTTTAATATCCTCAACTTCGGTATTTGACACCTAATACGAAGATTACATGAGGTTATAGTCGTTTAAGCATGAAACCAAATGAGATTATAAAATACAGCATACAATCAATACCAAATCATCAAAGTTCATCAATATACACTCAAGGAAGGAGCAAATAGCATGAAAGTCATGAAAACACGTTTTACGGTAATTACGTCTGAAAAAACTGTACTCTACTCTGTACTAAAAGATGAACTGGGAGAAATATACAAGGAATTAGAGGGTGAGTAATATACCATTATCTTCGTATGGATGTCCTCTACAACATATCAAAATTTCATAATAATCCGATGAACGCGCAAAGAGATGTGGTCAAAACATTGGGCAACATACCATCTGAAAAAGTTCGGAAGTCTCTGGAAGTTTAATGTTCCGCCTTTTTCAGGTCCTAAACTTGCTCAAAACTTAAAAATCTTCTTAAACAAAGCTTGGAAATTTTCCAGGCTTGAATATACATATGATATCATGAAAATCCGACTCCGGATGAAGGTTTTACGGCGTTTTTGCTAAAATACCTGAGTTCAAATTTTCGACGAAATTCAACCAAGTTTTTCTTGTATACACATGGATTCTCATTCATTCACTCACAAATCAGCAATTTCATACTTCTATGAAAATGTTACAAGATATGTACTTACTTGGGAGGTCTTCTAAGTGTTCAAGAGTTGGGATTGCTCATGTCAACATCAAGAGGTTCATCATTTTCATTCGGTTCCGAATCTTTGGAATTTCCTTCGCCTCTATTCTCGGAGGATGACCGAGTATCAACACTCTCCACCTCCATGGAAACATCCTCCTGGACATATTCTCAAATAATTAGCATTTTCACATGAAGCATTTATGTTTGGCTTTGAGGGAGAATACTCACAACATTTTCTTCTTCAACGCTCGGATCGGAGATTGTCTTCCCAATGAATGAGAATGAAGACCATCAATGCTGGACGGAGCAAAGTTCTCAGTAGCCAAATAGCAAATATGGATTTCATGATCCTAGTAATGAGGATAAAAGAAGTCACAGCGGAAAAATATCGACAACTCACCAAAGAAATAATCGGGGGACTTTATGGTGTTAGGCAACAACTTGCAATTCTTGTTCCCGCCTTCTCCATCGTGAATGATTATTTCCGCTTAGAGAAATTCACTTCAATTCAAGGTCTCATAGCAAGACTATCCTGCAAAAGAAATTGATACGGATAATTAAAGACAAATATATGGGTTATGTGAAAAATACGTAAAAGATACATCTTGTTGAACTTCTGGAGATGTCTTTCGTTTATCACCACCAAATATGCCTTAATCTTGGTCGAGAGGCACTCATCTCAGCGAAGGAGGCTCTTTCACTAAAGGTTGAATAACCATCACGAAATCATGAAGACGTTCAAATTGGTTCCAAAAATCAGTATAACCCGGAGTTACATACGTAATTCGGTATGCACAAGGGAACCAATAAGAGCTTCCTTCGATATGGGTACGGTCTAAACAAGTCTTAAGCTGTTCCAATGATGGTTTGCTCCTCCGGAAAGTTGGAACGCATTGATCCATACCCATCTGACGGGCTGCTCTATCAATGTTGTATTCCTCCTTTGAAAAGTCTCCATATGTTGCTGCTATCAAATGACTGGACTACAGCTCAACATGAAGGATCTTTCGCCATTGCTCAAGCCAGCACCAGATTTCAAAGTCATACTTTCTTCAGTATTGAAAGTTGTCAATTGGGAAATATAAGGAGGAATCAGCACCCAGGGACGGAAGTTGAACTCAGATTCATCGTCTAATACATCAATGAGGCGCGTCTTGGACTGAATTTGCTTCGTGGACCAACGCATGATCCTGGGCATTATCCCTCTCGGAAAAATACGTCGAGAATCACCAACAATCAACCCTTGCAAAATACTACGAGGAATAGGCGCATACTTCTCGAGCGCTCCCACATCAAGGCTTGAAGGAACATCTTATTGGTTTAGCATTCAATCTTCATAAAACCATTTGAAACACTGGAGTCTACGACCAGGGAATCCAGGTTAGAGTACAAAGAACCCAAGAATAAGCTACCTATGGGAAGTTGTTCACCCGAGCCATCTTAATGGAGAAAGGGATTACAAATGGGTTTAACAAAGTCCCAGACGTCTTCAAACACGTTCCAAGACAGCCATAATCACAAGAAAGCAACAATAGACAACATACCATCGGGTTCGTTGAGAGGGACATCTCGTGGCCACTAGTGTGTCAACTAGTGAGCATAACAACCTTTGCCGAAGCCTTGTTAATTCTCTCAATCTCAATTTGTTAAGATGTTGGAAACCTACTTTCTCCTCCGTGGAAAGCTCTTCGGAAAAATTACTGTGATTGGAAGATGAAATAAAGCAACTACATCTTCCAAGGTAATGGTAAACTCTCCCCAACTACATATAAAGGTATGAGTCGAATACACCCGGTGAGCAAGAAGGGCCACAAGACCTCGCGCATCATGAAAGATGTACAAATCTCCGGATGCTTGAATATCCCGACAACTTGTGCTCTTTACGGCATAGCTCTAACACGAGGATATCCCAACATGTGTCTTGCCCATCCTTTAAAATTTCTCAAAAGGGCGTCGAGAGAGCTTGAATTCTATAATTGAAGCTGGAAGAGTCCTTGTTCAAGACAAACCGAACAAGATGCTCGAGGAGTCACCAATTTCTTTTGAGTAACCTTCCTGGGGTTTATCAAAAGACGATATCTTGGAGATTTGAGACGCTTTTCGGTTTCTGAACCTCAAAAAAACGCATCATCTATATTCGAACATTCTTGATTCCCTTGTTCCGTCTTCCTCTTCGCCAACGAAGTCTCATCCATGCATGCCTTTTCTCTAGAGATATCATTGTCTACACACATTTCATCCCTGGAAGCATCATTAGCTTGGGAATCAGACATTCTTGCAAAGTAGCTGTAAAATTCACACAACATTTTGCTTCAGTCGTCTAAATACAAGCTTCAACAAGATGATGGAATCATGCAAATGGGAATACTGACATCAACAAAAATGGTAATTCTTAACTCTTACCTCTTTACAATTCCACTAACAATAGTGATTGTTCCACAAGAGTTAACACTCCAAAATTAGTTCGTTCCTTGAAACTGCATAATAACAAACGAGGCTTTATTAACCTTCAAAACTGATTTTTCATAAAATCATGGACACAATTTTCATAGTATGAACATCCACAACTGAACTATGAAATTTACACCAAGACAATATTTCATCATAAATAAATTGTCAAAGTTTCAAGTTACTTAGAACCCACGTTTTGATTTTATAAAACAATAATTAATGTGAATTACTCACATAAATTTTCAAACTTTTATCTAATGAGAACAAACTCATGTGAATAAAATATGTCATCATATTTTGCATAATATGTCACGGCTGCATATATTAAAAAAAGATCTATTTTCCTTCGTATGAGTGTTTTCTTTAAAACGAAGGTTTATATTAGTTTTGTGAAAGCTCACACCTCTTATGATAAAATATTGGTTTCATGAAAGCTCATAAACAAAATTTTATTACTGGACACATGTCTATTTCAAAAGAAAAATCTCTCTCAAGTTAGGAATTGTTGCTAGTTTCTTAAACTAACGATCGAACGAGGATAGGTTTAATAAAATAAGGGTTTTTCTACAAAACTCATGCTAATATATACACATGTATAGAATTTCAATATGAACAACTCATGAAATCAGCAAAAAAAAAAAAAAAAAAAATTGCGTGCACAGTTGGTGTCGGCCAAGTTGGCTGACGGCGATGCTAGCTCGCGGTCGGACGGATGATGGCGCTCCGGGAAAACCTTTTTATGCTCTGCTAAGCTCGGACGTGAAGGTGATGGAGGGATGAAGAAGATGGTGGTCGTGTGGGAAGGAATAAAAAAAAAAAGAATAAATTCCTTTTATACCAAATTTTATTTCAAAACCTAATTTCATAAGGATTTCCTCTTTGGGCCCACAGTAAATCCTAGACCAACCAAGGTTCCACCATCGAATCAGCGGTTCTACACCAATTTTTCTCACTTTGGATGATGCTCTATTATGCCACTTGGGTTTCCGCTCAAACCATGGTTGGCTCATTCAATCCGAAATCCGAATGTCTTATCTTATGACTAAGTTCAATTACTTATTTTTATTTGTACCGGAAAATCACCATTCAATGCTTGACCGAGGAACATGACTATTCCTCACTAAGCAAGGGACTTAATGTAGATGGTGGATTTTCGACAAAGGGTAAAATTATACTCGGATCCTGGCAATCGGATGAGTATTGAGGCCCATGTCTCTCATTAAAGCATGAAAGCTCATGCCATAAATCTCTCGATCGAGAAGGTGATAGACACATTGTTGTGTCCGAATTGTCCTCACTGTCTCTATTGTTAGTGCTTGATTTTGTACTTATTATGGTGTTTTTATGTTTGTGTAGGTGTTTTTGGAGAAATACACTTGTGTGGGAAAAGTTGCTCGAAAAGTGCTATTTGGACCCCGAGAAAAGTACTAAAGGCACCCTCATTTTGGATAAGGACACCCACAGTGCACCCCCTCAAGGCATCCGCTATTCGCACCCCATCTCTGTTAGGGAGAGGTCATCTTCTTCATTCAAATTCCGATTTTATGGGAAAAACAAACTCTCAACCGGCGGTTTTAGGGTTGACGATTTGAGCTTGTTGCGGGAGATTAAAAGGTGGAATTGATTGGGTATGTTTCTATGGGCTGAACAGAGATGGTAGAGGTGTTAAATCCCACGATCCGATTTGCTGGAATTTTGCAGTGAAGAAAACGGGAACGTACCATACAGAAGTTTTCACGGGTTTGCATGAGTTTTGGAGAATTTGAACGTGTTTTGTGACTCGAGCAACAACCAGAGCGTGTAAGAATTAAGTACAGAGAGTTTCATCGCAGATGCGTGCGGGGAGAATAAAAGGAAAGAATATCTTCCCTTATCTTGCCGAGTATTTGAGAATTATTCCGGATTGATTGTCGAGATTTCTTGCCAGCGGCAGTATAAAAGAAGTGCTTGGAGGTCGAGAAGGACTACGAGTGATTGGGGAGAGTTTAGAGCAACCACATAGGAGATTGATCGAGTTGCAGAACACACTTCTGTCATTGTGAAGAACACGAAGAACATAAGACGAAAAAGTCGATCGTTTAGCTACAAGTGACAACGACGGTGAATCGTGAGTCGTATTTCTACGATGGATGGTGACGCATATTTGTTATCGTTCTTTGTATCAGATTGGTTTGTAACAAATATAATTGTTACAAACCCGGTTTTTCATTATTTCTCCCTTATTCATCATTTGTAAACCATTTTTGAGCATAAATAAATTCTTTGAGAGGGTTTTCAACATGATGAGCGGCTAAAATACCCAAAGGATCGAGGCAACGGAGGAAACTATTCACTCATGCTTGATTGGTAATTTCTTTTTATAATTTCTTTAATTATTTATTTTATTTAATTCACTAGGATCAACATAAAGATAAATTTGGTTTTCTTAATTAGTTGTGAATCAATTCGATGTGTTATGCTTATAATCGATTCTTTGATAATTCATGCTTAGGGATTACAATTTAATGTTTGGACACCATATAGATTAATAGTGAATTAATGAGAAAAAGAGCTTAATAATAATTCTTGAAATATCACTATAAACCAATCAATTAGGAGGAATAGTGGAATCAAGAGTCCTTGGTTTATTTTTAAATCTTGAAATCACTTTTTATATTAAGTTTTGTTTATTTTTAAGTCTCATTAAGTCTAAATTCTATTGCTTTCACAAGTCTTGAACGAACTATTTACTACAACTCCATTGAAAATTACATCAATTTTTGGCGCGCGACGCCACTTGTCATTAGGCTAGAGTTTTTAGAATTTTTTTCTTTTTTAGGTTTTTATTTGTTTTTGTTCTTCTTTACATTTTTGGGTTTTTGTATTTTCCTTACTTAATTTGGAATTTGGAGCGAAAGAAAATTTTGCCAAAGCTTTTGGTGAATACGTAAAGACTTGGAGTAAAAGGCAAAGCGAAAGGAGCGAAAGAAGAAGATTTTTTTTATTTAAAAAAGAGAGAGACATTTTTATTTATTTATTTATTAGATATTATTATTATTATTATTTTTAGACTTTCCTTTTCTTTTGCACTTTATTTTTGGACTTTGGACTTTAAACTTTGGGACATTATTTTTAAACCCTACGGAAGGGTAGTTTAGATATAAATCGTGTGTGCGAGAGAAGGACGCGATTACGATATCGTCTCGGCCCCTTGGGTTCGTACATGACATAGGAGTCGTGGGCTCAGTCGACTAACGGTTCATCCCCCTGTGCTGGACGGAGGTAAGTTTGTCGAAACACTCGTGAATCCCCCGCGCGAGTTCTTGTATTCCTTCGTTTGCATATATCTTTGAGGAATTGAAAACCGGCTGCTTTAATTTCCTAGTAAAGGAAAAGCCTGGCCATACAAGATAAGGGTACGGATTTCATCACCGTTTCTCTTCTTTGCCCGCCTTAGGAAAGGATACTTAACACGAACCTAAGCTTTAAAATTTGGAATAGAACGAGACCTATAGGTAACGAGCTTAATAGGAAAGTCGTTCGAAAAATATTGGTTACTCTTTTAAGCATACTTAGAAGTTCATGATGGTTTCGTGAGTTGAATGCGTGATCGCCGCCTTGTAATGCGGTGAGGCCTTGAGTATCAAAGCTCCACGCAGCTTCCTCGCTTCTATTCAACTTACTTCAACTCGGATTGATTCCGAGAGAGGTTTGCTCAGATTGTAACGAGTTCCTTTTCGAAAGATTAAAAGCTGGTCTAGAAACAATCTAAGTGGAGCCATCATGCTTTTTGTTTGCTAGAAATCATTAGGTTTGTCTTTGTGGTAGATACGAGTTTTGCTTCTCAGGATGCTAAGTTTGCTTCTTTGTCTAGAAGGTTAGAAGCTTTGGAAATGGGTCACCTAAAAATAGGTCCCTTGGTGAACCTAATAGAACCTCTCAAGTCTCTAGTTGTGGAATAGAGCCCGATAACTCATTTTGGGAGGGTCGGGTTAGTGAAGAGCAAGCTCATGCTTGTCTATAACAATGCTAGGTTTGAGAACCGCGAAGTTTGACCCATACTCGAGACCTACAATCTTGGTTGGAGAAACCATCCTAATTTTTCTCGGTCTAAGGGCCAGAATCAAGGTCGATCTAGTAATTCTCGGCCTCCCCCGGGTTTTGGTTATGCTAAGAACTCTTCGAGTCAACCTCAGTTTAACCCTTCGGATAAAAAGATCACAAGTTTAGAAGAGACTCTCGCCTCGTTTATTAAAAGTTCTGAAAAGATCAACCAAATGGTTGCGAAGGGATAGAAGAAAGTAAGAGTATAGGTTATGCTAACTCTCAGGCTATTTCCGAGTTGAAAACACAAAGGTTAGTCGGAGATAAATGAGTCTTTGAGGGAAAAGGTAAGTTTCCTAGTCAAACTCAGCCCAATCCTAGAGGAGTTCATCAAGTAGGTGAAGGACCATCCCATCATGTGAATGCTATTAAAACCCTTAGGAGTGGTAGAGTGATAGACAACAAGGTTGCCATGCACGATAGTGAACATGCTTTGTAGTTCACCCTCCCGAACCGAAACCGAGGAGATGGAGAGTCTCTAAAGAGACCAATGAGGGTCATATTGAGCCAGGCTTTGTTCCCGAGCCCCGTTCCCAAATGCTAGTTCCAACTAAGAGGGAGTCCAACTTTAATGATATATTGGAGGTTTTAAGCGAGGTAACTATCAACCTTCCATTATTAGATGCAATTAAGCGATTCCCGCTTATGCCAAGTTTCTTAAGGATATGTACGCGAAAAGCGAAAGCTTAGTGTCCGGAAGAAAGCCTTTCTAGCTAGTCACGTGAGTTCTATTATTCATAATACCACTACTCCCAAGTATAAAGACCCAGGGTCCCCTACCATTTCTTGCACAATAAGTAAATACCGTGTTGAGAAAGCGTTGCTTGACTTAGGAGCCAGTGTGAACTTACTCCCATACCATGTGTACCTTAAGATAGGACTTGGTGAGATGAAACCTACCCAGATGACACTCCAGTTAGCTGATAGGTCCGTTAAAATTCCTCGTGGTACAATCGAGAATATTCTATAGAGGTCGACAAGTTTATATATCCGGTGGATTTTGTTATCCTAGATACCCAACTTTGTCCCACTCGACCCGAGAGAACCAAATACCATTGATTTTAGGTCGCCCGTTTTTAGCTACATCCAATGCGATCATTAATCATCGAAATGGTATTATGAACTTGTCTTTTGGTAATATGACTATTGAGCAACATTTTTAATATTAGTAAGCTACCCTCTAACTAGATGACTCAAACATAGAAGAGGTGAACATGATAGGAACATTAGTCGAGGAGTCATTACCAAACACTTTGTTACAAGATCCATTAGAGAAATGCCTAGCTCACTTTGGGATTGATTTCGATGATGATAATGTGATTAATGAGGTGAATGCTTTGTTAGATTCAACCCCTTTGTTAGACACTAGTAATGGATGGAAACCTAAGTTCGAACCACTACCAGTTTGTAAGTCTACCCTAGTTCCTTCGTTAGAAGAGCCTCCTAAGTTGGACCTAAAACCATTACCAGATACCCTAAAGTATGTGTTTTTAGGCCCTTCTGAGACTTTACCTGTGATTGTTGCTTCCGACTTGGATAGTGATCAAGAAAGTAGGCTAGTAACCGTCCTTCAAAACAACAAGGAAGCTTTAGGGTGGACCATAGCAGACATTAAGGGTATAAGTCCTACTGTTTGTATGCATCAGATTTATATAGAGGAAGATACCAAACCTTCTAGGGAGATGCAATGTCGACTAAACCCCAGTATGAAAGAAGTAGTTCGAACCGAGATCCTTAAGTTTTTAGATGCAGGCATTATCTACCCTATTTCGACTGACAAGTGGGTCACCCGATTCGGGTTGTTCCTAAGAAATCCTAGATACCGTAGTCCAATGATAATAATGAGTTAATCCCAACCCGAGTGACCACGGGTTGGCGTGTTTGTATTGACTATAGGAAATTGAATAAGGTCACTAGGAAGGACCACTTTCCCCTTCCCTTCATCGACCGGGATGCTAGAGATTAGTGGACATAGTCATTCTCGCTTTTTAGATGGCTACTCGGCTATAATCGGATCGTTATTTCCCCCGGAAGACCGGGAGAAAACCACTTTTACCTGTCCCTTTGGTACCTTTGCGTATAGACGCATGCCTTTCGGGCTATGTAACGCCCTGCAACTTTTTCGTTGCATGATGAGCATATTTTCGAGATATGGTAGAACGGTTCTTAGAGGTCTTTATGGATGATTTTTCAGTGTTTGGCTCATCTTTAGATGAGTGCTTGCATCATTTGTCATTAGTGTTGACTAGGTGTAAGGAAAAGAATCTAGTGCTTAATTGGGAGAAATGTCATTTCATGGTTCGATCAGGAATTATTTTAGGGAATATCGTATCTTCTAAGGGTATAGAGGTAGATAAAGCCAAAGTTGACCTTATCAAGACTTTATAGGTCCCGAAAACCGTAAGAGATATTAGGTCATTCTTAGGGCATGCAGGTTTTTATCGTCGATTCATTAAGGATTTTAGCTTGATTTCTAAACCTCTTTGAAATTTGCTTGCAAAAGATGTTAAGTTTGTCTTTGATGATTCTTGTTTAGAGGCTTTTGAGAAGCTTAAGACTTTACTCACTATTGCCCCCATAGTCCGTGCACCTAATCGGGAACCTACCCTTTGAGATCATGTGCGATGCTTCAGATTATGCTATTGGTGTTGTGTTAGATGGATCCTCTTGTTATAGGAATTTTCCTTAGACATTAGAGACAAAAAAGGTGCAGAAAATGTAGTAGCAGACCACTTGTCTAGGCTTGTTGTGGATACCCCTGATGGTTCTCCTCCTGTTAGGGATAGTTTTCCTGATGAACAACTGCTTTTTGTTACCCAATTACCTTGGTATGCGAATATAGTGAACTATCTTGTTATCGGTCGAATGCCCCAACATTGGGGTAAACAAGATCGTTCTAGGTTTTTATCCGAGGTTAAGCACTTCTTTTGGGATGATCCTTATTTGTTTAAGTATTGTCCGCACTGCATTATTAGGAGATGTATACACGAGAGTGACCAGTCCAAGATTATTTCCTTTTGTCATGATCATGCTTGTGGGGGTCACTTTAGTGCTAAGAAGACTCTTTGCTAAGATATTGCAAGTGTAGATTCTATTGGCCTTCGTTGTTTAAAGACTCCCACGATTCTTGTGTTACTTGTGAACGTTGCTGAGAAATTAGGAACCATTTCCGTAGGAACATGATGCCCTTGAACCCTATTTTAATTGTTGAGGTCTTTGATGTGTGAGGTATTGACTTTATGGGTCCATTTCCTAATTCTTTTGGTAACTTATACATCCTTGTCGCTGTAGACTATGTCTCTAAGTGGATTGAGGCGGTTGCGTGTAAAACCAATGACCATAGGGTTGTGATTGAGTTCTTGAAAAATAATATACTTACACGTTTTGGTACACCGCGAGCTATAATTAGTGATGGAGGGTCGCACTTTTGTAATGGACCTTTTAGGCTTCGATGAAGAAATATGGTATTACACATAAAGTAGCTACCCCGTCATCATCCATAACTAGTGGTTAGGTAGAGGTTTCTAATAGGGAGATAAAACGTATATTAGAGAAAACAAGTTAATCCTAATCGGAAAGACCGGTCGTCTAGGCTTCGATGCCTTATGGGCTTACCGATCACTGCGTTTAAGACCCCCATTGGAATTTCACCTTATCGGCTTGTGTATGGCAAGGCATGTCATTTACTATTTGAGTTAGAACATAGAGCTTATTGGGTCATTAGCGGCTAAATTTTTCACTTGACAAGGCGAGAGCCCATAGGAAACTCCGGCTCAATGAGTTGGAAGAGATTCGTATAGATGCTTACGATAGTGCTAAGGATTATAAGAACAAAATGAAACTTGTGCATGATAGAAATATTTTAAGGAAGTCATTTTCTCCAGGTCAAAAAGTTTTTCTGTATGATACCCGCTTGCATATTTTCCCTGGGAAGTTACGTTCTCGGTGGACGGGTCCTTTTATTGTTCGCACTGTCTTTCCTCATGGAGTCATTGAGATCGAGACACCGGATGGTAGTAGTTCTTCGAAGGTCAACGGTCGAGATTGAAACCCTTTTTAGAGCCCTTTCCTACAAGTGATGTTTAGGAGGTCCTCCGGAGGACCCTGTTTACCCTTGATTGACTATCGAGGGGATTGTATGTTGTATATTAGTTTTTGATTTCTCTCTTCACCCAGGTACTATTTTTTCGACTTCTCTCTTTACTGATTCATCATGTTACTTTACTTTTTGGTATTGCTCTTTCATTAGAAACATTGAGGACAATGTTAGATTTAAGTTTGGGGGTGGGGTAGAAACTTTTTATTACCTTTGGGTTAGAATAAATAAACTCCAGAGCCTAGAAATTTATGTTTATTAAGGATGGCACTAACCAATCTAAGTGGATGGAAGCATCTTGGTTGTAGGAGTTGAGGAACCAATCTGATTAGATGGAAACATCTAAAGAGTCTATTCATAAAAGCACAGAGTTCAGATGTTAGAAAAGAAACATGGTAGTTTCGCCATATCTCGTGATGGAAACATTGAAAGAATCCTGATCACTTATTTTTCTTTCTTTTTACCTTTGCTAGGGTGAAATAGAGTGACTGAGATACAAAAAAAGACCGGACCATTAGACCAACCGGAATAAATACAATAAAGTCGACCACCGGGTACCCTTGTATATGCCACCGAGTTGACCTAGAGTTAGGTTTATCAACCACTTTGGTTCCCTTGTATATGCCAAAGTGTTGATATTAGTCCAGAACCGAGATCTCAGTCCATTAGGATAGGTTCACCTTAGTCAACATCATCTACGTTTTTTTTTCTCTACATCCATCTTCTTAATCTATCCATGTGATTGGTTGACTCCGGTTTATGATGTCTAGAAACTATCTGAGTAGAGCTCTGTCACTTTATATGAATTTTAGTATGCTTGAGTGCAAACTCGTGTACAGTAATTGGAATTTCGCATCAGGGTACTTCCTCCTATAGTCAATGAGAGTATGCCAACCAAGGAGATTCTTTAGTTCCTTCCAAGGTTTTGCGTAGATAGCTAGGGTCTGGAGTAAAGGTTAGGGGAAAGGTTACACCGCTCCTAACCTTTCCCCTATAGTCAATGAGAGTATACATTTGCTTGTAAATTATTAACTTGTTATTGCTTATTTGCAGAATCTGAGAAAAGGCTTCAGGTTAGAATTAGAGAACTTGAATCTGAAAAAGAACAACTCGCCAGGAATTTTCCAGCGAGAATTGAAGAACTCGAAACTGAAAAAGAACAGCTCGCAAAGAGTCTCTCCCTTCGCGAGAATAAATATTTCAAGTTGAAGAAACAATTTCTAACGACAGTGGAGAACTTTAATAATGATGTTGTTCGTTTTCGTAATGGAGCCATGGAGTATGTTTGTAAGGACCACAATATCCCTCTCGCATTCATATCCCCCGGCTTCTTGAAAAGGTTCCCGAGAATCTGCTTTTGTCTCGGGACGTTTTCGATAGTGAGGCTAGCGAAGAAGAAAATTTAAGCGATGAGAATAATAGACCAAGAATCATATGAAGGAGAAGAATCACCAAAGAGATAATTCTTTTTGTTTTCTTTCGCTGCCTGTAATATCCGTACATTTCTGTATCTCTTTATTATAGTGTACTTCTTGGATTGTTCCCCTCTAAATTCAATCTTCACTCCCTTTTTTGGTAGTTCTTCTTTGTAATATAATTGGCTAATATTATTGATGTATAACTTTTTCATCAGAAGATGAATAACAATATTCCATCTTTTCCATTCCCATACTTGCCTCTGTTATTTATCTTCAGATGAAAGATTTTAGTTGTCATCATGTATTTTGCCTCTGTTATTGAAACGTATCGTTGCGACGAGGTCGCGGGTATCTTTATAAATCAAGAATCCTACTTGTCTCGCCTTACCATTTCGGTAGTCTTTGTTTTATCTCTTCTTGTTGCGACAAGGTCGCAGGCCGCCTTTAAATTTTCATGCAATGGCCCCTTGACCTTGCCTTATCATTTTTGTGTGGTCTTCCAAGTCAGACCTCCCTAATTAGAGGTCTTCCCCTGCCACCTTTCATCGCGACAAAATCGCAGGACGTCTTTACACTTGCATGTAAAGACCCATTGATCTTGCCTTATCATTTTCCAAGTATTTTTGCCTCTGCAGGATGTTTTAGTTGCAACAATATGACAGGTCTAGATATCCTTGCGAACATAAAGCCCCATGACATTGCCGTCGTGCGACGAAATCGCAGACGTCCGTACACCGTCGTGTAAAGACCCATTGATCTCGCCTTACCCTCGCGTTAGTATTATTGCCTCTGCGGGATCATTGCACAAATATGACAAGCCTAAATTTTCTTGCGAAAACATAGCCTTATGACATTTGCGTCTTTTGACACTCCCCTAATGGAGAGCGTCGCCCTTATCATCTCCCGGTTGCCCCTTCAAGGAGGCGAAACATCGGCCATACAAGACTAGCTCCTCCCATCCTGGTCTTAACAACAATCGGTTGTTTTCGCAGCCCTCTTATCCCTTATACCTATATGGTTTATGGTTACAAGACTGCACCCTAAGTGGAGTTTTCTTGAGCGAGTGCAACATATGCCAAGACTTGCCAAGAATGGCCAGGGTAGGTTCATCCATCCCGGCACTCGGCTCAACCGTGTACCTCGGCGCCTTGAGCATACACTCGACTCCTTGGAAGAGACCCTCGGTCGCCCAACCAGGGTATAACCTTATATATAGTTGGGAATCCAAGGTACCTCTCCCGGATAGGCTTTCATGGGCCCCAAATTTTCATGACTCAGGCTTCAGGAGCGGTGTAACCTTTCCCCTGAGCCATGTTGAGAGATACCCCCTTATATGACGCACTTTAGGTCTTAGATTTGCCTCTTACGAAATGTTATTCGCGAACTAGGGTGTACGCCATAAAGGTTCGTCCCATTCTTTTACTCATTCATATTTGTTAAATCATTCAATCATTCATGTTTCATTATTTGCTGATATTTGTTTACGAAGTATTCGCACAATTCTGTTTCATTTGTTGTATTTTCATTTTTCTTTCTTAACTGAATTCCCATATACTCTTGGCTGCGAGATTCTCGCACATCATTACTTCAATTGCTACCTTTTCTCCTGTTTTCACTGATTATTCACTTATTATGCCTTTTGTTCCTCATATCCTTTGCTTCTTTGTTACCATAATATTCGCCTGTCTCTAGACATTCACCTCGCGAGGTATGTTCAGTCCTTACTTCTATAGCATCCACCATCAATTTTTCCTTTCTCTGCTCATCTCTCACATGTTGCTTCCAACCTTTTCTTTTGGCATTTCTTTCTTCACAACTTTCTACATCGACCTCATGACATTGTTGCGACTCCTTCCAATCTCCCTGTATAATTCCAATGCCATTTGGATGTGGAAATTTTATACATTGATGATATGTTGATGCGACTCCCAAGATTTCATGAAGCCATGGCCTCCCAATCGCGCATTATATGGAGATTCCACGTCAACCACACGTAATAAAATATCGGGTTGATAGTCCTTGTAGAGGTATTCTCATGTGAACCTCTCCCTTTGGTTTGTTTGCAGTGCCATTAAAGCCATATATCTTGTATGTCGAGGGGATTAAATCCTCATCCTTTCCTCCCATCGTCTTGTAAGTATGGTAAAAGAGAATATTCACCGAACTTCCGGTCGATTAGATTCGGTTGATCGCCCAAAGAGCTTCGCTTCATCATCTTCTCCATCAACTGGTTTCGGGTTAATCTCTAGTTTCACAACCAACGGGCTATCATGTGTTTCTCTTCCTTTTGGCATTTCATCTCAGAGAAAAGAAATAGTCTTCGACTGCCACTTTTCTAATCAAGTCGTTCTCGCCGGACTCATTATTTCTTTATCATTAGCATCTCTCGCAAAGACTCTACCGAGCACGTTGTCATGAAAATCTTCGATTGTGCGATAGGAGTGGACGATAGAGTTGCAATTCAAATTTTTAGCTTTTGTCCCGACTTCTATCACAAATGTTTCCTTTCCTTTCGCCGACACCGTTCGTGCATCTCTGTTGGTGGTGGTAATGTCTGGCCTGTTTCTTCTCCCTTTAAAAAGTGATTCAGCTTCCCCTGATCAATCATCCTGAGAATGATTCTCTTTATGTTTCTACAATCGTTTGTTTGATGCCCATGTAAACGATGGTAAGAACAAAACTCATGACTTCTATCGCCTGGCGGTGGTTCCATTCCCACGTTCCAAGGTCTTTGGTACATTTTCCATCACAAGTATAGCTTCCCGAGATCTTTTCCACACTAGCATTCAATGGAGGCATCTTAATCTCTTCCCATACTATTCTCGCGATTTCTCTCGCCCTCCACGGTTATTTTGCCTTCGTCCACCGTAAGTTTCTTGCTCATGATCTAGCCTCTGAATCTTATTATTGTCACATTACGATTGTAGTAGTTCCTTTCTCGTTCAAACTCTTCTTGATCGTGGCTTCCCATGGCTACTATCTTCCCTTGTCCCTCATCGACTTTCCTTGCTTGCTGTCCTTGCGAAGTGCTCGCCACCGTATTTATGAATTGAGGCAACAAGCTTGCGTTCGCAGAGCATTCGAGCTTGTGTTCGCGATCGGATAAGAATTCATTTCATTCTGTCTCTCTTCTAGGGCAATATATTCTTCCCGTAACTCTCATAGATTACGCATCGTGATTGTATTTTTGATTCTAAAAATTTGAATGTATAACAAGTTAGTCGCGAAGAGAGCATTCACAAATGAGAGGATGAGATATCTTTCCTCAACTCGTCTCCGCCATTTCGCTACACATGGTCCTCCATCTTATTGTCAACTGCCTTAAGCTCTCGCCAACCCTTTGTTTCAACCCAAATACATCTTCAATACCGTCGCGAAGAGTTGTTACTTATGTATGCTCCAGGAATGTGGCTTGTAAATGGTTAAATGATGTGATTGTGTTCCTTGGCAGACCTTCAAACCATTTTAGTGCTTCTCCTATTAGGCTTGATGCGAAATATTTGCACAGAAGATGGCATCATGATTCTCCCACCGCAACATACATCTCATATAAGCCTTGATATGTTGTACCGCATGAGTTGTTCCATCAAAGATGTTGGTTAATGCGGGTAGATTGCACTTAGGAGGTATTCCTCCCATCTCACTTCTAGCGTGAAGGGATTCTTCGGCTCTGCGATGGCTTCGTCCAATTGTTTCCTTCCTCCTTCCCTTCGATTGTTCAAGTAATCCTCTCATTTCAGCCGCTTCTCTTAAGATTTGTTCATTTGCCTCGAATTTGATTCTACCGGTCTCTTTAGCTCGCCTCTCCTTCTACGCTCGTGCCTGTTTTGACCTTCTTGCTCGTTATTTTCTTCTCTCCTTTCCCTGCGACGTTCTCCTTCGTTTCTTTCTTCAATTCGCACACCATTATATCGGTTGTTCTCTCTTCTTGGCTGTCTCTCAGCTCTCATCTGCACCCTCTCATATTCTTCATTAATATTTCTATTGGTACGATTTTGTTCCCTCCTCCTTTCTCGGTTGTCATGGTTATTCTGCCGGATTGCCTCTTCCATCTCTTGATTTTCCATTTCTGCTCTTATCCTTTCTCTCTCGCGAGCTAGCCGTGCTTGTTCAATGTAATGCCTCTCAAAGTCTTCCTCAATCTCTCGGTTTCTTCTTAATTCTTCTCTCCCGTGCAAGATTATTCTCCCTCAAGAATTGGGTCATTCGGCCCTTGGAGTTGCATGTTTCCTTGATTTTCCCTATTCCGCTCATTTTGAAAATTTTCGGGCCGAGGAATATAACGATCTTCCATTTCCCTCTTCTTTCGCCATGCTCTATGCTTGGATTTTGTGTTTCTTGTTGGTTTTCTTCCTCGATACTTTCTCGTTGGTAAAACTCTCCTTCTTTCTTCCCTAATCGATCTTGAACGTGATCTCACGCTACTTCTTGATCTCCTATTTTGCAATCTTATATTTTCCATCCTCAATTCATGATTCTCGTCTTGTCAAGTTTGCTCGTTCCTCTGCCTCTAGCCGTCTCTCTTCGTGTATTGTTTGTCTCAATCTTTCTAATGTCACGATTTCTTCGTTACCTGATTCATTTCTCCATTCATTCCTTGCTCTCCTCCTCCTTGTCCATTGTTCACCAGCTCGCTGCTCCTCTTCCCTTTCGTCTTCGAATCGAGACCTCCAAGTATGTACACTTACTCTATCATAATCCACAGCAGCGTTTGCTCTTGGGGAGATCGGTGGTGATTTTGATCTTCTCCATCATTTCTCATATTCATCCTTGACGATTCTCCTCCTGTTTCATTCCTCCTTTCTCCAGCAAGTCTACCACTTCTTCTTACAATCGTTGGTTGCCCTTGTACATTTCTTCTTCTAGCCATTTTTCTTTTTCAATGAATTCTTGAGTACCTTCTCCAAATCTTTTCTCTGTTAATCCAAATTCTTTCCAATTTCTACGTCAATCTCTCTCAAATCCATGTTTCTAGCGCATATGTAGTTGCGGGAAATCCCACACTACACCCCTTACTCAATTTTGCTTAATTAATCCATTGAAAGATGTAAGATCAAGAATATTTATTGATTGAATTAATGAAATGTTTACACAGGAAAATAGAATTACACTTAGAAGTTAAAATACTCTTAAACTTTCTCTCTCCTAATGACTTGCTCAACAATTTCCCCTCTAAAGCCCTCTCCTTCAACAGACTCATTGAGCCCTTTATATAGGGTAATACATAGTGGATGACAGCTAAGCTATCCTTTATTTTCGGGAACGTCTCGCGAAGTGTCGCAAATGCACGAATATTCATTCTCGCGACACTTCTTAACCCTCGCCAGGTTTCGTGTCTTCCAATTGTTTTGGGTGTCGTTATTCATCGCGTCGTTTATTTTAGCTCCCTGCGACTCCCTCGCAACACCGTCGTTTATTAATCCCGCGAGCCTTGTACGTTGCGATATTATGATCCTACACGTAGATAGCTAGGGTCTGGAGTAAAGGTTTTGTGGGTACACCTCTGGTAAACCCTCCGGAGACAACACTCCGCCGTTAGGGCCACCTATCGGTTTAATGGCTTACTGCACGTGCTAAGTGTAGTCATTTTTATTTTTCTAGATTAGATTTGCTCGAGGACTAGCAAACAATAAGTTTGGGGGTATTTGATAGACACATTGTTGTGTCCGAATTGTCCTCACTGTCTCTATTGTTAGTGCTTGATTTTGTACTTATTATGGTGTTTTTATGTTTGTGTAGGTGTTTTTGGATAAATAAACTTGTGTGGAAAAAGTTGCTCGAAAAGTGCTATTTGGACCCCCCGAGAAAAGTACTAAAGGCACCCTCATTTTGGATAAGGGCACCCACAGGCACCCCTCAAGGCATCCGCTATTCGCACCCCCATCTCTGTTAGGGAGAGGTCATCTTCTTCATTCAAATTCCAGTTTTGGCGGGAAAAACAAACTCTCAACTGGCAGTTTTAGGGTTGACGATTTGAGCTTGTTGCGGGGAGATTAAAAGGCTGGAATTGATTGGGTATGTTTCTATGGGATAGACAGAGATGGTAGAGGTGTTAAATCCGATCCAGTTTGGATGGAATTTCTGTGAGAAGAAAACAGGGCAGCACGTACACGAGAGAAGTTTTTCACGGGTTTGCATGAGTTTTGGAGAATTTGAACGTGTTTTGTGACTCGAGCAACAACCAGGAGCGTGTAAGAATTAAATACGGAGAGTTTTCATCTGGCAGATGCGTGCAGGAGAAGAAAAAGGAAAGAATATCTTCCCGTATCTGGCCGAGTATTTGAGAATTATTCCGGATTGATTGTCGAGATTTCTTGCCACTGACGAGTATAAAAGAAGTGCTTGGAGGTCAGAGAAGGACTACAGAGTGATCGGGGAGAGTTTAGAGCAACCACATAGGAGATTGATCGAGTTGCAGATAACACACTTCTCTCGTTGTGAAGAACACGAAGAACATAAGACGCAAAAAGTCAGTCGTTTAGCTACAGTGACAACGACGGTGAATCGCGGGTCTTATTTCTACAATGACAGTGACGCATATCTGTTATCGTTCTTTGTAACAGTTCGGTTTGTAACAAATATAATTGTTACAAACCCGGTTTTTCATTATTTCTCCCTTATTCATCATTTGTAAACCATTTTTGAGCATAAAAAAATTCTTTGAGAGGGTTTTCAACATGATGAGCGGCTAAAATACCCAAAGGATCGAGGCAACGGAGGAAACTATTCACTCATGCTTGATTGGTAATTTCTTTTATAATTTCTTTAATTATTTATTTTATTTAATTCACTAGGATCAACATAAAGATAAAATTGGTTTTCTTAATTAGTTGTGAATCAATTCGATGTGTTATGCTTAGAATCAATTCTTTGATAATTCATGCTTAGGGATTACAATTTAATGTTTGGACACCATATAGATTAATAGTGAATTAATGAGAAGAAGAGCTTAATAATAATTCTTGAAATATCATTATAAACCAATCAATTAGGAGGAATAGTGGAATCCGGAGCCTTGGTCTATTTTTAAATCTTGAAATCACTTTTTATATTAAGTTTTGTTTATTTTTAAGTCTCATTAAGTCTATATTCTATTGCTTTCACAAGTCTTGAACGAACTATTTACTACAACTCAATTGAAAATCACATCAGAAGGCTGTCTCTCAGATTATATGTCGATGTGTAGTCTCCCAGCTGAGGCCACGGCACATCTCATAAATACTGAGCAATTTCAGTAATTACTCCGGATCCGGCAATCGGATGAGTATTGAGACTCATGTCTCTAAGCGTGAAAGCTCATGCCATTAAACCTCTGATCGAGAAAGCCTCTCAGAGAAGATGTAAATGTGTAGTCTCCCAGCTGAGACCACGACACATCTCATACTGTATAGAAGCGCAAGATTGGACGGCTCATAGACAGCATGTCTGCTAGTATAGAGCAATAACGTCTTCAGGATGCAACCATGTTTTCCATGACTATACAAGAGGAATATGACACTCCAGCAAGTTCATATTGCTCAACCCTCGGATAATTAATGCTCCTAGATAGGAAGCCCCGCTAGTATAGATCCATCGATTAATTATCTCTAATCGCTTTGAATATCCAAAGAATATTCTACGATTCTTCGTTATATTTCGTCACTTCAATTCGTGGTTCTTCCCAGCAGAATTCCACGGGTTGGTGATAAATATTCAACGAGACAAAATCATCGAGCATCGAATAAGCCCCGACTAAAATGGTGCAAGTGTACTTAGCAATAATGCACGACCATCATTTGAATGCGCAAACGAGCATTTCAAAAATATGAATGAACGATGAACCTATGCAAAATAGGAAGGAAAAATAATAATAATAAAATATTAGCAAAGGCGCCAGGGACTGGGCTCATCAGCTGGCCGGTCATGCCGAGACCAGTCCCGCGCCCAATTTTATATTTTATTATTTTTCCCTGCTCTCGTGAAAATTCTCTCGTTCGAGCAAATCTCCTTCGTTTCAAGGAAATTCTCTAATCTCGTGATTTTATCAAAGAAATAATAAAATTAGGGAAAGGTGTCGCGGGACCGAGCACCAGCCGGCCGACCATGCCCTAGCCGTGGCCGGTCCCACACCACACCTCACATCCCATTGTTTTATTATTTCTCTCAAATTATGAAAATTTCCTGATTTCATGAATTTTCCTTAAAACCATGAAAATTCCCTAATTTTATGAATTTTCTCTAAAATCATTAAAAATATTATAAAATTAGGAAAACTCGTGGGACCGGGCTCTAGCGGGCCGGACATTCCCTAGCCGGTCCCACATGCCTATTATTTTATTATTTTTTGTTGTTTTAGTTTCTTGATTCCATGAAAACTCCCTGATTTCAACAAAATACCTTGGTTTTAACAAATCTCTTTGATTTTATGAAAATTTCCAAAAATCATGAAAATTACATAAAATTGGGAAGAGTGCTCTGGGACCGTGCCCATTGGCCGGATAGCCATGCCTTGGCCATTGCCAGTCCCACACTCCACCATTCCCTATTTTATTATTATTTTATCTCTCTCATCTCATGGAAATTCCCTAATTTCAGCAAACTCTCCAGTTTCATGGAATTTCCCTCAAATCAGAGAAAATACATAAAATCACATAAAACAGGGAAAGTGTGAGACCGTGCTTGTTAGCCGGCCGGCCATGCCCTAGCCGTGGCCGGTCCCACACCTTGAAATTCCCTGTTTCATTTATTCTTTTTCATCATCTCATGTATTTTTCCTAGTTTCAAAGAAAAACCCCGGATTCTCGTATATTTTCTCGTAATGTTGCTCAAATGCGCATCGGAAAATACCGAAACTCTCAGGACTGAGACACGGACACTATGGTGACACGAGCACATCCCCTTGACCGACCAAGGGTGTCTCTAAGGCCTTCAAACAGCCGGTCCCGCATGTTTTAATGATTTTAACCTAATTTGCTCAATTGCTCATATTAGGTTCAAACTTCTTCCAAACAATTAAGAGTTTGCTTGAACGACCATCCATTGGTCCCACAGACACCAAGAGCCGGCCCCATGACCTCTTGGTCGGTCCCTCATTTCATGACCAGTTTTTATTATTTGTCGCTCACACGAGCATTATTTCAATAAATGATTAAACCAGCACTTAATCATTCTTTCACCAACTGGTCCTCTAAGAGACTTTGGTATTTTGCTCATTTGAGCATCTGGGCGTACATGGTGGTCTCGTCATCCCATGTAGCCGGTCCTTGCTTCACTGTGCAGATTGATTTGCAATAAATCATCATTTCGATAAAATTTGGGTTTTGAATCCGTAGCTCTGCAAAACATGATTGAGCGATTCAAATACTGATAATTTTATGTTGATTCCATGATCAACGTTTTTATTTATTTTACTCGACCCAGCAGTCAGTATCTTAAATTAATATTTATTTTGGTCATGCTATCAACAATTCATCAGACGAGCAATATTTTCTCAAACTAGCAATATTCGCTCAAACTAGCAATATTCGCTCAAACTAGCAATATTCGCTCAAACTAGCAATATTCGCTCGGATTCAATAATATTGGTTCAACTATCAATATTATTCGACAATTCAGCAACACAGTTTGCTCGTCTTAGGTAATCAACATAATAATACCTCGTCTCAGCAGACATATTTGATTTATGAGTTTCATCACATTTGCAAAATATGTTCAACTCAACAATACATGGACTCATCGTCCCACAAAGTCAGCAACTGACTCCACAATCACGAGATATCAATCGTGTCACATGGGGGGATATTAACTAGGGTTTTGATCTGGCGGTCTACGGCACGTGTGTTCACCCACGATGAGAATGTGAGCAAGTCGTGCAATCAGTTGGAAGAGTTAGCAAAGTAGTGGGTGGAAAATTTACCAAGTCTCCGCACGATGAGCAACTGGTTTTAACACGATTTCCCACTTCCCCACTCTCTGATTCCAGCAAACTGTCACACTTCATGGATCATGGTGTTTTTAACTCCGGCATTATAAAATATCTCTGAATCCTGATTGAAAGAACAAGATTCGAACACTCGAACATTCGCAAAAACGAGCAATTTCTCATCAAAGTTCATACAGACAATCTTTCGTCTACACGAACTCAGAGAAAATCACTCTCAATTGAGCAAAATTCAATCATTCGTGGCGTTCTTACGCTGAATTCACAACACACCTACAATCTCTCGATCACCATTGATCTCACGCATTTCTCGCCTTTCCTCCTACTGATCAACCCATCCTCTCTTGTGACCGAATTGACTATGGAACGGCCATTGTTCTTGGTTTAGGCCGGAGTCTTACAGGTTGATCTCTCGAACTTAAAGCACTTTCTTCTTGCAGTGTATCTGTGTGAGGTTCAACATTTCGCTCGGTTCAAGGAGTCTCCACACGGTCGACTCTTCAATTCCGTAAAAACCAGCAAATCGTTTTTCCCCATCTACACCAATTTCCAAGTGTCAATCAATTTAAATCAACAACCCAAAATGTCGGATATTCTAATTGATTGAACAACACACAACCTGTGATATTTCAATTATATAAACAAATATAATGCGGAATAGAAATAACACGTGACACCGAATTTTGTTAACGAGGAAACCGCAAATGCGAGAAAAACCCCGGGACCTAGTCCAGTTGAATACACACTCGTATTAAGCCACTACTGACTCTAGCCTACTCCAAATTAACTTCTGCCTGGACTGTAGTTGAACCCCAATCAATCTCACACTGATCCAAGGTACAGTTATGCTCCTACGCCTCGATCCCAAAGAATATGCTACGTACTTGATTCCCTTAGTGATCTCACCCACAACTAAGAGTTGCTACGACCCAAAGTCGAAGACTTTAATAAAAAAATCTGTATCACACAAAAAAGTCTACAGAATAGATAAATCCGTCTCCCACGAATAAACCTATGAGTATTGTTCCGTCTTTTGATAAATCAAGGTGACCAGGAACCAATCAATAACCCGGACTTATATTCCCGAAGAATATCCGAGTATTATTGATCACCTCACAATAATCTTAATCGACGCAGCGAAAAAAGATATTGCGGAATCACAAACGATGAGACGAAGTATTTGTGATTTATTTTCTATCTTGCCTATCAGAGATATAAATATCAAGCCAATTATTTCAATTGCACTCATACGATAGAAACAAAGAAGATCGGATCACACAACTACAAGAAAAGTAGTATCGTTTACGGCTTCACAATTCCAATGAAGTCTTTAAGTCGTTAACCTGGTTTTAGAAGAAGAAAACCAAAGGTTAAAGGAGAATCGACTCTAGCTTAGCAAACTAGTATCACACGTAAAGTGTGGGCATTAGGTTTCCCAGTTGCTAGAGTTCTCCCTAATATAGTCTTTCAAATCAGGGTTTGTAATCAATGTTAGCTTAGTAACAAAGCACTCAATATTCACCGTTAGATGAAAACCTGATTAGATTCAAGCTAATATTTCTCAACCGTTAGATCGAAAACTTAGCTTTTGGGTTTATGAACCGTACACAAACATTAACATTTGTTGGTTCGACAATAGTCAACCAAATGGTTAGCCATATGATCACTCTCATATCAACCATATTCTTCTTCACCATAACTAGTTCAAATGACTCAAATGAACTAGTTAGAGGTTCAATTTCTTAGATCTTATGTAACTACACAAGATACAATCGAAGCAAAAACGGTTTGATTCACTCGAATCGGTTCATGAACTTTATAGCCACGCTTGCAAAAAAGTATTCCTTAGTTTATATAAACATTAGTTCAAGAACAACCGGTTTTAGATATAACCTACTCAAGTTCATGGGACCGGGTTCGCGGACTTAAGCTCATGGAAGGAGTACACAAACTCCAAAGAGAAATTCTTGGTGAGAACTTCCGCCGGTTCATGGACCGAGTTCGCGGACTTGGCTTGCGCCACTTCCACTTCTCTTGATCAACAAAGTTCGCAAACTTTGGTTCAAGGAATAAGGACTTATACATATATGTGTTTCCACAACAATGCTTATATCCTACCAATGGTTATGTAATCTAAACTCTCATTTCAAACATTGAAACATTCTCAGAGAACGTTATATAGCCGTTATTCACAAACCATTTTTCGTCAGAGCAATTTCCAAAGTGATTGAAACATATCATGACTTTCGTCACTAGGTAAAGATAAATTCGGTTAAAGCGAAAGCTTACCAACACATATTTCGAGAAATAGATAAAGCGAGTTAAACTCGCTCGAAATAGCAAATGTGTATAATGAAATTCTATACATCTAAACGACTTTTGTCTCAAGAGTTGGAGATAGAGTAAATAGACTTTTGAGTGACAGATAAGTTCAAGTCTCCACATACCTTTTAGTCGATGAAGTTCCACCGGTTCCTTGAGTAGTCCTTCGTCTTGTATGATGATTGCCATGGAGTTCTTGAGCTCAACTACACTTTCTATCCTAGTCCGAGACCTTTAGCTACATGGGCTAGAAATCAAGACTTATAGTTTTGATCACTAACATTGACAAACATGCTTAAGATAGCAACGCATGCGAGTTCGACCGAGCAATGCTCTAACAATCTCCCTCTTTGTCAATTTTAGTGGCAAAACTATTAATACATATGGAATACAAAAAATAAATAAATTAACTTTTGTAGCTCCTATTCCACGTGTCTAATCTTCAACATTACTTGAAATCTTCGTCACTTCCAAGTACTCCAATGATCCCAAAGGTTGTAAGTTTAGCATCATCGTTGTTGAAAATCCGTAGCTATAACAATAAGAAAACAAGAGTTCTAAATCATTGTTATACAGTGTCATAGTATCATTACACAACGTCAAAGTCCAATTGTATCACAACTTCAACAACAATACTATGGTGATATGTATCACTCCCCCTTAGTCAATACTTCATCTCACATGGAAACCACTCCCCCTTACATAATGATCCGAAAACCATATGTATTTGTAGTGTGAACTACATATTAATTCTCCCCCTTTTTGTCAATAAAATTGGCAAAGGTACAAGAACGTGATCCTAATGAAATTTCCGAAAGAGACATTTCATGACCAAAAGAAAGAAACACACATCATCTTATTTAGATGCAATCATAAAGCCGAAGATAAATGCATTCATCAAGGAGTTTAAAGATACAAGATAACCCCTATAATATTCCATAGCCGCACTCCCCACAAAGATATGGCAATTAAGCGCAAGTTCAAAAAGAACTCTCCCCCATAATATGTCATTCCCGAAAGAACAACAAGAGTGACCTTAATTTCGAAAGAAAATAAGGATTTCTTTGGACATAACGAATCACATACAAGTATGAATTTGAATCCGAAATACTCAATTTAATTAACCATAAGAAGTTCATGATTAATTTAATCGATAATGCTCAACACAAGTGAACTTATGGAGACTCAAAAATACTCAATTAGATTAATCACAAGAGAACCCATAATTAATCTAATCGAAATACACAACCAAACTAATCACAAAAGTAATCAATTTAATTGGTCATACTCGACATAAGAGAATCTATGGAGCAATGACTAAGTTAATCATGAAAATAATCAACCCAGTCAAAAACGCTCAAATATAAGAAGACTTATGGAGTTATAACTAAATAACAAAACAAGATGATTAATTTAGTTCAAAAATGCTCGACATAAAGTACCTTACGGAACAACAACAAAGCTAATCATAAAATAATCAACTTGGTTGTTTAGTGCTCAACATAAGACACATTACGGAGCCTCACAGTAATACATAAAATATGGATCAGGGAAGATCAATTACTGCAGAATACACAAGGATTCATTCTATTTTCCATCACCATTTGCACAATGACAAACAATAGACATAATCCTTGAAAACAAAAGATTTTAACCTATCTTGCGTCAATAATTGACAATATAGGCTTAACTTTTGTATTTGTCAAAAGTCCATTCATTCCTTTATCAACATATGAATATCGACTTATGAAAGACTTTACTTTTGACAAGATATGGGACAATCATAGTTCACGGACGCAAACACACATATCCCATAACAATTGCAATATATAAAACCATAAAGATTAATACTGCGAAAATCATCTTCCAAACAAATTTAGAGTTTAAACCAATAAATCTAAAAACATGAAGATGAAAACGATGGACATAGCTATGTGTAATCACGATAATGGCTATCCAAACTCTAGTAATCCTTCTCAAAAACAAGAATAAATTCTCATAAGAAGTTTCCTAGGTATCAAGACAAACTCGTAATTCACATATAAGATGATTTGTCCTTAGAGGGTAGAATCAATCTTTTTCGCCCGGATTTACACCAAGAATAGATACCAAATGCGTAGAAAAATATTTTCCTAACAAATAAGAACATACAAATTCATTAACGACCATGCACCATAGTTCACAAAGGATGATTGTGAACATTCAAGAATCCCATAGCAATGCGTACAATTGACCGCTCTTGAACTTCCTTCTTTGTGATTCACCAACAACATTCTTGTAAAAGCTAAAAATGATCTTATAAGAGTATTACTCCAAGAATCCAAGTGCCCAAGTCCAAAGGAAGTGGAACAAGTGTGACGAAACGGAGCAAAACACTCAAAAACAAGAGACAGGACAAATACAAATCTTAACTCATCCAAATTCAAGAATTCTTATCTCCTTTTCGAAGAGAATTCAAATAGGAAGAGAATGCAAAAAGAATGAGGTCATTCCGAGTTCGGACGAAGAAGTTACGGCCAAAACAAGTTTACCGAATATCGACGTCTACAGGTCAGTATGCATACGGGTTTGCAAACGAATTTTCGTGACCTGGAGCAGTATGCAAACGGGTATGCGTACTTAGACCTCTGGATTTTGGTTTTAAATGATGGTATGCACACCTGGTATGTGTACTATGAAGTCCTAACATCCCGAACTACTATTTTCAAACCTAAACACTTAAGAACCTTAAACACAGATCAAGTTAGGTAGAAATGAACTATAAGCAAGATCATTATAAGTATTCTAAGCAAATGAAAACACAAATCTTGCTCAAGTTTATAGAAATACCTTTTTAGAAGAACCGAATCGAATTCTACAGCCTTACCGAACATAATCTGTGTGCCCCAATTCTCATGCTTCCATCACCGTATACATAGCAGGGCATTCCTTGGTGAGGATGCACTTTTAACACAATCAAGTTGTGTTGAGGTGAACAATGTCTTGATCACCACAAGTGTCTTTTGGATTATCATGAAAGAGATCGCTTTTAGAACTTTTCACATCCAAGTCCATCTTTCCAAAGAACTTGTTAAGTTCCAACATCATGGATACTGCCTTCTCCATAGTCATGGAATTTTCTGGAAGATCGTTCCTTTTCACACTCAAATCATCATTGACTTTCTTTGGTATCCACTTCTGAGTGCGTTTAGGAACAACCAGAACCTTTTTCCCATTACTCTCTTCTAGATTTCTCGGAAGAGAATTGGATTGACTATTCTTTTGCAAGTTAATCTTTCTCCAACTGGGAGCATCGGATCTTGTCTTCGTCTTTACGACGTTATCCTTTTGATAACCATTACGATTGTGAAAAGGATTCGTATGACGTTTATAGGAAAAACTAGGAAAATCACAGCACTGATTCATTTCCCTAAAGGTTGGACAGTTACAACCTGTAACGTTAAGGGGATCATTCTTAACATATGATCTTGGTTTCACAACTTCTTGTGATGCCCAAACCAGAACATCATGAAGTTTCTCATTCCTTATACGGAAGCGAAATCTCCTTTCCAGGTGACCTTTATTTCCGAAATAGTGGCAAACATAAGGAATGTTCTTACCTCAATCCGTGTGTGCTGATTTTGGAGGTTGATATATTTTGCTCTTTTGAACCTTAACTGCGGTGAAGGTATTTCACTTTTTCCATCAAAGGGAAACCTTTTGTTGAGAAGAATCACTAGCCTTGACAAATTTTACCTCTTTGCTAATACTTGGGCATCTATTCCCTTATAGCCCAATCCTCGTGTATCACGATGATTTTTACTTGCTCCTAGCATAGTGGTTAATTTGCTTGAACTAGTATTGAACTTTTTCAAGTCATATTCCAACATCTTGATTTTATCAAGAGCAGCAGCTAAATCAGCCTCAAAACGTTTTTCTCGAGCTAGAAAAGTGCTTTCTCTGTCATCAAAACTAATTTGTTGAGAGTTAAACCTTGCTTCAGATTCTGCAAGTTTTTATTCCAATGAAAAATACTTTTGAAGAAGATTATCACATTCAAGTGACTTCATACGTAGGTTTTCCTCAGAATCCTTGAGGATCGATTCGTTAGAACGATTCGAAACATAAACACCTGTGTAACATCTTCTCAATTTCTTGTTTTCTCGACAGAGAGGAGTCAGAAGAGGAGTGACATGAGAAGTTTTCATCTTTTTCTTTTCTAACGAATTCAAAACCTTCACATACTCAGAGACTTCCTCATCAACATATCTATCAATATCTGAATCACCTTCATCAGAAAGTTCATCCAACTGTTCTTCTAGGTGTGTTTCCCAGACTTCAACAGGTTTTACATTAAGAGAATGTTTAGATACTGACCTAGATGTGACAGTCCTCTCCGGTGAATCCAAGCTTTGAAAATCATCTGGTAATCTATGAACAGGTACGTTATTAGATATAGACTCGTCCATAATCAGATCGCTACAAACACAGACTTATAAGGTCTTTAATGTGCTTGCCTGCTCTGATACCAATTGAAAAAGCGGGGGTCTAACAACCACACCCAATATTTTTCTTAGCAATCTGTATGGACAAACTCCAATATACTTTCTAGAGAATCAACTAGACAGTTAGACTCAATCTAGATAAAAAGTATATCAAAGAGTTTATATCTCAATCTCTCGATTTGATCTTTACTCAAGCAAATAGAAATCTGCGAGTCTTTATCAAAGAGAGATAACTTGGATGGTACCAAAGACCAATATCCAAGTGTTAATCAATTTAAATCAACAACCCAAAAGGTCGGATATTCTAATTGATTGAACAAAGCACAACCTGTGATATTTCAATTATATAAACAAATATAATGCGGAATAGAAATAACACAGACACCAGAATTTAGTTAACGAGGAAACCGCAAATGCGGAAAACTCCCGGGACCTAGTCCAGATTGAACACACATTGTATTAAGCCGTTACAGACTCTAGCCTACTCCAAATTAACTTCGGCTTGGACTGTAGTTGAACCCCAATCAATCTCACACTTATCCAAGGTACAATTATGCTCCTACGCCTCTGATCCCAGCAGGATGCTACGTACTTGATTCCCTTAGCTGATCTCACCCACAACTAAGAGTTTCTACGACCCAAAGTCGAAGACTTTAATAAACAAATTTGTATCACACAGAAAAGTCTACAGAATAGATAAATCCGTCTCCCACGAATAAACCTATGAGTTTTGTTCCATTTTTTGATAAATCAAGGTGAACAGGAACCAATCAATTACCCAGACTTATATTCCCGAAGAACAACATAGTATTATTGATCACCTCACAATAATCTTAATCGACGCAGCGAAAAAAGATATTGCGGAATCACAAACGATGAGACGAAGTGTTTGTGATTTCTTTTCTATCTTGCCTATCGGAGATATAAATCTCAAACCAATTATTTCAATTGTACTCGTACGATGGAAACAACAAGATCAGATCACACAACTACAAGAAAAGTAGTATCAGCCTGGCTTCACAATCCCAATGAAGTCTTTAAGTCATTAACCTGGTATTAGAAGAAGAAAACCAAAGGTTAAAGGAGAATCGACTCTAGCTTAGAAAACTAGTATCACACGTAAAGTGTGGGGATTAGGTTTCCCAGTTGCTAGAGTTCTCCCTTATAGTCTTTCAAATCAGGGTTTGCAATCAATGTTAGCTTAGTAACAAAGCATTCAATATTCACCGTTAGATGAAAACCTAATTAGATTCAAGCTAATATTTCTCAACCGTTGGATCGAAAACTTAGCTTGTTACACACAAACGAAATGTTCAATTTTGGGTTTATGAACCGTACCCAAACATTAACATTTGTTGGTTCAACAATAGTCAACCAAATGGTTAGCCATATGATCACTCTCATATTAACCATATTCTACTTCACCATAACTAGTTCAAATGACTCAAATGAACTAGTAGAGAGTTGTTCAATTGCTTAGATCTTATGTAACTACACAAGACACAATCGAAGCAAAAACGGTTTGATTCACTCGAATCTGATCATGAACTTTATAGCCACGGTTTGCAAAAGCATTTCTTAGTTTATATAAACATTAGTTCAAGAACAACCGGTTTTAGATATAACCTACTCAAGTTCGCAGACTTAAGCTCATGGAAGGAGTACACAAACTCCAGCAGAAATTCATGGGGTGAGAACTTCTGCCAGTTCGCGGACTTGGCTTGCGCCACTTCCATTTCTCTTGATCAACAAAGTTCGCAAACTTTGGTTCAAGGAATAAGGACTTATACATATATGTGTTTCCACAACAATGTTATATCCTACCAATGGTTATGTAATCTAAACTCTCATTTCAATCATTGAAACATTCTCAGAGAACGTTATATAACCGTTATTCACAAAGCATTTTTCGTCAGAGCAATTTCCAAAGTGATTGAAACATATCATGACTTTCGTCACTAGGTCAAGATGAATTCGGTTAAAGCGAAAGCTTACCAAATCATATTTAGAGAAATAGATAGGCGAGTTAAACTCGACTCGAAATATCAAATGTGTATAATGAAAGTTTATACGTCTAAACGACTTTTGTCTCAAGAGTTGGATATAGAGTAAATAGACTTTTGAGTGACAGATAAGTTCAAGTCTCCATATACCTTTTAGTCGATGAAGTTCCACCGGTTCCTCGAGTAGTCCTTCGTCTTGTATGATGATTGCCATGGAGTTCTTGAGCTCAACTAGTTCGAGACCTTTAGCTACATAGGCTAGAAATCAAGACTTATAGTTTTGATCACTAACATTGACAAACATGCTTGAGATAGCAACACATGCGAGTTCGACCGAGCAATGCTCTAACAATAAGACCATTCAAGAGTTGTTGATCATAAACCCTAGGTTTTGATAGATCTCGGTTCACGATCGTATACCGACACTAGTTGATCGAAATCAAAACTAGAAAGAAAACTTCAATTAAGTTATCTCATAAAATCCTTAAGAATTTTTAACAAGATATCTCTAGATTTATTCTAGTTGTTCTTGTTGTAGAATTTAGGTTTCTCTTCCAATTTTCGAGGAGTATAATAATCCCGTTTTGATATCTGTAATTTTATCTGGTAGTTGTTCGAAACAAACACAAAACCTTGGTTCACACCTACAGGGAAATCGAAACCGGTGTTTTGTGGATTCAAAACCCAAAAATCCTTCACTTAGGTTGTAAATGACGTCAGCTAAGGGAATCAAGTGTGTGGGATCTTGCGAGGTTCAAGAGACGTAAGGAGAGCGTCTGTAACTGGATCGATGTGAGGGTGGGTTCGGTCTCAACTACATTCTAGTCCGAAGTTAATTTGTAGTAGGCTAGTGTCTGTAGCGGCTTAATACAGAGCGGTGCTCAAACTGTACTAGGTCCCGTGGTTTTTCTGCAGGTGCAGTTTTTCCCGTTAAAAAAATTTATCTTTGTCTTACTTTACTTTTATTTTCCGCATTATATTTTGTTTGATATAATTAAAGTAAACGCAAGTGATTTGATAATCAACCTAAAAACTAAAACTGTAGTGAACTTACAAGACTTGTTTTTAGAATTCGTATCTTAAAATATAGATTACAAGATTTGCTTTTCACGTACTGTTACGGTACTAGGTTATCTTGGATATTGATTTTTGAGATCGTCCAAGAGTTCTTGTACACAATCAGGTTCACGTATCTTTTTGATTGTACAAGAAAAATAAACCCTATATACATATTTTCGAAGGATCATTAAATTGGCTTACTTCCAATTGTATTAGGCTTTGTCTCATAGGTCCGAACGAAAAAGTTGGTCGTGTATTTTCATAGACCAATTCACGAGATGAAAAAATCAGTTTGTGTACGCGAGTTAATTGAGATTTAATTTATCAAGTCTTTTAATTTATAAGTTCAAGTTCGTAAATTGAGAGTTGTGAACATAAGAACTAATTTGACAACTCCTTATGAACTTATTATGCAATTGCGATATTTCGAACAATGAATTGTTCCCAATCTATTATGCAACAAGTTCTATATTGATTGAATTTCTTCTTTGCATTGTTTATCTTAATATATTTTTTTAACAAGAAATAAATTTAATTAAATGGATTTAATGTAAGACTACATTCAGTTATTCTCTGATTATAGATTTTAACCAAAGTGGGAATTTTGAATTCCAATATTGATCTACCCTATCAATTCTATCCTTCTTAGCTAGGCTATCAGCAACTTCATTCGGATCTCTATGCACAAAAGTGCACTTCCAATCCCTAAAACTTACTAAGAGACTTCACAGTCTTGAATTACATTATTATTAGTCCATCTAACACTTCCTACGTCTCCATTTATTGCTTTTACTACATTCTGGCAGTCTCCCTCCAAATGTAGTTTTCAACAGCTGAAGCTTTTGCCCACTTGATAGTTGCCAGTGCTGCTAGAGCTTCAACTTGCTCTTCATCTTGAGCTATCCCAGAGAGTGATTGAGCTCCTCCAAATTTCCATGTATCATAAAACATCATCAGACCTATTCCCATGTGATTATTTTCTTTCAAAAATGCAGCATAAAAATTAAACTTATAAAAGCCATTGTCTGGCAATTTCCAAGGAATTACATTCCTCGGCTGGTTCACAGTAGGTATTCTTGTTCTACACTTTCTAGAATTATCATTCTACTCAGCAATATCCTTATTATCTTGGCTCACTAATTTAGCTTCCTAAATTGTTTCATTATCAAACACTACAGAGCATCTAAGCTTCCCTATTTGCCATATAGCAAAACTGACAAACTGAACATATTTATCCTGCGCATCCCTGGATACATTACTGGAATGGAACCAACTAGCAATCCAATTATGCATATTAGCATGAGCAATACTTCCTGCAATGTTAGCATCAAGACCAAACCAGAGTCTGTTAGTAACCTCGCAATCAATAAAAAGATGATCAGTAGTTTCAATTTCCTGATTGCAAAAAGGGCACTCACTATTTATATCTGTAACGAACCTAGAAAGTTTACTTCTCATAGAAACACAATCACTCATATATTTCCATAAGTGATGCTTTATCTTTTGTGTAAGATTAAGGCTCCAGTTCATCTTAATACTAAAGTCATACAATATGTCTCAGTAGACAGTTAGATAGAAAATACGAGTAAATAGGATAATCAGCCTTCGCAAATCTCTATTGTTGAAGTTTCCTATAAACTTTAACTCGAGATATTATTGTCAAGTGTCTCAAACCTGGTCAAGACGGTCTAAAAAACACGAAATTAACAACTTTGCACTGGATACAAATATACGTTAGAACAACCGATTTAAGATTCGGCAAAGATTTATTACATTAGGTAAAATCTGGGTAACAGAAATAAAATTATGTCACAATGCAAAATTTGAATCACTTAGAAAACTTTGAATCCATTTGGAGACGTAAGATCGTATTACAGATTTAGAGCCACATAACAAATTTTGGATCTCTTGATAGATTTTCTTCACGACAAATTATGAGATACAAGACAATTTTTTAGGTCACTAAGGTATATTTGGACTACAACACAAATTTTAGACCACAAAACATGTTTGGATGATAAAATTTTGGGTTACGGTGGCAGAATTGATTCTCGAAAATTATTTTGTTTCCCCTCATTGACCAGAAATCTCAAATGAATGAACTAAGTAACAATTATCTCAAAAAAGAACTACCCCGTAACACCTTTTTCTTTTCTTTTTTTTGACGGCAAAGAGCAAATTTTATTGAAAAGGGTTCTGAATCACTAAAAATTTGATTAAGAAACCCAAAATAAATTACATGGATGTGCAAATAAATGCATCCCAATTACAAATAAGAATGGACAGAGTGAAACCTTCGAAAATATTTGTATGCAAAGTCCAATTGAACAACAATGACTTTACCTCCATAATAATCTGATTAGATGGTCCACTCAAATTACGATACAATCTGTTATTTCTTTCCTTCCACATACTCCACCAAATGGAAAAAGTCACCACAAACATTTCAACTTCTTACTTTTCTTGTTTTTCCACTCCCACAAAGTTCTTCTAATATCGCTTGCAAAAACCCAACTAATTCCAAAACTAGTCATAAAATAAGACCATACCTCAAAAGTTGTTTTGCAATGTAAGAATAGGTGAGCATTAGTTTACACCACACAACAAAATTAGCATTATGTACCGTTCATGCATTATAACAAAGAGTCCAAGCAAAAACCGAGACTTTTAGAGGTACCTTTGGATTCCAAAGATGCTTATCTGGAAAAGAGATAAAGCCTTCAGTTTCAAGAGATGAGTATGCAGAAGCAACCGAAAATCCTTTTTCATTTCCATATACTGTCTATTATCTGTGGCAGCAATATCGAGAATAGAATTAGGGTCGCCTATCACCTGTAATAACTGAATTACTTCTTGCATCTCTAATTCTTTAAAAATTCTGACGAATTGTAAATTCCAAGCTCTTTGATCTGAAACCATCTCCCGCACAGTGAGTTTTTTTACCTTTGGAAATTCTGAATAATGAAGGAAATCTCAATCTTAACGTCTGTTCACCTATCCACATATCCTCCCAAAAATAAACACCAGCCCCGTCCCTTATAATCATAGCAATACCAGATTTGATGAAATCTCTCGTTTTAAGAATACTCATCCCAAGACTCTGATCAATAGTTCTATTAGACTGATTAGGAAATAACGCTTCATGAACTCCGCCAAATTTTTGTGCTATTAGTTTTCTCCACAACGCATGTTTCTCACTGCCGTATCGCCAAATTCACTTCGCATGAAGGGCCTTTGAAAAAGCGGGGGTCTAACAACCTCACCCAATATTTCGTTTAGAAATCTATATGGACAAACTCCAATATACTTATGAGAGCACCAACTAATAAAGCGAGCTCAATCAAGAAATATATCCAAGAGTTGTATCTCTGTTTCACAACGTAATCAGCAAATCAAACAGATAGAAATCCGCGAACCTGATTATTATGTGAAATAAGTTGAACGGTACCAAAGACCATTGTTCAAGTGTCAATTAATTTATATCAACAACCAAAGGTTGGATTATCTAATTGATTGAACTACGCACAACCTGTGATATTTCAGTTATATAAACAAATATAATGCGGAAAAGAAATAACACAGACACCAGAAATTTTGTTAACGAGGAAACCGCAAATGCATAAAAACCCCAGGACCTAGTCCAGATTGAACACCACACTGTATTAAGCCGCTACAAACACTAGCCTACTCCAAGTTAACTTTAGACTGGAATGTAGTTGAGCCCTAACCAATCTCACACTGATCAAGGTACAGTTGCGCTCCTTACGCCTCTAGAACCAGGCCGTATTCTGCGCACTTGATTCCCTTAGCTGATCTCACCCACAACTAAGAGTTTCTACGACCCAAAGTCGAAGACTTAATAAACAAATCTGTATCACACAGAAAAGTCTATTGAATAGATAAATCTTTCTCCCACAGATATACCTACGAGTTTTGTTCCGTCTTTTGATAAATCAAGGTGAAAAGGAACCAATTGATAAACCGGACTTATATTCCCAAAGAACAGCCTAGTAATATCAATCACCTCATAATAATATTAATCGATTAACGAAACAAGATATTGTGGAATCACAAACGATGAGACGAAAGTGTTTGTGACTACTTTTCAATCTTGCCTATCGGAGAATAAATCTCGAGCAAATCTTATAGAAGATAGTACTCAATCACAATAGAAAACAGCAAGATCAAAACATGCAACTACAGAGAAAATAGTTGGTTCTGGTTTCACAATCCCAATGAAGTTTTTAAGTCGTTAACCTACTGGGTTTTATAAAAACCTAAGGTTAAAGGAGAATCGACTCTAGTCGCAACTAGTATCACACAGGAGGTGTGGGGATTAGGCTTCCCAGTTGCTAGAGTTCTCCCTTATATAGTCTCCAAATCAGGGTTTGCAATCAATGTTACCTTGGTAACAAAGCATTCAATATTCACCGTTAGATGAAAACCTGATTAGATTTAAGCTAATATCTTTCAACCATTAGATCGAACTTAGCTTGTCATACACAAATGAAATGTACCAACATTTAGATAAAGGTAACCGTACCTAAATGTGTGCACTTAGTTGGTTCAACAATAGTTAACTGAGGTTAGCCATATGAACACTTTCATATCAATCTTATTCATCTTTATCACAACTAGTTCAAATGACTCAAATGAAACTAGTTAGAGAGTTGTTCAATTGTTTATATTCTCATAGAAGTATATAAGATACAATTGAAACAAAATCGATTTTGATTCACTCGAATCATTTCATGAACATTATAGCCACGGTTTGCAAAAGATTGCATTCCTTGATTTATAAATGTATTAGTTTATGAACAAACCGATTTTAGAACATAACCTACTCAAGTACGCAAACGGTTACGCATACTTAAATAGCTGAATTGAGTTTGGTTTTGCCATTACGCGAATGGGTACGCATACTTATAACCTCAGTTGAATTTAGGAACTTGGACTTACGCCAGTACGCGTACGTGTACGCATACTTAGTTCCCAGACTTCCATTAACCAACCAGTACGTGTACGTGTACGCATACTATGGTTCCCGGACTTGGACCTTACACAAATGTGAATACACACACTATGTTTATATCCAATCATGGTTACATGTTCTAAACTCTCATTTCAATCATTGAAAAACTCTTAGAAGACGACAATAGATGTCTCACGCAACTATTAGCTCCAAAGCAATTTTCAAGTGATCGAATGATCAATACGAAAAATTTCGACTCTACACCAAATGATTGCATCACACAAATCATTTAATATGTTACAAGGAGAATTTCACATGATCATCTTTTGACTTTCAAAGAATAAAATATGACCTTGGTTAAAGCGAAAGCTTACCAACACATATTTCGAGAAATAGATAAGCGAGATAAACTCGGCTCGAAATATCAAATGTGTATAATTGAATTCTATATAGCAATACGACTTTTGTCTCAAATAGGAGATAGAGTAGATATACTTTTGAGTGATAGATGAGTTCAAGTCTCCACATACCTTTTGTTGATGAAGTTCCACAAGTTCCCTTGAGTAGTTATTCGTCTTCATTCGATGAACGCCGTGAAGTCTAAAGCTCAACAACACTTTCTATCATAATCCGAGACTTTGCTATATGTAGACTAGAAATCAAAACTTATAGTTTTGGCAACTAAACTTAACAAACAAGCTTGAGATATCAACGCTTGCAAGTTCGACAGAGCAGTGCTCTAACAATCTACCCCTTTGTATATTTTAGTGAGAAAACTATCAATAAATATGGATTACAAAATAAATAAACTTTGTAGCTTCTCATCCAAATGCTTGATCTCCTTGGTTCTTCAACATTACTCGGAATCTCCGTCACTTCCAAGTACTCCAGTGATTCTGAACGTGTTCAACTCAGTATCATAGTTATTGAAGACCCGTAGCTATAACAATAAGAAAACAGTAGTTCTCAATCATTGTTATACAGTGTCATAATATTATTACACAACATCAAAGTCCAATTGTATCACAACTTTGACAACAATACTATGGTGATATGTATCACCCCCCTTAGTCAATACTTCATCTCATAATGAAAACCACTCCCCCTTACATAATGATTCGTAAACCATATGTATTTGTAGTGTGAACTACACATTAATTCTCCCCCCTTTTTTCAATATAAATTGACAAAGGTACGAAAACTAGTGGGATCCTAATGAAATTTTCATAGAGATACTTCATGACCAAAAGACAAACACATATCAACTTTGTTTCGATGATTTCACATAGTCGAAACTTAGTGTATTCATCAAGGAGTTAATAAAGATACAAGATAACCCCTACAATATTCCACATCCCCTTACATAATGATTCGTAAACCATATGTATATTAATGTCCCCCTTTTTGTCAATATAAATTGGTAAAGGTACGAAAACTAGTGGGATCCTAATGAAATTTTCATAGAGATACTTCATGACCAAAAGAGAAACACATATCAACTTTGTTTCGATGATTTCACATAGTCGAAACTTAGTGTATACATCAAGGAGTTAATAAAGATACAAGATAACCCCTAAAATATTCCACAGCCGCACTCCCCACAAAGATTTGGCAATTAAGCACAAGTTCAATTAAGAACTCTCCCCCATAAAATGTCATTCCCAAGTAACAACAAGAGCGACCTTACTTTTACGAGAAAAGAAGGATTTCTTTGGACATTAACAAATTACATGTAACATGAATTTGTATCCAGAAAACTCAATTAAATTAACTACAAGAGAACCTATGGTTAATTTAATCGGAAATGCTCAACATAAGAAAACTTACAGAGCCACACAGTACTTTCACATAAAGTGGATCAGGGAAAGATCAATACTGCGCAATATTCAAAGATTCATTTTATTTTACATCAATCAATATTTGCATAATGAAATCATAGACTTAATCTTTGTCATCAAAAGTTCATTCTATTTTCCATCAATATTTACATAAAGACGTATAATAGACTTAACTTTTGACGTATATGGGACAATCATAGTTCACGGACGCAAACACTCATATCCCTTAAAGTTTTTGCAACATAGAAAACCAATAAAGATTAATACTGCAAAATCTATTATATGTCTTTATGCAAATATTGATGTAAAATCTTTAGAATTTAAATAAATAAATCTAAAAACATTGCAAGATGAAAATCGTTGGCAATAGTTATGTGTACTCACAATAATTGTTATTCCAATCCCTAGTTATCCTTCTTAAAACACAAAAATAAATTCTCATAAGAAGTTTCCTAGACAAAATATAACTCCTAAGAAACACAAAACTGAAGGTCTTCAGACATAATCAACAATCAAAGATCGAACACAAGCAAGTTCATCAGTTGCTTTCTTCAGTTCGGTTTTCAGAAATTCAAGATTCTTTGTTGCAATTTCAAGCTGCTCACGAAAAACTCCAAAATCTCGAAGAAGATTTCCCACCAATTGAGATGACATCGGAACTGGCAGATCTTTTTCATGATCAACTGCATGAAAGCAGGTTATGGAGAGAGGTTTTTCGTGAAACTCAATAACTTTGTTGCCCTCAACATTGTCTTCCTTTTTGCATCCATCCATTGTGCACACTATAAACTCACAGGAGAGTGCTTGACATTACCGAACGAGTATATATCAGAGGAAGAGTTCATGATATATATATATATATATATATATATATATGAGATATCCATAGGGAAACCCTAGGGAAATTGTTTATGTTCGGTAATGGGCCAGGTGCACGTACACTCATGGTTATGAACCAGGTTCAAAACCAAGAGAACCATGATAACTAATTTAGAAATAGTTTTGATAAAAATCAACGCCAAATTCTAAACATATTGACAGACAATCTTTGCTTAAAATGAGCATAAGATAATTGTTGAAAGACAACAAACCAACTGTCATTAGGAAGAAAAACGAGGGTGTTCAAAGTGAGCAACAAAGAAAAATTTCTTCAGAGTTATTGATCAAATATATTACGAAATTAATAATTAACCGGAGCAAGGCTCAACAGTAAGATGATCAGTTTATTTTTAACTAAAAAAAACAGATACAACAGAGACCACTATGCTAAAAAGAAGAGTGGCCGGTTGTCAGCCGACACAAATATAAATTACACTTTCTTACTACTCAAAATATATAATGAAGCAAGGGCAAGAAAGGATCGTTCCCACAGAGAGGTCTTGGTTGTCAAATTGTTTAGGTTCCCTATGAATAACACCGGGGGTCTTGTGATTTTAATATAATAAACTAAATAAAAGCAAACAATAAAAAGTAAACACGCAAATCAAGGATGAGAAAGTATTAGTCATGGATTTCGTTTTCATTCACAAACATGTTTTCAACACAATAACTAGAATTGATATTTTAATCTCAACTTTTATCAAAGGCCCTAGAATACCTTGATCGCAAGAATATCCCGCTAATCTCCTCTTGTCATCAACAAACACATTAAAAGATGCGAATATGAATTCTATCTAAAAGAACAACCCAACGTGTAAAAGCACTAATCAAGTTTAATTCCCTAGATGCAATAGGTTCTATGAAATCAGGCCAATCAAAGCAATCGAACGTGTAAAAGCACTAATCCGATTTAACAAAGGTTATGGTTCACATATGATCATAAGAATATATCACTACAAACTATAATCATATTTATGCTACTTTAAATCAGGAATTATCACTTTTGCGTATAATAACCCTAATCTAGCAAAAGACATGCATGTGAGTTCTACCAATTTGCAACTTGACAAAACAAACATTCAATCATATGACAATACTAATGGTGAATCATAAACGATAATATGAGAGAAAACTAATTTATTGAACAAAAACTCATGTTTGGAAATCCAACTAATCCATAACCAATAATAAAAACAAGGTACTCATATTCATGGAGTTCATAACAAGAAGAAAGAGAAAAGACTTCATGGTTCTAAACCCTAGAAAACAAAATAGAGGCAAAAGATCCTCCAAATTCTATCTAAGCTTCCCTATATATAGAGTTTTGTAACCTCTTCTTGAAGAAACTAGGAAACCTAGTAAAAATAGGAAAGTGCACCTCCTTAAGAATTGTGTCCCGTGCATCAAACCCCGGTTGAAAGTAGTTGCCAAAACTCGCCACAATTCCTTAACACAACTCACGGCCAAGGCTGGTCACGTTCTAAGTTCGGCAAACAAAACAATTGGGCTCACGTCACCCAAGTCCAGCCCATTTTCTCATTATTGGCTTGTCGGGCCTACGTGAGACCGACAAACTCATTCTCGCCCATCTTTCCATCGATCACAAATCAACCACCAAGCCATCTACGTCATTAGCAATTCCCAGCACCATCAACTGCCAGTCTGCCAAGGCTCATTCAACCACGTTCGATGGCAGCAAACTCTGAACTTCATCACGATAACAACCAACAAAACCTCTAGCTCCTAACAGTCCCTGCAATCATACACAGACCATCATCACCGCCGAGCTTGAGTTCTTTTCCATCGATACTAATCAGCAACACCCAAACTCCTCATATCTAGCTCCATGGCAGCACCTTCATTATCGAACATCATCACTACCGCCAACTCCGTAACTGCCGCAACAACCACCAAAAGATTCACCGCCAATGGCAAAGAGAAACTACCATTCCTAGATCATCAAGAACCTTCATCGTCCAAAGCTCCATAGTCGTTCTGACCTCATTTACCTCCAACATAAACTCCCGTACTCAAAGACCTTCCTTACCAAGCTCACACCGAGGTCACTCAATGGAAACAAAGATTCTCGCTCAGATCTTCTCAACTGCTCCATCACCGAGCATTACCACTGTCCCATCTTTCTCTCATACCCTGACTCTAGCTTCTCCATTAATTTGTCATTCAGTCTCGTCACTGACATTGGCAGAGAGCTACATCATCACCACGGCTCGAGTTCTCAACACTTTCCGATAATCATCATCGCAGCTTCAACCACAAAAACATCCATCTCCATCGTCAGAACAAGACCCCCTCCATCGCCTTCCTCTCTACCATCATTAAACCATCGCCAAAACCACGATATTCCACCGGTCCGCACTCTAGCTCGAACTCCTCCATTACCATTTGCCCCCTTCCTTACATGATTTCTTCTTCATATAGATAGATTCAATGACCGATAATGGCAAAGCAATACCACCGATGTTTAAAACTCCATCGTAACTCATTCTTATCTTTATCATCAAATGACACCAAAATGAACACAAACTCAAGCCACAAACTCGAGCTTCGTCCATGTCCATCATCACCTTTGCTTACCACTCCTTGTTGAACTCATGGGTGATGAATGGAGTTTAATCGTTTACATCATGAGCACGAGCTTCTTCATCCATCTATCAGGAAGACCATGGGTACATGCAAAGATAACCACAGCCCGACTCCATCTTTACTCTCAACAATAGCAGAAGTGAATATTGGAACTAAGAACATAATCGTCACCATCTTCCAACAACATCATCACTCCGTCACGATCAACCACATCTCTCCATCATCACCATCGAGGATTATATTGCTATACTAAAATGCCGTTTGGTCGTGATAATATTCAGCCACACCGGCCAAAGAAATTTTTGAACAAATGAGGTACGTAGGTGATATTCTTTATCTTTTTGTTGAAGTCGAGAAGAAGGTACCGGTGCGCCGAGATACTAGTCGTGCATCTTTAACAACATTTGAATTCCAGTTTCCCCGAGTAGAAGACTCGATCGCCTTTAGCAGTTCCTTTGACAAGTCCCCCCCTTAACTGAATGACGGCCCCTTAACCTATAAGGGGGTACCAATAGCACTTGTCCTGGAAATGACCATTCTGCACTTTTAGTCTTCCAAGTCCTTTTGCTCGTAACTTCTTCATACGAACTCAGAATGACTCCGTTCTTTCGCCACTGACTTCGTCTTCTCGTCCTCTACAAAATGATGACTAGAAATCCTCCATTTGAACGAGTTCCACTGGGTCTTTGGCCCTTCTTCACTTGTGACTTCACTTTTGTAGCTATTTCCACTTCTTTTTGCTCCAAATGACTCCATTGCACCTAATAAACTCAAAAGTAAACATAAGATACATAATTTACAAGAAAACTCGCAAAGAAAGCATAAATACTATATATTAAATACGGTGTATTCTACACCTATCAAATTCCCCCACACTTAGACTTTGCTAGTCCTCGAGCAAATCAAACAAAACTTATTCTAAAACATACATACAACTCCGTGTCGTCGAGGCTATGGTCACTTTTAGCATAAATAACAAGCCTTTAAACCACTAGGTGTCCCTAGTGGACGAGTTATAGTCTCGTGAGGGTTTACTAGAGATATACCCACAAAACCTATTTTTCCAACTTACTAGTTCTCCGTAATAATAGCATCCAACGCGCTAAGAAGACATAGAGATTCTGCACACTAGTCATAAGAAGTTAGACACATAAATGAACACAATCTCATTCTTAAAAGTTGAGAGAGAAATAACCATCCCTTCTCGAAAGAAATTCGGGTTCGGAGTGATCGAAAGTCTCGACTCTGCCTCACAAGAAAGGGTTTTATGAAAGTTGCTCTCAATAATAAAAAGCTTTTTATGGGTCACACATGTGTCCAGGTAGGAATGAAGAGAGAATCCTGCGACACGTTGAATGGTAGGAAGGTAGAAACCCTCCGAATTGTTTTGAAAACCCACATCTTTTATTCATTTTAAAACCCATTTTTCTGACGATCTCTACGAAAGGAAATCAACCACTTAACGAAGGTGGGAATATGCTTACTTACCTCGTTATCCGTTCAACGTGCAGCTAGCACCACTCTCACAGCATCCATAGAAACGTCTTCGTTCTTCTATCGGTGTCTTCATCTTCGTCTTCGGGTCTTCAACTCTTGATGATAACTCTTGAACTTCGTAGAATCTTGACAATATGATTATTTCCTCTAATTTCTTGTTGCTTGAAATTTCATTATAGATATTCCTTCTTACCTTGGCTTTATTGAAAGAATACAAAACTAAAAACGAACTATACAAACCCAAAATATGATACAATGATTTTTTTTTTTTCTTTCTTTCTTTTTTTCTCTTTTTTTTTTTTTTATAGAAATAAGAAATAAAACAAAACAAAATAATAAAAACTATTAACCAACCTAAAAATTTTCTCTTGTCTTTTTTTTTTTTTTTTCTTTTTTCTCTTTTTTTTTTTTTTTTTTTTTTTTTTTTGAGACAAGAGAAAGTAAAATACAAATAAAATAAAAACGTAAGTACAAAGGTCATGGTGTGAGTACTTTACCGCTTGATTCTTCACAACTTATATGTCTTGATATCATAAACTTCTCGAACTCTCATCCTTGATAATTTTTACTCTTGTAGAATAGTCTTCAACTTATAAAAATTTTGCTCCTTGTTTTGTTGCTTTACTTAAATCTGAAATCTGCTCAATTTTTTTGTACCGTTGCTTGTAAACCATGAACGTGTTCAACTTTCCTTCAAATTTGTGATGCTCCTCTTGTTGATGATGATGGTGTTTCTATGGACCTGTTGGTGTAGAGAGAGATAAGGTGGATGGTGCTAATCATGAACAAGATTACAAGTGGTATGTAAATTAGCAATTCGATGTCACCATCATGATTGATAAAAATAGCACTCAAGAGATAAAAATAGTGCTTCTATGGTGGGAAGTTGGGCAGCTCACCATTCTGCCCGGAATTTACGTACGGTGACACACACTCTAAAAGCACAAATTTAGACAGGTACAAAGAATTGAAGGTCGGTGCCTCACATGATGTAACATGGGTAGTCTCCACTATAGGGGACCACTACTCTAATACCGAATTCAGTCTGCACCTTATTTGCCACTGGCATGGTTAAATCCAACTTTAACTCTCATACAAGTAAGAAACCCGATCATGTTCTCTTGTCATCTCTAAGTTCACCACTCTTATGAGATTCTCGATGTAATCTTAGCGACATGTATACTATGTGACTCTAAACTAACTACAAGTTGGAGTTTTTATTCAAATATATACAAAAAAATTGAAAATTTTGACTCAAAAAGGCTAAAAACTCTATATGCAAAAGACTCCCCCACACTTAAACTTCACATTGTCCTCAATGTGTAAAACCGAAAATTATGAATTCTGACGTAACAGCAGATAAAACGCAAAAACTGTACAAATTGGTAAGGAATTTGGAAAAACTCCATTTCACAAAAGTTGTTCATCTACGTGTTTTCTATAAAGGGTCAAAAGGGCACAGTGTTTCGATAAACGGTCTGACAGTTATGGTCTCTGGACTAAACTATGTGCAGTCTGAATTTTTCTGACGAAAAGGTATTCGTCATAATTCTCTTCTAAGATAGATTCCGGACGCAATGAAGTTAAACATGGGGATGCAAATATGATATGAAAACTATAAAAATAAATAAATAAAAGGGTTTAAGATACAAAACCTATGGGTTGCCTCCCATTTAACGCTTGGTTTAAAGTCGTCAGCCCGACTCTTTTGTTATCGTCCATATACCAACAATCTGAAAAGTTGAGGATCCTTCCATAGAACCTTTTTTTTTAAACACTAGCTTCACACAAATATTAGTAATATAGAACAAAAGTGAAGCTATGAACCGATAAAAGCTTCCCCCACACTTATTCTTGTCCACACTTGGGAGTGTATAAAGAATATAGAAGTTGGGTACTTCCACGGTTTCTTGTTCCAAAACCTGCATAGTATGAGAATCAAGTATCTCTAATGGCGGAAATCGAGAAACAAAGTCATTCAACAATACTCTCGAAGCACATACATTCAAACCAATAAGAGGTAAAGGAGAAGAAACAATAGGCAACGGGTTAGACAAACCTTGCACAATCTCTTTTATCACGGAATCCTCTTCATCCTTGAAAAACTCAAGTGAATAATTCACCTCTTTTATATCATGGTCCTCTATCAAACCTTGCAACCATTCTTCGTCCGTTTCTGCCGTAACCAAAGTCTCGACATAAACATCATCATTACAATCATATGCAAGCTCAATTGGGTCTTCCACAATATTGGTCATAACGGTCTCATTCTCAACATACTCCTCTTTGTTGTAAGGCACATACTCTTTTGCGGATCCAAATTTTATTATAAGAAACTTTTTTAGAACACTCGAAAATGCATCATCCTCAAGCTCCACCCTTTGAATAGGCTCTTGATCATTATTAAGATCAATGCTTCAGTAATCTACACAAGTGTCGACATATTCCTCTTCGTCTTCATCTTGATCCCAAAAAGACTCCATTGTACACTCCTCGGGGATGTCACCATGAGTTGTTTCAAGCAATGCATCATAATCACCGTCACTATCATAGTCAACATAAGATTGGTCCTCGCTGAATTTAGTGTTGCTAATCTCGAACTCATCCTTTTGAATAGGTGAATGATCATTATTACGATCAAGAGTTGAGTTAACTACACAATTATCAACGAAAGTGCCCAAGGATTGGCCTTTTTCAACATTAGCATCAATCAAATATTCATCACAAACCATATGCACATTAGAATTATCCATATCTTCCTTGCATTGATCAATGCCTCTTCGCAAGCTAGCAATACCTTCACGAAGTTCTTGGAGTTGCTCGTTTGTAGTCTCTTTAGCTTTTTGAAATTCCTCTTGTAAAAAGTTGGAAACTTTGTCTATAAAGTTAGAGACTTTTTGTTCACAAGCATAAGAATCCTCCCATCCTTGTGGTTGTTCACACACATAGCCGCCATAAGGTTGTTGAGGAAACCCATAAGGTTCCATGGAATATTGGTCATAACCAATGAATTGGTTTTGATTATACCCCTGGAATTGGTAGTTGTCGTATTGTTGAGGTTGTTGAAAACCGTATCCATCCATGTAGTATGCTCCTTCCATGAGAAACAAGCACCTGAAATAAAATTCTCACACCAAGGTTAAAACCCAGAAAATAAGAAAAATAAAACAAAAACTAAAAACAAAAACAAGAAACCAAAAACAAGTGACAACCGCTGCCTCCCCGGCAACGGCGCCAAAATTTGGCCGGTTGTCAGCCGACACAAATATAAATTACACTTTCTTACTACTCAAAATATATAATGAAGCAAGGGAAAGAAAGGATCGTTCCCACAGAGAGGTCTTGGTTGTCAAATTGTTTAGGTTCCCTATGAATAACACCGGGGGTCTTGTGATTTTAATATAATAAACTAAATAAAAGCAAACAATAAAAACTAAACACGCAAATCAAGGATGAGAAAGTATTGGTCATGGATTTCGTTTTCATTCACAAACATGTTTTCAACACAATAACTAGAATTGATATTTTAATCTCAACTTTTATCAAAGGCCCTAGAATACCTTGATCGCAAGAATATCCCGCTAATCTCCTCTTGTCATCAACAAACACATTAAAAGATGCGAATATGAATTCTATCTAAAAGAACAACCCAACGTGTAAAAGCACTAATCAAGTTTAATTCCCTAGATGCAATAGGTTCTATGAAATCAGGCCAATCAAAGCAATCGAACGTGTAAAAGCACTAATCCGATTTAACAGAGGTTATGGTTCACATATGATCATAAGAATATATCACTACAAACTATAATCATATTTATGCTACTTTAAATCAGGAATTATCACTTTTGCGTATAATAACCCTAATCTAGCAAAAGACATGCATGTGAGTTCTACCAATTTGCAACTTGACAAAACAAACATTCAATCATATGACAATACTAATGGTGAATCATAAACGATAATATGAGAGAAAACTAATTTATTGAACAAAAACTCATGTTTGGAAATCCAACTAATCCATAACCAATAATAAAAACAAGGTACTCATATTCATGGAGTTCATAACAAGAAGAAAGAGAAAAGACTTCATGGTTCTAAACCCTAGAAAACAAAATAGAGGCAAAAGATCCTCCAAATTCTATCTAAGCTTCCCTATATATAGAGTTTTGTAACCTCTTCTTGAAGAAACTAGGAAACCTAGTAAAAATAGGAAAGTGCACCTCCTTAAGAATTGTGTCCCGTGCATCAAACCCCGATTGAAAGTAGTTGCCAAAACTCGCCACAATTCCTTAACACAACTCACGGCCAAGGCTGGTCACGTTCTAAGTTCGGCAAACAAAACAATTGGGCTCACGTCACCCAAGTCCAGCCCATTTTCTCATTATTGGCTTGTCAGTTCTGTGAGACTGACAACCTATTCTCAGTTCCATCTTTCCATCGATCACAAATCAACCACCAAGCCATCTACGTCATTAGCAATTCCCAGCACCATCAACTGCCAGTCTGCCAAGGCTCATTCAACCACGTTCGATGGCAGCAAACTCTGAACTTCATCACGATAACAACCAACAAAACCTCTAGCTCCTAACAGTCCCTGCAATCATACACAGACCATCATCACCGCCGAGCTTGAGTTCTTTTCCATCGATACTAATCAGCAACACCCAAACTCCTCATATCTAGCTCCATGGCAGCACCTTCATTATCGAACATCATCACTATAGCCAACTCCGTAACTGCCGCAACAACCACCAGTATTCACTGCCAATGGCAGTAGAAACTACCATTCCTATATCATCAGCAACCTTCATTGTCCAAAGCTCCATAGTCGTTACAGCCTCATTTACCTCCAACATAAACTCCCGTACCAGCACCTTCCTTACCAAGCTCTGTCACCGAGGTCAGTCAATGGAAACAGCATTCTGCTCAGGATCTTCTCAACTGCTCCATCACCGAGCATTACCACTGTCCCATCTTTCTCTCATACCCTGACTCTAGCTTCTCCATTAATTTGTCATTCAGTCTCGTCACTGACATTGGCAGAGAGCTACATCATCACCACGGCTCGAGTTCTCAACACTTTCCGATAATCATCATCGCAGCTTCAACCACAAAAACATCAATCTCGCTGTAACAAGACCCCTGCCTTCCTCTCTACCATCATTAAACCATCGCCAAAGATATTCCACCGGTCCGCACTCTAGCTCGAACTCCTCCATTGCTTTGCTCAATGACCGATAATGGCAAAGCAATACCACCGATGTTTAAAACTCCATCGTAACTCATTCTTATCTTTATCATCAAATGAAACCAGAACACAAACTCAAGCCACAAACTCGAGCTTCGTCCATGTCCATCGCTTACCCTCCTTGTTGAACTCGTTTACGAGCACGAGCTTCTTCATCCATCTATCGGGCCGTCGCATAACCACAAAATCCGACTCCATCTTTACTCTCAACAATAGCAGCAGAACATAATCGTCACCATCTTCCAACAACATCATCACTCCGTCACGATCAACCACAGCTCCATCATCACCATCGTCTGGTCGTGATAATCACCTCACCTACTAGGTGATATTCTTTCTTTTTGTTGAAGTCGAGAAGAAGGTACTGGTGCGCTGAGATACTAGTCAGGCGTCTTTAACAACATTTGAATTCCAGTTTCCCCCGAGTAGAAGACCTGACTGCCTTTAGCAGTTCCTTTGACAAGTCCTCCCCTTAACAGAATGACGGCCCCTTAACCTATAAGGGGGTACCAATAGCACTTGTCCTGGAAATGACCATTCTGCACTTTTAGTCTTCCAAGTCCTTTTGCTCGTAACTTCTTCATACGAACTCAGAATGACTCCGTTCTTTCGCCACTGACTTCGTCTTCTCGTCCTCTACAAAATGATGACTAGAAATCCTCCATTTGAACGAGTTCCACTGGGTCTTTGGCCCTTCTTCACTTGTGACTTCACTTTTGTAGCCATTTCCACTTCTTTTTGCTCCAAATGACTCCATTGCACCTAATAAACTCAAAAGTAAACATAAGATACATAATTTACAAGAAAACTCGCAAAGAAAGCATAAATACTATATATTAAATACGGTGTATTCTACACCTATCAAAGAGCTTCTTGAGAATTATGAGCATCCTCACTCGGACTCAAAGAGGATGCTCATCCGCAAGCAGTCAAGTTGTAGTTTGACAAGCATTCAGCTCATCAAGATTATTGACATTTTCCATTTTTCTTTCTTGACTGATAACAGAAGAATCACGAGATTTTCAGGGGAATTAATAAGAAGAGAACAAGTATTACCTGATGCAACAACTTTTCTCGCCTTCTTAATACTGCGTTTGAGTCTATTTATACTGGTCTTGAGCTCCGAGACACTATTATTGATGTGAATGTATTCGGGAGCAGACATTTTAGATTCAAGACTTTCTTCAGTGGGAGGCAAGGAGTTTGAACTTTTCTTCTTCCTTCGATGAATTTTTCTTTTCACCGAGTAATCTGAAGGATCAGTGGTCCATATAACATTCTTCCCTTTACAATTGTAAACAGATTTTGTGTCATATTTACAACCAAGAATTGGCTCATCACAACACTTTTCTTGATTGCAGACCAGACCTTTAACACCAGCATAATGAGAAGCAGGTTTGATTACTTCTTTAGACATCCAAACAAGAATGTTATGAAGTTTTTCATTCCGCGGCCGAAAACGACATCTCCTTTCAAGGTGATCTTTGTTTCTGAAAAAGCGGGGGTACAACAACCACACCCAATATTTCGATTAGCAATCTGTATGGACTAACTCTAATATACTATCAAGAGAATCAACTAGACTCAATCTTAATAAAGTATATCAAGGAGTTATATCTCTCTTTCTCGATTCAATTCTTACTCAAGCAAATAGAAATCTGCGGTACCAAAGACCAATGTTCAAGGATCAATCAATTTCAATCAACAACCAAAGGTCGGATTTCCCAATTGATTGATTCAAACGCACAACCTGTGATATTTCAATTATATAACAAAATATAATGCGGAAAAGAAATAACACAGACACCAGAAGTTTTGTTAACGAGGAAACCGCAAATGCAGAAAAACCCCGGGACCTAGTCCATATTGAACACACGTTGTATTAAGCCGCTACAGACACTATCCTACTACAAACTAACTTCGGCCTGGACTGTAGTTGAACCTCAATCAATCTCACACTAATCCAAGGTACAGTTGCGCTCCTTACGTCTCTGATCCCAGCAGGATACTACGAACTTGATTCCCTTAGCTGATCTCACCCACAACTAAGAGTTGCTACGACCCAAAGTCGAAGACTTTAATAAACAAATCTGTATCACACGTAAAAGTCTACTTGTAATAGATAAATCTGTCTCCCACGAAATACCTACTAGTTTTGTTTCGTCTTTTGATAAATCAAGGTGAACAGGAACCAGTTGATAACCCAGACTTATATTCCCGAAGAACAGCCTAGTATTATCAATCACCTCACAATAATCTTAATCGACGTGACGAAAGAAGATATTGTGGAATCACAAACGATGAGACGAAGATATTGGTGATTACTTTTATATCTTGCCTATCGGAGATATCAATCTCAAGCCAATCGTTATGATTGTACTCAATACGATAAAAACAGCAAGATCAGATCACACAACTACAAGAAAGTAGTATTGGTCTGACTTCACAATCCCAATGAAGTCTTCAAGTCGTTAACCTACAGGGACTCGGTAGAAACCTAAGGTTAAAGGAGAATCAACTCTAGCTTATATAACTAGTATCACACAGGAGGTGTGGGGATTAGGTTTCCCAGTTGCTAGAGTTCTCCTTTATATAGTCTTTCAAATCAGGGCTTGCAATCAATGTTAGCTTAGTAACAAAGCATTCAATATCAACCGTTAGATGAAAACCTGATTAGATTCAAGCTAATATCTTTCAACCGTTAGATCGAAAACTTAGCTTGTTACACACAAATGAAATGCACGTTTTAGGTTTGTGTAACCGTACCCAAACATGTACATTCGTTGGTTCAACATTAGTTAACCAAATGGTTAGCCATATGAGCACTTCCATATTAACCATATTCTTCTTCACCATAACTAGTTCAAATGACTCAAATGAACTAGTTATAGAGTTGTTTAATTGCTTAGATCTTATAGAAGTATACAAGACACAATCGAAGAAAAAACGATTTGATTCAGTCGAATCGATTCATGAACTTTATAGCCACGGTTTGCAAACTTGCATTCCTTAGTTAATATAAGTATAAGTTCAGAATAATCGTTTTTAGAATCTAACCAACCTAAGTACACGGACTAGGTACGCGGACTTAAGTACTTCTAATAAGTTTGTAAAAAGTTCACAAACTCTAGCATTTTCTCGGGAAGAGAACCTCCGACGATGCGGACCGGGTTCACGAGACAGGTTCATGGACACTGCTCCGGTTTCTTCTGAGCAAAAAGTACACACAGACTTTGGTTCAAGGAATAAGGACTTATACATGTATATGTTGCCACACAATGCTTATATACAACAATGGTTATATAATCTAAACTCTCATTTCAATCATTGAAACATTCTTAGAGGATGTTATATAGTTGTTATTCACAAACTATTTTTCGTCAAAGCCATTTTCAAGTAATTGAAACATAACATGACTTTCGTCACTAGGTAAAGATGAACTTTGCCAAAGCGAAAACTTACCAACACATATTTCGAGAAATAGATAAGCGAGATAAACTCGGCTCGAAATAGCAAATGTGTATAATCAAAGTCTATATAGCAAAAACGACTTTTGTCTCAAGATAGGAGATATAGTAGATAGACTTTTGAGTGATAGATAAGTTCAAGTCTCTACATACCTTTTAGTCGATAATTTTCCACCAGTTCCTTGAGTAGGTCTTCGTCTTGTATGATGATCGCCATGGAGTTCTTGAGCTCAACTACACTTTCTATCCTAGTCCGAGACTTAGCTATAGTAGATTAGAAATCAAGACTTATAGTTTTGATCACTAACATTGACAAACATGCTTGAGATAGCAACGCATGCGAGTTCGACCGAGCAGTGCTCTAACAATCTCCCCCTTTGTCAATTTTAGTGACAAAACTATCAATACATATGGAATACATAAATATATAAATAAACCTTTGTAGCTCTTCTTCCACATGCCTAATCTTCAACAATACTCGAAATATTCGTCACTTCCAAGTACTCCAATGATTCCAAAGGTTGTAAGTTTAGCATCATCGTTGTTGAAAATCCGTAGCTATAACAATGAGAAAACAAGAATTCTCGATCATTGTTATACAGTGTCATAATATTATTACACAACATCAAAGTTCAATTGTACCACAACTTCGACAACAATACTACGGTGATATGTATCACTCCCCCTTAGTCAATACTCCATCTCACATGGAAACCACCTTCCCTTACATAATGATCCGAAAACCATATGTATTTGTAGTGTGAACTACACATTAATTCTCCCCCTTTTTGTCAATAAAATTGACAAAGGTACGAAAACGGGATCCTAATGAAAATTTCCATAGAGACATTTCATGACCAAAAGTAAGCACATATCAACTTATTTAGATGCAATCATATAGCCGAAGCTAAATGCTTTCATCAAGGAGTTTATAAAGATACAAGATAACCCCTATAATATTCCACAGTCGCACTCCCCACAAAGATTTGGCAATCATGCACAAGTTCAATTAAGAACTCCCCCCATAAAATGTCATTCCCGAAAGAACAACAAGAGCGACCTTAATTTCATAAGAAAAGAAGGATTTCTTTGGACATAATAAATCACATACGAATATGAATTCGAATCCAAAAATACTCTATTAAATTAACCATAAGAAGACCCATGATTAATCTAATTGGAAATGCTCAACATAAGAGAACTTACGAAGCCACATAGTATATACAAAAATATGGATCAGGGAAGATCAATACTGCGGAATAGACAAGGATTCATTCTAATTTCCATCAATATTTGCACAATGACATACAATAGACATAATCCTCGTAAACAAAAGTTCACCCTTCTTTCATCAATATTTTCATAATGACATAATAGGTTTCAAACTTTTGTGTTGTCAAAAGTTCATTCATTCTTTTATCACTACATGCATATCGACATACGAAATACTTAACTTTTGACAAGGTATGGGACAATCATAGTTCACGGATGCAAACACACATATCCCATAACAAATTGCAATTTATAAAACCATAAAGATTAATACTGCAAAAATCATCTTCCAAACAATCTTTTAGAATTTAAACAAATAAACCTAAAAACATGAAGATAAAAACGTTGGACATAGCTATGTGTAATCACAATAATGGCTATTCCAAACTCTAGTTATTTTTCTAAACAAAACAAGAAAATAAAATTCTTAATAGAAGATTTACTAGGCAAATAAGATCAAAAATTACTCATCATCTTCATCATCGGAAACACTCCAAGATGCTTGATCATGTTCAATTCTTCCTTGAGCTCGGGAAACTTAGTTGCAACCAATGACAATTGTTCTTGCACGCACTTCACCCTTGAATTTACCTTACACACACCCTTGTGAATTTTTTGAAGAAGACTCAAGGAGGTAGGGTCACAATCGTCAAGGGAATCATCTCTTTGTCTTTTCCACACATTCTCCCTTATACGTTTGAAAGTACAGGGACGAACCGGTTTGGGAATCCCAAGACAATTGCCAATTGAGTCAAAACCACGTTCACGGAAAATTTGACTAATCAAGCAAGGGTAACCTAACTTCTTGTTGGGTGAAGTCATCGAAATCATTTGAGAAATGATGAAACCACAAATACCGAGACTCGGAACACCCAATTCAAGGAAATAGACCAATTCCGCAAACTCACGACTCCACCGAGAATTCTCAATTGTGGAAGGAAAAAGATTAGAGATACCAAGTTTTCCAAAATCCATCAATGCAACACTAAGAACATTAGTATGAAACTTCCCTTGATTCCAAGCAACCTTCTTACCACAAAGACCAAGAGAGATGTCTTCACGTGATGGTCGTTCATCACTTGGTCTAGGTAGACGAACATTACCCAATAGAATTTTGGTAATCTTCGAAATCAACTCTCTATTAACAAGAAATCTTTCTCTATTTATCATGGTTTTGAATTCCATTTTTCCGAGATTAACATCATGAATGTTGTCATAGAAAATTCTTGTGAGAGTATCAAATCCTTGACCAAGACCATCAAAGATGTTTCCAAGATTGAATTTTTCAAAGAAAACTAAATCCTCTTTATGTCCACTAGAAGAATCCAATTTCTTTTCTAAAATAAAACCCATAGATGAAATCCTTTCAAAAACATTAACACAAGAATCATTGACAAATCTAATTCTAATAGAATTTTGATCTAAAGGAAGATTCATGCTAGAGGAACCCAAGCTTTTGAAGTTCTTTTTGAAACCTTGAAATTCATCATGAGATCTAGAAATTGGAGAGGAACAAGAGGAAATTACTTACTTGGAATGAACTTTCACCACCCCTTTGTCTTATTTTCCTCCAAGGAAGATTTAATGGAGAAAAATTATGAACCCTAGAAAGTTCACGTACGCGGACTGATGGGATGAGGAAGAAGGTGCGCGTACTTCTTCTTTATTTCCCCCACTAATGGGCTTGGACCCATTTATGAACCGCGACCCACAAAAGGAATGTGGGGTTTTCTTTGACGTTCGCACATCAAGGTTGTGCATCACAATTTCAGAGAGAAGACGGATGCAGTAAAAAGCTCTATTCGAAACTCCAAGAAGGATAAAACAACATTTTAACCCAACTGTACACAAATCAAACCATTTCTTGCCCCATATCAAGACATATACACATGGGGTAATGCCACACTTGTTACCAAAAGGCATAATGTACATAGGAATCCTCACGCAGCATTTCTGGTTGATATTTGTGAGTAGTTTCAGTGATATAATCAAAGTAATGATGATAATCAGGGTTGTCAGAGCTTTCTATCTTCCTTTTGATGTGACTAGAGAGAAGATCCTTCTGATTCCTACACCCTGTGTCAAAAACATGAGAACCCGCATTGGATCTACTTGTGTTGACAGAGTATTTGGTTCGTACATCATTATTCCATAGTTTTATATGTACATAGCTTTTATCGGGTCGATTCTTAAACTTAACAGAATTAAGTTTCTCTAAGGTTAAAGGAGAATCGACTCTAGCTTATACAACTAGTATCACACATGAGGTGTGGGGATTATGTTTCCCAGTTGCTAGAGTTCTCCATTATATAGTCTTTCAAATCAGGGTTTGCAATCAATGTTAGCTTAGTAACCAAGCATTCAATTTTCACAGTTAGATGAAAACCTGATTAGATTCAAGCTAATATCTTTCAACCGTTAGATCGAAAACTTAGCTTGTTACACACAAATGAAATGCACATTTTTAGGTTTGTGTAACCATACCCAAACATGTATATTCGTTGGTTCAACAGTAGTTAACCAAATGGTTAGCCATATGAGCACTTCCATATTAACCATATTCTTCTTCACCATAACTAGTTCAAATGACTCAAATGAACTAGTTAGCGAGTTTTTCAATTGCTTAGATCTTACAGAAGTATACAAGACACAATTGAAGCAAAAACGATTTGATTCACTCGAATCGATTCATGAACTTTATAGCCACGGTTTGCAAACTTGCATTCCCTAGTTAATATAAGTATAAGTTCAGAATAATCGTTTTTAGAATATAACTAACCTAAGTACGCGGACTAAGTACGCGGACTTAAGTACCCGGGATAAGTTTGGAAAAAGTTCACAAACTCCAGCAGATTTTCTCGGAAAGAGAACCTCCGACAGTACGCGGACTGGGTTCGCGGACACTGTTTCGGTTTCCTGAGCAGCAAAGTACACATACTTTGGTTCAAGGAATAAGGACTTATACATGTATGTGTTGCCACATAATGCTTATATCCAATAATGGTATATAATCTAAACTCTCATTTCAATCATTGAAACATTCTTAGAGGACGTTATATAATTGTTATTCACAAACTATTTTTCGTCAAAGCCATTTTCAAGTAATTGAAACATAACATGACTTTCGTCACTAGGTAAAGATGAACTTGGCCAAAGCGAAAGCTTACCAACACATATTTCGAGAAATAGATAAGCGAGATAAACTCGGATCGAAATAACAAATGTGTATAATCAAAATCTATATAGCAAAAACGACTTTTGTCTCAAGATAGGAGATAGAGTAGATAGACTTTTGAGTGATAGATAAGTTCAAGTCTCCATATACCTTTTAGTCGATGAAGTTCCACCAGTTCCTTGAGTAGTTCTTCGTCTTGTATGATGATCGCCATGGAGTTCTTGAGCTCAACTAAACTTTCTATCCTAGTCCGAAACTTAGCTATAGTAGACTAGAAATCAAGACTTATAGTTTTGATCACTAACATTGACAAACATGCTTGAGATAGCAACGCATGCGAGTTCGACCGAGCAGTGCTCTAACAGTTTCCGCAATAATAACAATTGAAGGGAATGTTTTTGACTATTCTCATATGAGCTGTTTTGAAGGTTGACAATCTTTGTTCTTAGAACATCAGCTGCTGAAGGTAGTTTTTCACTTTCAGTGAAATTTTCACATAGAAATTTATCATTAGCACTGACAAAATTGATCTTACTAGCACCTAGAGTGTCTATTCCTTTATAGCCCAGACCACGTGTATCACGATGTTCTTTACATGCTCCCAGCATAGTGGATAATTTTGTAGAGCTAGTATTAAATCTTTTCAGATTCTCTTCCAGTGATTTTACCTTATCAAGAGCAGCAATTAGATCAGCCTCCAATTGTTTTTCTCTGACAAGAAAGTCGATTTCTCTATCATTCAAACATTTTTGTTGAGAGTCATATCTTGCTTCAATTTCTGCAAGTCTTTCTTTTATCACAAAGAGATTTCGACGAAGATTATAACATTCAGAGTTTTTTGAACGCATATCTTCTTCACGATCTTTAAGAAGAGATTGTAAGAGTTTATGACCACAATCATATCCCTTAAAGAGTTTTCTCAATTTTATGTTTTCTTGACAGAGAGGAGTCAGAAATTCAGCCAAGCAAGTTGTTGACTTCTTTTTCTTTATGAGATGGTCGAAAAGATTGATATATTGAGAGACTTCGTCATGAACATCTTGTCCCTCGTATGAATCACTTTCATATAAAAGATCATCCAACTGTTCATCTAGGCATTTTTCCCAGTTGTCCATAGTTTCATACAATGGAGAAGACGTGAGAGATTTCTCAGGAGATACAAGGCCTTGAACCAAGTCAAAATGTTTCTGGACTGGTGCTGCATTATCTGAGATAGCACTACTGTCCATAGAGTCAGATTGCTACAAACACAGACTTATAAGGTCTTAAATGTGTTTGCCTGCTCTGATACCAATTGAAAAAGCGGGGTCTAACAACCTCACCCAATATTTTAGCAATCTATATGGACAAACTCCAATATACTTATGAGAGCACCAACTAATAAAGCGAGCTCAATCAAGAAATATATCCAAGAGTTGTATCTCTGTTCCACAACGTAATCAACAAATTAAACAGATATAAATCCGCGAGCCTGATTATTATGTGAAACAACTTGAACGGTACCAAAGACCAATGTTCAAGTGTCAATCAATTTATATCAATAACCAAAGGTTGGATTATCTAATTGATTGAACTACGCACAACATGTGATATTTCAATTATATAAAAAAATATAATGCGGAAAAGAAATAACACAGACACCAGAAATTTTGTTAACGAGGAAACTGCTAATGTAGAAAAACCCCGGGACCTAGTCTAGATTGAACACCACATTGTATTAAGCCATTACAGACACTAGCCTACTCCAAGTTAACTTCGGACTGGAATGTAGTTGAACCCTAACCAATCTCACACTAATCAAGGTACAGTTGCGTTCCTTACGCCTCTAGAACCACGCCGGATTCTGCGCACTTGATTAGTTGATCTCATCCAAAACTAAGAGTTGCTACGACCCAAAGTCGATGACTTAATAAACAAATCTGTATCATACAGAAAAGTCTATTGAATAGATAAATCTGTCTCCCACAGAATACCTACGAGTTTTGTTACGTCTTTCGATAAATCAAGGTGAACAAGAAACAATTCATAAACCAGACTTATATTCCCGAAGAATAACCTAGTAATATCAATCACCTCACAATTATCTTAATCGATTAACGAAACAAGATATTGTGGAATCACAAACGATGAGATGAAGGTGTTTGTGACTACTTTTCAATCTTGCCTATCGGAGAATAAATCTCGAGCAAATCTTAAAGAAGATAGTACTCAATCACAATATAAAACAACAAGATCAGAACACGCAACTACAGAGAAAACAGTTGGTTCTGGCATCACAATCCCAATGAAGTCTTTAAGTCGTTAACCTACTGGGTTTTAGAAAAACCTAAGGTTAAAGGAGAATCGACTCTAGTCGCAACTAGTATCACACAGGAGGTGTGGAGATTAGGTTTCCCAGTTGCTAGAGTTCTCCCTTATATAGTCTCCAAATCAGGGTTTGCAATCAATGTTACCTTGGTAACAAAGCATTCAATATTCACCGTTAGATGAAAACCTGATTAGATTCAAGCTAATATCTTTCAACCGTTAGATCGAACTTAGCTTGTCATACACAAATGAAATGTACCAACATTTAGATAAAGGTAATCGTGCCTAAACGTGTGCACTTAGTTGGTTCAATAATAGTTAATCAAGGTTAGCCATATGAACACTTTCATATCAACCTTATTCGTCTTTATCACAACTAGTTCAAATGACTCAAATGAAACTAGTTAGAGAGTTGTTCAATTGTTTATATTCTCATAGAAGTATACAAAATACAACTGAAACAAAATCGATTTTGATTCACTCGAATCACTTCATGAACATTATAGCCACGGTTTGCAAAAGATTGCATTCCTTAATTTATAAATGTATTAGTTCATGAACAAACCGATTTCAGAACATAACCTACTCAAGTACGCAAACGGGTACGCATACTTAAGTAGCCGGACTGAGTTTGGTTTCGCAAGTACGCAAACGGATACGCATACTTACAACCTCAGTTGAATACGGGTACGCATACTTAGTTCCCGGACTTCCATTAACCAATTACGCGTACGGGTACGCATACTATGGTTCCCGGACTTTGACCTTACACAAATGTGAATACACACACCATGTTTATATCCAATCATGGTTACATGTTCTAAACTCTCATTTCAATCATTGAAACATTCTTAGAAGACGACAATAGATGTCACACACAACTATTAGCTCCAAAGCAATTTTCAAGTGATCGAATGATCAATACGAATTTTTTTGACTCTACACCAAATGATTGCATCACACAAATCATTTAATATGTTACAAGGAGAATTTCACATGATCATCTTTTGACTTTCGTCAAGAATAAAATATGACCTTGGTTAAAGCGAAAGCTTACCAACACATATTTCGAGAAATAGATAAGCGAGATAAACTCGGCTCGAAATATCAAATGTGTATAATTGAAGTCTATATAGCAATACGACTTTTGTCTCAAATAGGAGATAGAGTAGATAGACTTTTGAGTGATAGATGAGTTCAAGTCTCCACATACCTTTTGTTGATGGAGTTCCACAAGTTCCCTTGAGTAGTTCTTCGTCTTCATTCGATGAACGCCGTGAAGTCTAATTGAACAACATCCCAATTACGAATAAGAATGGACAGAGTGAAACCTTCGAAAATATTTTTATGCAAAGTCCAATTGAACAGCAATGACTTTACTTCCATAATAATCTGATTAGATGGTCCACTCAAATTATGATACAATCTGTTATTTCTTTCCTTCCACATACTCCACCAAATGGAAAAAGTCAAATATCCCCACAAACATTTCAACTTCTTACTTTTCTTGTTTTTCCACCCCCACAAAGTTCTTCTATTATCGCTTGCAAAAAACCCAACTAATTCCAAAACTAGTCATAAAATAAGACCATACCTCAAAATTTGTTTTGCAATGTAAGAATAGGTGAGCATTAGTTTCCTCATGAACACCACACAACAAACAATTAGCATTATGTACCGTTCATGCATTATAACAAAGAGTCCAAGCAAAAACCGAGACTTTTAAAGGTACCTTTGGATTCCAAAGATGCTTATCTGGAAAAGAGATAAAGCCTTCAGTTTCAAGAGATGAGTATGCAGAAGCAACCGAAAATCCTTTTCCACTGCCATATATTGTCTATCATCTGTGGCAGCAATATCGAGAATAGAATTAGGGTCGCCTATCACCTGTAATAACTGAATTACTTCTGGCACCTCTAATTCTTTAAAAATTCTGACGAACTGTAAATTCCAAGCTCTTTGATCTGAAACCATCTCCCGCACAGTGAGTTTTTTTACCTTTGGAAATTCTAAATAACGAAGGAAATCTCAATCTTAACGTCTGTTCACCTATCCACATATCCTCCCAAAAATAAACACCAGCCCTGTCCCTTATAATCATAGCAGTACCAGATTTGATGAAATCTCTTGTTTTAAGAATACTCATCCCAAGACTCTGATCAATAGTTCTATTAGACTGATTAGGAAATAACGCTTCATGAACTCCGCCAAATTTTTGTGCTATTAGTTTTCTCCACAACGCATGTTTCTCACTGCCGTATCGCCAAATTCACTTCGCATGAAGGGCCTTTGAAAAAGCGGGGGTCTAACAACCTCACCCAATATTTCGTTTAGCAATCTATATGGACAAACTCCAATATACTTATGAGATCACCAACTAATAAAGCGAGCTCAATCAAGAAATATATCCAAGAGTTGTATCTCTGTTTCACAATATAATCAGCAAATCAAACAGATAGAAATCCGCGAACCTGATTATTATGTGAAATAACTTGAACGGTACCAAATACCATTGTTCAAGTGTCAATCAATTTATATCAACAACCAAAGGTTGGATTATCTAATTGATTGAACTACGCACAACCTGTTAGATTTCAGTTATATAAACAAATATAATGCGGAAAAGAAATAACACAGACACCAGAAATTTTGTTAACTAGGAAACCGCAAATGCAGAAAAACCCCAGGACCTAGTCCAGATTGAACACCACACTGTATTAAGCCGCTACAAACACTAGCCTACTCCTAGTTAACTTTAGACTGGAATGTAGTTGAGCCCTAACCAATCTCACACTGATCAAGGTACAGTTGCGCTCCTTACGCCTCTAGAACCAGGTCGTATTCGGCGCACTTGATTCCCTTAGCTGATCTCACCCACAACTAAGAGTTGCTACGACCCAAAGTCGAAGACTTAATAAACAAATCTGTATCACACAGAAAAGTCTATTGAATAGATAAATCTTTCTCCCACAAATATACCTACGAGTTTTGTTCCGTCTTTTGATAAATCAAGGTAAAAAGGAACCAATTGATAAACCGGACTTATATTCCCGAAGAACAACCTAGTAATATCAATCACCTTATAATAATCTTAATCAATTAACGAAACAAGATATTGTGGAATCACAAACGATGAGACGAAGGTGTTTGTGACTACTTTTCAATCTTTCCTATCGGAGAATAAATCTCGAGCAAATCTTATAGAAGATAGTACTCAATCACAATAGAAAACAACAAGATCAAAACATGCAACTACAGAGAAAATAGTTGGGTCTGGTTTCACAATCCCAATGAAGTTTTTAAGTCGTTAACCTACTGGGTTTTATAAAAACCTAAGGTTAAAGGAGAATCGACTCTAGTCGCAACTAGTATCACACAGGAGGTGTGGGGATTAGGCTTCCCAGTTGCTAGAGTTCTCCCTTATATAGTCTCCAAATCAGGGTTTGCAATCAATGTTACCTTGGTAACAAAGCATTCAATATTCACCGTTAGATGAAAACCTGATTAGATTTAAGCTAATATCTTTCAACCATTAGATCGAACTTAGCTTGTCATACACAAATGAAATGTACCAACATTTAGATAAAGGTAACCGTACCTAAATGTGTGCACTTAGTTGGTTCAACAATAGTTAACTGAGGTTAGCCATATGAACACTTTCATATCAATCTTATTCATCTTTATCACAACTAGTTCAAATGACTCAAATGAAACTAGTTAGAGAGTTGTTCAATTGTTTATATTCTCATAGAAGTATATAAGATACAATTGAAACAAAATCGATTTTGATTCACTCGAATCATTTCATGAACATTATAGCCACGGTTTGCAAAAGATTGCATTCCTTGATTTATAAATGTATTAGTTTATGAACAAACCGATTTTAGAACATAACCTACTCAAGTACGCAAACTGTTATGCATACTTAAATAGCTGAATTGAGTTTGGTTTTGCCATTACGCGAACGGGTACGCATACTTATAACCTCAGTTGAATTTTGGAACTTGGACTTGCGCCAGTACGCGTACGTGTACGCATACTTAGTTCCCAGACTTCCATTAACCAACCACTACGTGTACGGGTACGCATACTATGGTTCCCGGACTTGGACCTTACACAAATGTGAATACACACACTATGTTTATATCCAATCATGATTACATGTTCTAAACTCTCATTTCAATCATTGAAAAACTCTTAGAAGACGACAATAGATGTCTCACGCAACTATTAGCTCCAAAGCAATTTTCAAGTGATCGAATGATCAATACGAAAAATTTCGACTCTACACCAAATGATTGCATCACACAAATCATTTAATATGTTACAAGGAGAATTTCACATGATCATCTTTTGACTTTCGTCAAGAATAAAATATGACCTTGGTTAAAGCGAAAGCTTACCAACACATATTTCGAGAAATAGATAAGCGAGATAAACTCGGCTCGAAATATCAAATGTGTATAATTGAAGTCTATATAGCAATACGACTTTTGTCTCAAATAGGAGATAGAGTAGATAGACTTTTGAGTGATAGATGAGTTCAAGTCTCCACATACCTTTTGTTGATGAAGTTCCACAAGTTCCCTTGAGTAGTTCTTCGTCTTCATTCGATGAACGCCGTGAAGTCTAAAGCTCAACTACACTTTCTATCCTAATCCGAGACTTAGCTATAAGTAGACTAGAAATCAGGACTTATAGTTTTGGCAACTAAACTTGACAAACAAGCTTGAGATAGCAACGCTTTGAGTTCGACCGAGCAGTGCTCTAACGACCTTGTTTACTAGTTGCAACTAATTTATCCCCACGGCACCTCTGGATTTCGGCAGATTAGCTTTAGTCCATGATACCCAACTCCTTTTCCTAACTGTTGAACTCGAGGCCCACAAAAAATTTCGCATAATCCTATCAAGTTCTTTAACTACACTGCTTGGAATTTGAAACATGTTCATGTAGTACACAGTGGAAGACTAGCTAACACGCTTTGAATCATCACTAACCTCTGCCCCTTAGATAAGTAAGTCCTTTTCCACCCTGCTAATTTTTGCTGGAATTTTTGAATCACTTCATTCCAAAAAATTCTGCATTTTGACTTACTTCCTAATTGAATGCCCAAATAATTCAGTGGTAAATTGGTAGAAGAACACCCAAAAATGTAAGCACATACCTCTCCGTTATATAACTGACCAAGCCCAATAATTGTGCTTTTCCTGTAATTACTTTTAATCCAGAGATTGTTTCAAAAGCTATAAGAATATTCATCAAATTTTGCATCTGAACTTCATTATCATCTAGAAAAACTATTAGATCATCAGCAAAATGAAGTTGTGTTATCACAATATCAGCTACTTTGAAACCAGAAGTTAAACCTTGATTTACCGTTGATTTAAACATCAAAGAAAGCACCTCCGCAACTAGAATGAACAAAAATGGTGATATGGGAACACAATTTTCAATCGTACTTCAGTGCACGAACAAAATTGTTTATAAAGCGACTCGAGCAATAATGTTTGGACCATGTGCCATATCTATCCCTTTTGGACCTCCAAGCTTCTTTATCCTTAATGTTGACCATGATTGATCAATCCACTTGCCCCCTTCATAAACCTCTTCAGTTGGTACAGCAGTTTCTCTTTGCCAACTCTTCCCAGAGGCCACAATATTGCCTAAAAAAAAAACCAATACATCTCAATTATTGCTTACTCTTCCCTGAGGCCCTGAGCTGAGCAATCATTATCGATGAGTAATCTCCTTATATGGGTCCTGTCGTGTCCAAATTTTCTTGTCGTTTGTTTGTGTGATGGCAATTTTTGACCCCATTTGTGCTTACAACTGTGTAACTGGGGCTGCCCTTTCTAATTGGATTGTCTCCGGAACTAGCTGCCTGAACTAGCTAACAACACGGGAGTTTTCGACTGTGAGTGATACGAATTTGATGGGGAAGATTCCAAATCGTTGGAAATCCAAGAGGATAAAAAGCATGTGGAATTGGAAAATCGAGGGATAACGATAAAAAATTAGACGAATGAAACGACATATTTCTGTTGTACCAATTTCTGACACCACTAGCTCTGTAAATTCCCACCCGACTTTTGATTAGCCAATTAAACTCCATTTATGTCGGAAATTTAATTGCACATCTACTCCAATTATTTGCTCTTAATGTCTGTAACTTCCCCTCCATTAACAAGATTTAACAACATCAAGATAATAATCTATGGTAAAAAACACTATGAAGCAGTAATTTTGGAACAATTTTGGATTTAACCCACAACTGGAAAATCCAATTCAAAAGCAAGAATTTGGTCCAAGAAAGTGACTATGAAAAGACATAATTTTCTCAGAGGGTTTTAAGGGTGTGTCAGTTTCACTCTCTCACTAGGGTTTTAGAGAAGAAGAGGAATAATTTGGGGAGTTGTTGTTGTACGTTTACAATGAAGAGCACGTTCATTTGTTGTGGACAGAAATGGTGCCTCTCACGTGTTTCTGTCTATAACAAAGACGAAGAAGAATCTCTTCTTCCCTTCCATCTTCTTCTTCTCATATACAGACCCCCAAAACCTTATTTCTCTAAAAGAAAATAAACAAAAATTCTTCTTCTGGATATATTCTGGTGGTGTGTCACTTGTTCTCTGAATGTAAATTTTTTCTTTCTCAATTTATTAATTTAATTGGTATATTTCCTTTTTGTACTTTTTCTTTATAAATATTCTTCTTTTTGAAAGTTTGATCTTTGAAGCTTTTTGAATCAAAATGGTGTAAATATGGGAAAGTAAAGTAGGTGAGAAAATACCAACAATAAAAGCATAATTAAGTAGGATTTTCCTTAAACCCTCATAAATGGTTTTAGATTTGTGAGTATTTATTTGCAATGCTATTTTTGTAGTAATAAAATTTTTTTTTTGTTTGTGTGATTGTTATTTTTCACTTGTATTTTTCTTACTGTTCTAACATCATTTTCAATTTTCTGTTTTTGTATTCATATGGGTTTTTATTATGACACTGATGATAAAGGTTCCACCTTTAAAGATATTCCAAAAATTTAACACCATTGATAGGACTAGTCTCTGCCTGCAAGTTTTAAATGAGGTTTTGAATTACTCCAACCTTATCTAGCTTGAACTGGGTGTAACAGTTAACTGAAAATTTGGCAGCTGTTTGGTTGATGATGTCTTGCTGGTAACTCTCTTGCAAATATTTGTTAGGTAGATTTTTTAGATTTTTTCTTCTTACAATCTTTCACTTGATTTTGTCAAAATTTTCTGTTTATAAAAAACAATTGAACATGACAAAGTTATGGATGTGTCGTTATGGGAAGTTATTAGGTAATGTGATGGTGGGCCAATTTCTCATGGGTTGTGAGAAATATGTTGATGGGTGTGACTGATTTTATGTTCTTTCTGAAATCTCATTTTCTCTGAATATTTGTTTTGGAAATTCTGTGCAGATCCGCTATTATAAGAGTTTGAACTGAATTCTGAGCTACTCATGGATACGAATTGTGGGAATTGGTTGCGTAACTCTTCCAAGGTATGTTGCCTCTTCGTTTCTCTAGCTCAATTTACTTCAGATCTGGGTATCTTTTTGCTTTTTGGTTTTCAGTGATGAATTTAGTTGCTTCATTTGAATTTCATTTCATACTGAATTTTTATGTCCACAGGTAAATATGGTTTTGATTTGTTAGATGGCAATTGGCAAGTGTTTAGTTTTGTTCGACTTAAATTGTCTAATTATGGAGTTAAATAGACAATGCCTTTAAGTTTAAGTAATTTCATTGCAGAAGGAGTCTTGGAGGACTACTCTGTTGCTAGCTTATCAGAGTCTTGGCGTGGTGTATGGGGACTTAAGCATATCCCCTTTGTATGTTTACAAAAGCACATTTGCAGAAGATATTTCTCATTCAGAAACAAATGAGGAGATTTTTGGGGTGCTTTCCTTTGTTTTCTGGACCCTAACTTTAGTCCCGCTCTTCAAATATGTCTTTGTGGTTCTTCGAGCTGATGATAATGGAGAAGGTAAATTTTTATAAAAAGTGAGACAGTATGTTTTAATAAAACGCTACGTTTTACTAAGATTTAAGCCCTCAAATTGTGTTTTTTCAGGTGGAACCTTTGCTCTGTATTCACTGTTGTGTCGACATGCAAAGGTTAGCCTTCTTCCCAACAGGCAAGTTGCAGATGAGTCTCTCTCTACATATAAACTAGAGGGGCCGCCGGAGATCAATAACAGCTCTTGGTTGAAAACTAAGCTTGAAAAGCATAAATGTTTGCATACTGCTTTACTTATACTGGTTCTGCTCGGTACCTGTATGGTAATTGGAGATGGTGTTCTAACGCCGGCAATTTCAGGTGTTTTACATGATCCATGAGTTTTTCTTCATTTACATTCTCTCCAATTTTACTAACCTCCATTCTCCACTTTTCTCTGTATAGTTTTCTCTGCAGTTTCAGGCCTTGAGTTATCCATGTCCAAGGAACACCATCAGTGTAAGTTTCTAGTCTGTAATATTCTTGGTTTTGCCCACTGTTATTACTTGTTAATGACTAGCTGATCTCTTTAGAGTAGATAAATGCCTCATAGTGTAACTTGTTTTTATTTCTTTTTCTACTCGTAGATGCTACGCTGCGAAAGGCTAATCATGAAAATAAAAATGAGAGTATTACTCATTCATTTATATGTAAGGACTCATTTATTTCTTACTCATTCTCATTTTTGATACTCTTTTGCAGATGCTGTGGTTCCAATTACTTGTGTCATTTTAATATGTCTTTTCGCTCTACAACACTATGGTACACATCGGGTTGGAATGTTTTTTGCACCTGTCGTGTTGGTGTGGCTAATATGCATCAGCGCTCTAGGCTTATACAACATAATCCACTGGAATCCACAAGTTTATCAGGCTCTTTCACCCTCTTACATGTACAAATTTCTGAAGAAGACAAAAAAAGGTGGTTGGATGTCTTTGGGTGGAATTCTGCTGTGCATAACAGGTAACATTGGCTGAAAAAAGATTACTAGTGCTAGTAAAATATGTGATTATCAATCATATGGATGTTACAACTTTGATATATGATGACTGTATTCTGCATCCTTTTTGTAAACATTGGTTCGATCTCCGATCTAATCTCGTGTGAGATAATCTAAATATGGTTTTGACTATACATACAGGGTCAGAGGCAATGTTTGCAGATCTTGGTCACTTTTCATACACTGCAATCCAGGTAGCGATTTACTATGTTTATCAACTCATTTATCATCTATACTTCTCACCAATGTCTAACCCACTATCCAATGTCAGATTGCGTTCAGTTTTCTGGTTTACCCAGCACTTATTTTGGCATACATGGGCCAAGCTGCATATTTGTCCAAGCATCATCAGATGGAGACCAGTTACCACGTTGGCTTCTATGTCTCGGTTCCAGGTATAACTGTCATTCATTCTTTTCAATCTTATTTATACGCTGTATTTAGCAAAGTGAATGTATGCTCACCTCTGACAGTTGGCAAGCAATAAAAATTGGTTGGTCAATTCCAATTTAGAAAAGGACTTGGTTTAGATTAAATGAGAGGTGCCAAGCAAATTTCACTTAAATTAATTAGCTTACTTGCACACTGAGAAGAAAATGTGATGATATTGGTGTGTGGTTGCAGAAAGTGTGAGGTGGCCAGTTCTTGTAATAGCAATCCTTGCTTCCGTCGTGGGAAGCCAAGCAATCATCAGCGGGACATTTTCTATTATCAATCAGAGCCAGTCACTTGGTTGTTTCCCAAGGGTGAAAGTTGTTCATACCTCTGATAAGGTTCATGGACAGATATACATCCCTGAGATTAATTGGATGCTTATGGTCCTTTGCCTTGCGGTGGCCGTTGGGTTCAGAAACACGAAACACTTGGGGAATGCTTCAGGTATGCACGCCCAACTCTAACTAGAAATTTAGTTTCTTTCTTCTGATTTTTTTTTTTTAAATTAGCTATGCCTTTAGTTGATTTTCACAAGATTCATCTTAAATTGCATCTTTCCTCCGATTGTCATAATCAATGTGGTGCCTCAAATCCATTCTTGGTCGGCTTAGTATGAAAACTTAAAATAAAAATCTTGTTATTTAATGTGCAGGTCTAGCAGTAATGACGGTAATGTTAGTGACAACATGTCTCACTTCCTTGGTTATTGTTTTATGTTGGCACAAACCTCCTATTTTGGCACTTGCCTTCCTACTCTTCTTTGGTTCCATTGAAGCTCTCTACTTCTCCGCATCCCTTTACAAATTTCTTGATGGGGCCTGGCTACCGATTCTTCTAGCCTTGATCTTGATGACAGTTATGTTTGTCTGGCACTATGCAACAATTAAAAAGTATGAATTTGATCTCCACAACAAGGTCTCCTTGGAATGGCTTCTAGCTTTGGGTCCTAGCTTAGGAATTGCTCGAGTCCCCGGCATTGGCCTGGTGTACACTGATCTGACATCTGGAATCCCTGCAAACTTTTCGCGTTTCGTCACCAATCTTCCTGCCTTCCACCGAGTACTCATTTTTGTCTGTGTGAAATCTGTACCTGTCCCTTTTGTGCCTCATTCTGAGAGATACCTAGTCGGTCGTGTGGGACCACCAACCCATCGATCATACAGGTGCATCGTTCGTTATGGATATCGTGATGTTCACCAAGACGTTCACTCATTTGAAACTGAGCTTGTTGACCGCCTGGCTGATTTCATTCGGTTTGATTGGTCTCGAACTCATCACAACTCAAGCCCAAGCTTCCAAGATGTCATCTCACACTCTGCCGAATCAACAAGCGAGTGCAGATTGACTGTGATTGGCGCGGTAGCCTTTTCAGGCCCACCGGCTTATGAAATGGAGGATACTGTGGAGCCAGCGAGTGTTTCTGTTGGATTCGAGACAGTAGAGAGTATGACAGATGTTATTGAGATGGAGCAAACTGGTCTTCAGAGAAGAGTAAGGTTTGCAATTGACAATGAATCTGAAAGAGATGAAAGATTTGAAACTGATGTGCAACTGAGGGAAGAACTGGAAGATTTATTGGCAGCACAACAAGCTGGCTCTGCATTCATCCTTGGTCACTCGTATATGAAAGCGAAACAAGGATCATCCATCTTTAAGAGAGCAGCTATTGATGTGGGTTACAATTTCTTGAGCAAGAATTGCAGGGGACCAGATGTGGTGCTTAGAGTTCCGCCTGTTTCTACCCTTGAAGTTGGCATGGTGTACATTGTATAAGCAATAACTGGTCTGTACTGCACATAAGTTTACGTACTAGAACTTAGAATAGGCAAAGCGGCAAAAGCCGATTGTAAGGTTTTCTGTCTGAATTAAGTTATATCTGTAATGCTAATTACCAAAAAAGAAGAAGTATATGTAATGCATTTCCTATAATCTGCTTGTCTCTGAAGTCTGAACTATACTCATTACGGCCATAATATTATAGAGCATGTCTCGCATTCGAACTTCTAACTAGCAGCGACATTGTTTTCCAGCCCTGGGTTGAGTCTGCTATCAACTTTTAGAAAGAAATTGAGAAGGATTCATTTGTGTCCATAAATTTGTGTTCCAACTTGATAATTTTGTGGTTTAAACTCCAGTAGAACAAGCCCCAAGTCTTGTATTTCAACAGGTCAGGCAATAAACACATCCTTCATTATCTACCACTGAAAATGTTTTCAGAAAACATCTCAACTTCCGCAGACACGTGCCGATAAGCTATTGATCCAAGTAAGCAAAACCAGACCAATATGACCACAGAATTCTTGTAAGATATGAGAATGAAGTTTAAGTTGTTGGTCTCTCCTCTCATTCATACACAGTATGGAGATTCCCTATATAATCTGTTGAGCTTTGGATTCAGACCATAATCAGTTGTATTTTTTAAGCTCATTGGAGAATCAATACAAATAATTGAAATGAAATCACTATATCTATCATCTTCACAGAATTATTGTCCTCCTCAATTCAGGGGTACACAAAACATCACAAATCACCCTACAAACAACTTTGTAACGTTTAGAAAAGTGTGGGCTAAACAAGAGAAGGATGATGAGAATGAGAAAGAAGAACCAAAAAAGAGAAAACAGTCTCTGTTTAGTAGTGTAACTGAAGCTTTAGATTTTTCTCAAGTTAGGTCTGCTGAAGATGCTGTACTTATAGAAGAAGCTAGAGATGCAACTAAGTCTGGAAAAAGGATGAACCCAGAACAGGTAAATTTCAAAGGAGATCACAGCTTATGCAACCATTTTATCTTCTATGTAATGAACTTACAAATTGAAACCTTATCTAATTGAATTTGATTTGATTTCTAATGCAGTATGGAGCGCTTCGTCGGAAAATTGGTGGTACCTACAAGGACTTCTTTAAATCATATGTTGAAGGTAAATTTTGGAAGATTGATTGATCTAGCGTTTGACTATTTACTTATATGCTTTAGTAATTTGATCCATTTCACTGTTTTAATGAAATTCTGTTTGGTTATTTCAGTGGATGGGGAATACGTCGAAGAAGGTTGGGTAGACAAGACATGTAAAGTCTGCAAGAAAGACACCAAAGGCGAACCAAGGCAAGTTGACAGTGCTGGCCGATATGTTCATGTTGCTTGTGTTGGAAAGTCCAAACCAGGCAACTTCTTTACTAGATTATTCTCATAGAACGGAGACATTGTTTAAAAGTTACTCATTTTTTCCTCCTCTCATAAGATTGTATACACGTTCTTACATATAGCCGAGTCTCAAGAATCTCAACCGGTATGTATTTCAAGTTTTGACTCTCATAATAATATTAGAGACATGATGGGTGTTCTTTGGTCCTAAAATTCGTTGGTGTTTAAGTGCGAACTCTTTTGGCTCCCAGAATTCAAATTGAGACACTGAAAGATTGTTAGCCTTTCTTACTTTAGGACCAACGCATTCCATCTTGCCTTCGGTCTCTATATAAATATGAGATGTTGCATTGTGCTTTAAAGCCGACACGCAGGCAAGGTTCAAGAGAGCTTCAGTTTTTCTCAAAATAAAACATTAAAACTATGAAGTTAGATAAAGATTAAAAGAAGCAAACAGTAGCACAAAACCATAAAAAGGATAAGCAAGAACAGAAACTAAACTTAGGATTAGATTTCTATGTACAATGCAAGATGCAGTAATATCACCATCTTGCACAACTGCAAAACAATTTACCTTAACCGAGTTACATTACAGAGGGAAATGGGTCAACCACCCCACAACCAATATACTACATTGGTGTGTGGATTCCATACATTTGTGGATTCCATACATTTTCACCAACAGCAGTTCTAGGCTCTCACAATTAGCTAAAAAGATTGCATAATCTCATTGACATTTGAGTTCTTTAGCTAGTGAGATAAACCCTGGACTTGATCACAGTTTGCCCAAGCTTGAAACCTGGCATGACCACAATCCCAACTTTGAATCTACTCTTTGAATCTTCCTCTTCTACTACATCTTCCATATACACCTCTGAGAATTCAGCCCCTCTTTGCACCCCGAATATCTCAGCTTTATGATCATCTGAAGCTGCCATTGCTTGAAGAACCCAAATAGACTTTGCCATTTTCACAAAAGCTTGATATAATGGAGTTCTTGGGTGTCCACCACTCAACACAAATGCCCTTTGATCTAAATTACCGAAAAATGTCGACTCCATTCTAGGATGCACAACCAATAAATACTTGGATCTACAGAACTTAGCGAATTCCGAATTCGGGTACTCCACCAGTGCATCAAATGAGTCTTTGAATCTCAAGATATCATCTAAACTGTGAGGCGTCAGGGAAGAAAATCCAAGGAACATTCTCCTTGACAAATAAGCTTCAAATGCATACTTCTTGTGTGACCGTTTCGAGTACTCAACGGAGTCTTGAATAGAATTCACTGCAAGGTCAAGATCCCAACCGGAGGCTTTCATCAAACTAATCAAAGGCTTGGCAAAATCATGTACCGATATTGTTGCAGACTTGAAAGCATGAGCAAATGATTTCGGTAGGGACTTTTTTCCATCCAATGCTCTTTGTCTGATCATTAAATCCAATTCTTGATTCTTCATATCCAACTCCTTAACTTCTTGCTTCAACTTTAGAATCTCGGAGTCTTTACTTAAAACTTCTGACTGCATTTTCTCTGTTCGTAATTCCTGATCTCGAAGCTCTTGATACGAAATAGGACCTGAACGTCCGGACTTCGGTTTTGAAATGTGTTTGAATGAACGTTTGATATCCGAAAGAGTTTTCAACTCAGAAACAATTTGATCATCAGCAACTTGGATCTTATCAGTATCATAAGGAATGTGAGCTTCTTGTAGCTGTATGTAAGCTAATTTCAGAGCTGAAATAGTATCAAACAGCTTCAAGATTGCAATAGCAGCAACATCTTCATGGGTTTCAATCAGTGTTTCTTGAGGATGGATTTTTAAGTCACTACATTCTATAGATTCAGTACTATCACTATTTACTTCGGTAGAACCATTCTTCTTACTAATGTTGTTGGTGTTGCTGTTGCTGTTGGTGTTGTAGTGATGATGATTTGGGTTAGGGTTTTCATTAGGAAAAACCCCAACAGATCTTAACCTACAAACTTTAGCAAATCTGTAAACAATGTCAGAAATATTATTCGAAGAAGGTTTAGAAGAAGAAGAAGACTTTACAGAATCCATTGACAGCAGCAAGAAACAAATCACAGCGGATATTATGGGTTTGAATCTAGCAATAATGAGATTGTTTTAGGGTTCTACTTCTTAAATTAAAAATTCAAAATTGAAGTGGATAAAAAGTGGAGATCAAACATATAAAAACAATCAAAATGCAGTGTAAAGTTAATGATATCCGGGAATCCCGCTATATTGCCCCCTAAATCCTGCTTAAAAAACAGAGTAATTCCACCAGATTATGTAGAAAAAGTAAATTAGGGTTTTGTTTTGCTTTAGAGATGGGAGAAGAGCAGCAAAGAACAGAACGGATATACTATTGATACTGATGATGGAAGTTCAAGATTCTGAATATGAGAATATGGTAAAGATTGAGAAATGATGGAGGAGGAGGAGGAACAGAGTGAAATAGGAAATGGTGTAATGATTTTACTCAAAACTTTGTAAGCCAGCTCAAAAGATGATGAGTTCTCTGGATACTACTACATTTTGTTTGTTTTCATTATAAAAAAGAACTCTTAAAAGAACACAAAAATTTTACAGAAAACGAGATAAAGAGGAAATTTTGAAATTAAAAGTTTAAACTTGAAACCAGGAACAAAATCATCGCCTGAAAAACCAAATCTTTTTTCACTTCTAAACTTCTGAAATTACTGATTTTTTGAAAACCCAGTGTAATTATTTCACGGCCAAGGAAGAAACAAAGTTTTGATTTTATTTTTTTTAAGAGTGAAACAGAGAAAAAACAGAAGCAAAAACAAAAACCCTTCTTCACTCTCTTCTAGATCTCGACGTATAATAATAATATTGGATTTTAGTTCGAATCCTCTGGAAGAACAGACAGACAAAACCCTCTTAGAGTCTCCCTTTCTTTCTCTGTAGTGAGAACAGAGAAAGTTGTTTCTTTATGCAATGGTGAGTGTATATTGCATTAAATCAGAGGGTCTAAATCACACAGAGAAAAGAAAAAAATGAAGATGATACAGTACAAAAACCGATCAAATCAGGTTTATATTCGTTTCAACTGGATATTCATGGATTTTGTTAATCAATTTATTTTTTTGAGAATCTCACCAATGAAGAAGGACAAAAATTAAATAATTTCAAGAAAGAGGGAAACTGGAGAAAATCAAAATTTTATTTAATTATTTCGAATCTTTTCTGTAAATAGAGCCGAAAATTTTGAATTCTTTTGGTGTAATTAAAACAGAGGACGTAGGCACTGCACGCGAGCTCTGGTAATGGATTTTTTGGATATATATGTATCGAGGCTTCTACGATCCGATACTCAAATGCATACTAGATTGACACTTCAAACACCCCAACAGTCGAATACCAATAAATTAAATGTAATGATTCGCACGTATCATTTGTTAATAAATACGTCTAGTCTGTTGTCCTTATTCGGAGTTTAACATAGCATCCGATGTTTGACTGTTGACCGTGTTCTCATTCCCATATCATAGTCCATATCATTAAACCAGAATTGCAGAATTGATTGACTTGAATCTTGATCCGTAAATCATCAACGGCACTAGAAAAACAATCTTGGTAAAGGGGCGGCATGAATTGGTAGAGGGGCGGCAAGTGTGATAGCAATGTCCCTCTTATTGGTTAGGGGGTGTCCTATAGGGATGTAGATTGACTAGATTACCCTTTCACCTTAAATCAACCAAAATCAAATCAATTTTTTTTTTAACCTAATGAATCAAAAAAAATCAAATCAGTTTTTTTTTTCATCTTCTTCTTCATCTTCTCTTCTCCTCCATCAATCCTAACCTCCATTAAAACCGAAAATTTCATCGTCTTCGATTAATCTGCGATTTGAAAAATGTTTGGAAAAACCCGGTTAGGGTTTAGTTTATCGTGTTGAATTTAAGTTAATTTTGTATCAAAAATTAGGGTTTTGTATGAAAATTGAAATTGAAATTTCTCGGGTTTATGCGAGTTACGGTTGGTAATAACTCAATTACCAACCGAATCGGATATTTTGAAGAACATACGGTTGGTAATAGTTCAAATACGAACCGTACCTTAAAAAAATTGAGAATTAGGTTTAGGTACGGTTGGTACGAAACCTTAGTTACCAACCGCACCTAGGTTCGGTTGGTAACTTAATGAAAATTACCAACCGTATATCATCCTGAATGTTAAGAATTTTTGAAGTAGTGATGTACGGTTCGAAACTATAGATGACTTACCAACCGTAGTTTAGTTACGGTTGGTTTCGATTCCTTTTTTATGAACCGTAATTAGTTACGGTTCGTATCCAAGATTTTCTAGCAACCGTAACTGGTATTATGATTGGGTTTTTCCCCAAATTGAACCAGTTACGGTTGGTAACTAGCTTATTTCCAACCGTATGTTCTTCGGAAAATTTTAAAAATTTGATCTTTTTACATACTTTAGATAATTTTGATCAACAAAAAGCTAATGGGAACTAATTTTGATCACTCACCTCTAATTTGCCACTTGAATCACTCATTTTGGTTGAGTGAATCAAAATCTAGGGTTTCACAAATATCACATAATTTTTTATTTTTTTTATAACTCTAAAAATCTAATTTTAGAGTTATTATAAGTGAAAATTGATTATCAAACACTAATCTTGATTATTAATAATAAGGGTTAATTGGTCATTTCCATTTTTTTTAATAAGGGACACTTGAATTTACTTCTAATGACCTTTTTTGTCTTATTAGGTTGCCGCCCCTCTACCGATTCCTACCGCCCCTTTACCAAGATTGTAGAAAAATGTATAGGCTATAGAATTAATGATGATATTTCTCATTGCGGGTGAGCTTATTGATTCAGGAATAAAAGCCATTATGTGAAGTAAATTTTAGAAACGTCACTTATAACCTCAAATGTGTCATTATTTATCCACAAAAAACCCATCAAAACAAAAACCCCAAAAAATTTGATGAGACCAATTTTGGTTTCATCATTTTATTTGATGAAGCATCATAGAATTTGATGAAACCAATTTTGAAATTTGGAGTTTTTGTATAATTTTTTAAAAATTTGGGGTTTTTGTATCAATTTTGTTTAAGATGGAGTTTTAATGGATCCCAACATTTGAACGGGATTTTTGTACCACAAGTTTGGTCACCTTGGGTTTTTATGACTAGTTCTGTTTTAGAAAAGCTTTGATTATGTGGTTCTGAACAGCACTCCGTTAGGTTAGCTAAATTTTAGGTTTGATAACATGTGGGGAAGCTAGATTAAATGGTGTATTTTTAATGCTAGATTTGCTAGTTTTTTTTTTTTTTTTGAAAGGAGAAGACACTAATATGTTTAAAAGTAGAAAGACTTGTTATGAGATATTTGGTTCTTTCCTCTCTCCTTTGTCTCCAAAATACCAGAGACGAAAAAACTAAAAGACTGAGCGTCGTTCTGCTCAGATCGGCTCCGTTGGAGTTGATCTGAGCAGATCAATCATCACCCAAACCTTGTTTCTCCGTTCCCCTCTCTTATCTGTAGTTTTCGGTAGATTTTAGCACTCTTGTTTGGTTTTTTCCGGTGAGATTCCGTTTATTGTTTCAAGGTTCTTTGGTAGATGTTTGGCTATTTTGGTGTTGGTATGTTCTTCTTCTGATGATGCGAAGAATTTGAGACATACAGCTGTTGATGGTGGTTTTTAAACAAGGGGTAAAATCGTAAAACCCCATGACCTAGTGTTACCCGCAACCCATTAACTAAGAGCATTTAACTCAGGTGTAAATAATTAATAGGGGTATTTTTTCAAAATACCAGATTAGGGTTTTCGACTACGTAACCCTAATTCCAAAATCAAGCCGCACACCGCGCACCATGGCAACAATGCCAAACCAAGCCGCACACCGCGCACCATGGCAACAACGCCAAACCAAGCCGCACACCGCGCACCATGGCAACAATGCCAAACCAAGCCGCACATCTGCGCACCATGGCAACAATGCCAAACCAAGCCGCACACCGCGCACCATGGCAATGGGTGCAAAACCAAGCCGCACACTCGCGCACCATGGCAACAACGCCAAACCAAGCCGCACACCGCGCACCATGGCAACAATGCCAAACCAAGCCGCACATCGCACCATGGCAACAATGCCAAACCAAGTCGCACACTGCGCACCATGGCAACAACGCCAAAACCAAGCCGCACACCGCGCACCATGGCGAAGAACCAAACTACATATCGCACTCATTGGCAACCATGCCAAACTAAGCCGCTATGCCATTGGCACATGCCAAAGATAGCGCCCTAGGCTGTGCAAACTTGTGCAACTAGGTCAACATGGCCGCACGTGCCATTGGCACATACCAACGCATGCCAAATATAGCCACAAGCCATGCCAACGCTATGCCATTGGCGCAAAACGCAACTAGGTCAACATGGCCGTACGTGCCATTGGCACATGCCAACACGTACCACAAGCCATATTTCATTGGCACACACAACAAATATAGCGCCCTAGGCTTGGCAAGACTTGCAAACGTGCAACTAGGTCAACATGGCCGTACGTGCCATTGGCACACGCAACATGCCAACACGTACGCACAAGCCATATTTCTACTTGGCCCAGGTCAACATGGCCGTACGTGCCATTGGCACATACCAACGCGTACCACAAGCCATATTTCCAAGCCGCTATGCCATTGGCGCATGCCAAATATAGCGCCCTAGGCTTGCAAAACGTGCAACTAGGTCAACATGGCCGTACGTGCCATTGGCACACGCCAACGCGTACCACAAGCCATATTTCTAAGCCGCTATGCCATTGGCCCACGCCAAATATAGCGCCCTAGGCTTGCAAGACTTGCAACTAGGTCAACATGGCCGTACGTGCCATTGGCACATGCCAACACGTACCACAAGCCATATTTCCAAGCCGCTATGCCATTGGCACACACCAAATATAGCGCCCTAGGCTTGCAAGACTTACAACTAGGTCAACATGGCCGCCACGTGCCACCGGCACATGCCAACACGTACCACAAGCCATATTTCTAAGCCGCTATGCCATTGGCCCACGCCAAATATAGCGCCCTAGGCTTGCAAGACTGCAACTAGGTCAACATGGCCGCACGTGCCATTGGCACATGCCAACACGTACCACAAGCCATATTTCCAAGCCGCTATGCCATTGGCACACGCCAAATATAGCGCCCTAGGCTTGCAAGACTTGCAACTAGGTCAACATGGCCGTACGTGCCATTGGCACATGCCAACACGTACCACAAGCCATATTTCCAAGCCGCTATGCCATTGGCCCACGCCAAATATAGCGCCCTAGGCTTGCAAGACTTGCAACTAGGTCAACATGGCCGTGCGTGCCATTGGTACATGCCAACACGTACCACAAGCCATATTTCCAAGCCGCTATGCCATTGGCCCACGCCAAATACAGCGCCCTAGGCTTGCAAGACTTGCAACTAGGTCAACATGGCCGTACGTGCCATTGGCACATGCCAACACGTACCGCAAGCCATATTTCCAAGCCGCTATGCCATGGGCACACGCCAAATATAGCGCCCAAGGCTTGCAAGACTTGCAACTAGGTCAACATGGCCGTACATGCCATTGGCACATGCCAACACGTACCGCAAGCCATATTTCCAAGCCGCTATGCCATTGGCACATGCCAAATATAGCGCCCTAGGCTTGCAAGACTTGCAACTAGGTCAACATGGCCGTACGTGCCATTGTCACATGCCAACACGTACCGCAAGCCATATTTCCAAGCCGCTATGCCATTGGCACATGCCAAATATAGCGCCCTAGGCTTGCAAGACTTGCAACTAGGTCAACATGGCCGTACGTGCCATTGGCACATGCCAACACGTACCGCAAGCCATATTTCCAAGCCGCTATGCCATTGGCACACGCCAAATATAGCGCCCTAGGCTTGCAAGACTTGCAACTAGGTCAACATGGCCGTACGTGCCATTGGCACATGCCAAACACACACGCTGGTAGCCTAACTTGCAAACCGTGCAACCTACCACCAAGGCATTCCGCACATGCCATTGGCACATACCAAACACACACGCTGGTAGCCTAACTTGCAAACCGTGCAACCTACCACTAAGGCATTCCGCATATGCCGTTGACACATGCCAAACACACACGCTGGTAGCCTAACTTGCAAACCGTGCAACCTACCACCAAGGCATTCCACACACGCCATTGGCACATGCCACACACGCCACTAGCAGCTCTGACATTGCCACTTACGCTCGAGGTGCAACTCGCAACGAAGGCATTCCGCACATGCCATTGGCACATGCCACATGCGTCCCTAGCAGCACCACTTGCACTCAAGATGCAACCAACACTCGAGACATCAACACAAACTGGGGGATGCTTTCTAGGGTTTTGGTTTGGCGGTCACACAGATGCAGCCAGTACACTACGCTCACATTAAGAAAGCGTGAAAAGGAATAAAGCGGTCAAATAAAAGAGGAAATAATGGTGAAAACGTTTTCACCCATTAACACCATGCGGTTACCACCTCCTCCCATTATTTCACCCTTTGCTCTCTTCCTTCATGAGGCCAGGGTACGTTTCAATCTCGACTTGTATAAATAGGTCTTACCTATTTCTACCAGACAACAAGTCTCTGGTCGGGAGAAAAATACTACACTCTCGTAAAAGGCAACTTTGCAAGCTCTCCAAAAAGCTTTCATCTCTTGCAAGCTTCCCAAAGCTTTTACTTTCTCGATACAAGTCGAGATACTACTCTCCTGCACTATTCTGGTCTCAACACCTTTCTTGGCTTCCCTCCCCAAATCAACCCTTCTCTTCCACTTTGTGACCGAAGCAAGTCCGGAACGGCCATTTCTTGGTTTAGGCCGAACTTGTACAGATTGATCTCTCGAATCTATAAAGTGCTCACGTGCAGCACATTTGTTTAGGGTTTGAACCAGTTTCTCACTCACCTACCGAATTTACCGAAATCGGCAGAAACGATTTTTACCCATAAACAACATCCTATTTCAGATCTGATACCTAACCTTGTAAAGTCACTAGTTTCTTCACCGCCAACTCAAGGAAGATCGAATTTTATTTTATTTCTGTATTTTCTTCTTTTAGCCTTAATGTTGATCCTTTGGTTAATGTATTTAAATCTTATAGCCTTTCCTACTTTGTTACTGTTAGTTGGTAGTGCTAGCATGGATGGAATAAAAGTGATTTGCAGACACCAGTTTCACGGCAAGCTTCTCCGGTGGTTACAAGATTTAGAAATCAATCTAGATCTTGTTTTATAATCTAGGGAAGTAGGCTATCTTACTGGTATGGGGTGCTTGGATTTTTTCTTCACTCAGTTGAAGAAGATACTATTGTGGAAGATCCATCTTTCTAGCAGAGAAGTGTCAACTACAACAACAGCAACAAGACCAACATCTCTAGCCATGGAAACTAAGGCAGCACCAACAAGATTAAGACCATCAACAACTTCATCAACTCACACTCTTACTAAGACTCCAATGCCGATTCAGGCTGATACATCCAGAACCAAACCTCTAAAGACCGATTCAGAATACCATTGTTACTCAAGACACTGTTACTTCAAGCTATGTTACTATAGTTACTCAAGACACTGTTATGTCAGGCTATGTTACTATGATTTGGTAAGATATTGTTACTTTGAAAACATTAGTTCATGTAATCTAGTTTTACATGTTCTTAAAATCTCTGGGTTGGATCCGATCCAATCACTGCTTTGTGCAGTGATACAAATTAGTTTTGTTTTAAAGCTAATTAGGCCCTTTGATAGGACTTGGTCCTTTTGGAATCCTAAAATGGGATTTATGTATGTAAGTCTTGGATGGTTAGTCAAGAACTGTTGGAGCTACCATGGATTAGATGATTGTGTTGTGATTTTGAAAATTCCTGTAATGGTTTCCGATCACCAAAATCGACTGTATTAATGTTATGGAGTTTTTCCTCTTTTGAAAAAAAAAAGTAAAAAAGAAACGAAACAAGGTGACCCGATGTCTCCACTTGTTTTCATCCTTGTTGATGAGGTTCTGTATAAGAAAGCTGCGTTTATTGGTCTTATTTCTGGATTTAAAGTATTTCATAATGGGACTATCATTAACCATCTCCAATATACAAATGACATGACTGTATATTTGGATGATTCCGAAGATCTGGTAAATAATTTAGAGCATATTCTTTTTTATCTCAAGTAAACATTAAAGAGAGTGTTATAGCAGGCATTGATGAAAGGCATAATGTTGAGGGTAGTGTTGTGAATTTTAGGCGTGTAACATCTTAATTTCCCATTAACTGTCATTCTGTACCCTTGGGTAGCAAGCAAATCCAATGGGAAGTCAGTTTGGGATAGTGTCAATCATAAATTTTAGGAAAAAAATAGCTTCTTGAATTTTTTTTTGCTAGTTATCATGATTTAAAATGCTCGATCTAGTCTTCTTATTTATTATCTCTTTATGTTTCAAGTTCCCTCTTTAGTGGTTAAAGAAGAATTATGAAATTTTTATGTTAGGGATCTTTTGGTTCTGCTAAGAAAATAAATAGTGTTGCATGGTCAAAGGTAGTTGTTTGCACCAAAAATTACTTTTAAGCACTAAACACAATTGATTTGTTGACGATGGTGCGAATTAGGGTTAGAAAAAGAATTGAAGATTTTAAGAGACACAAATTTAACGTGGTTCGGCAAGTTATGCCTACGTCCACGGATGAATCCACTTGGGGAGAGACATTTTATTGATGTTGAAAAGACGAGGGCACCCAAATAAACCTCAATCTAAAACTTTTCCACCTATAAGTCCTTTCTCCGAAATTGATTGTCTATGGACTGAGTCGAGACAATACAACTAATCGGTTCACACTTCGTGTGATCGTCTATGGATACGAGATCGAGACAATACGACAACAAGATAACTTGCGTGATTGACTATGGATACAAGATCGAGACAATACAACAACGAAGTATGTTTACTTGATAAAAGATTCGGACTTAACCAAACACAATAGGATTGCTATCAAGTAAATAACAATTAACGTTTGTGTGATTTACTTCTAATTATAATAAAACAATTATAATTGTGGAAATAGAAAAGTAAAAGACACAACAAGATTTTGTTAACGAGGAAACTACAAATGCAGAAAAACCCCGAGACCTTGTCCAGAATTGAATAGTCTTAGGATTAAGCCGCTATACAAAATCTAAACCAACTTCGTATAGTTGAGACCAAACAACTAAACCTATAGTTCACCTAGTTCCGTCTGTATCCCTGCGCCTTCAACTTGTAATAAGTCACGCACTTGGAACAATTCCTTTGGTTCGTATTCCAAACGGTAAAGGAACAACAAATTTGTTCAGTAACAACTCTTTTCAATCAAGTGATATGAGTTTGACAAAAGGCTCTTCCGTTTATCCTAATAAACTCCTTTGTCGGGTCCTTAGATCTATCTTATCAACAATTACCAAAGTAATTGTTAAGATTATGCAATCAATACTTTTAATCACAAAGAAACGTATTGATGCCGATCTACTCAACTAATCAATCAAATCTATCACAAGGATAAACCGATTATAGTTGGATCATCCAGCCGATCAAGTTTTGTGCACACCAAAGATTATGAACCCAAATCCGAAATCTTCTTCGTCTTCAAATGTTCTAGATCTTCAATAAACACCTGCACACAATCAACTTGAATCTCTTGTGATCAATCACACACAGAACGGAGTCTGTTAACAATGGATTATCACAAGATGTCTTTAGATCTACAAACAGTCTAAAGATCCCCGTCGAAACTTCGATCTAGTTTGAGTGAATCTTATATCAGAAGAGAAGATTCTCAAGAATAAACAAACTAGGTGCAATCAAAGTTCAACAACCGTTAGTCCATCAACTCAATCGAAAACTAATAATAAACTGCAATTATCTAGTTTCCCACCAACGGTACTAATAGAGCTTCTCAATCCCAAAGAAGTCTTTAAACCGAGCGGCCGTAAGAGATTTCGCCTAATTAGGTTACTTTCCTCTCCGAATAGGCGGCTCCACCAGTAACAACACAACTAGATAGTTTTGCTGGCTCTAAGGATTAGTTTGATTGAAATGCAAACTTCAATATTTATAGACCAAGGAAGTTTGGACACCAAGGAATTTCCAAAACCGAAAATATTCTCAAGATATGCAATATATTTCCAAATTCGGTTTCCATAATTCCTGGAAATGCTTTGTCCAAATAATGACCGAAATCTCAGTAGAAAATCTCCAATTAGTAAATACACATTACCAATTTTTTATTTTCTAAAGATATGCATTTTAATTGTTGGAAATTAAAAGCATATAAAACTAAAAACCTTAATTAAAAGATTCTCAATTTATTTCGATCCGGGATTCTCCTTTAGTTATTAAGGAATATCTTTGAACAATAAAAGATAAGTGTTACTGCACATGTTCAAAGTATGTCGACATCTTTACTTAGTAAATCCTCTTTCATATTTACTATCTTGGAACCGATTTGCCACACTTCCAAAACGAGTTTAGAATTGGTTCATCTGACTTCCAAGAACTATGTGATTGATTATCCTATCAAATCACCAAACATGGGTTTCACGGTTCTACCAAAACAAGCTTCCATGTGGGTACTAGAATTAGTCACGCTAGTTACCAAAACTTGGTTGACTAGATACTAGGATCGGTTCCCACATATATATGGTATCTAACTTGTATTCAACAAAGTATGTACTTGTTGCAGTCCGGCTTTCGTTGATTAACTTGTAATAGATGAGCCTAATACGCGGTTGAGATTTCGATGGGACATTTTGCAGTCAATAATCCAGTGGCCTTCCCATCCTGATATTGATTGTATTATAAACCGTCGATAAAGTTTGGAAACAAAGGATTAGACAAACTAATCCTTTGGCAGTATTACATAATTGGTGCACATGTCCATAGGATCGGTTCCCAATAACTAAAAACGTGTTGCACATGTTCATAGGATCGGTTCCCAATAACTAAAAACTTGTTGCACCTCTTACAAGGATCGATTCCCCTTTTGTGATCGGTTTCACCTCTTACTAGGATCGGTTCCCCAATGACTAAAGTTGGTCATACCAATTACAACAAATCGATCATACCATCTCAGGTGATTACTTAAGATCGGTTTCACTAATAAAAGGCATACCAATACAAAAGTCAGGCCTTGTGAATAGTTTTACCAAGATATATAAACAAGTTATGAGCGGTTATACTAAACACACATATTGGTAATTCAAAAGATCTGCAATGAATAACAAATACCAATAAACCTAGCGATTTCCCTTTCGATTCACAAAACAAGTTTATGAATGTACTTCCTTTAAACGAATATAAAACATTGTTTCCTTGGACGAAATCTTCACCTCATACCCATACATAATCACAATAGCCTTCAAACGATTATGTCGATGTCTTATATACGAAGTTCAAAAGATAAGCGTTATACTTCGTATTGTATTCCTTAATACTATGTCTAACTAGAGTATAATCATTCACAGCTTCGCAGTTATGTTTTCAATATGCACGACTTGAAAGATACATTAGGGAATGAAACAAATCAAGTCAAATATTACTAACCTCAAGTGGAAGGACGATGTCGTCGTTGTTCAAGTCTTCATACCAACGCTTGTAATGTTTTGTCACATTCTTCAAGTCTTCACGTAATACTTGTAATGTTTCATATCCTAATACTTTCAAGCTAACCTATACAAATTTGACTCTAGTAAATAATCAAGCGACTCTTTAAATAAGTTTTGGTTCACTAAACAACCAAACTTGACATACCAACGCTTGGTGGGTTCAACCGAGCTATGCTCTAACAATCCCCCCCTTTGTCAATTTTAGTGACAAAACTCTTACATCATATGGATAAACAAATTACAAGAATTCATTACACATACGCTTGATTCCCAAATTCAACAACACAATAACCTGTATACATTCAATCCATAAATCCCGATGTTGACATTATAATAACAAAGCTAATACTCCCCCTAAAGGTAATATAGGTAAATTTTCAATCCGCACGTCTTTGTTATTCACTTATCAATATGATATGCTACTCCCCCTTAGTCTATGCTTTACTCTTTCGTTAGATATAACGTTTAAGCACCATTGTCCTTTCCCTTAGTGATACCAAATCAATACCAAATCAATATCAATATCACTTGTTTACTCCATATATTTATCCCCCTTTTTGTCACAAAATGACAAAGGTACGAGCAAATAAAAGAACAAACCGAAAGGATCTTACAAATCTCAAAAGACTTGCAACCTATAAGAGATAAGCACGAGGGTTCCACATACCATTTTTGATAACCAATATCAAAACCGAAACTACAAAGTAATTTTGTTTTGATATGTTACCAAGGAAACAATTGTCCGAAGCAATTTTCCCTAATAGTTTAGCAAACCAAAAATCGACTAAGCACCTTAGTTCCTTTGCTAAACCGATTTCACAAATACAATCGCTTGTTCGATAAGACCAAAATAAAGATCAGAATTGACTCTATTTTTCTCATCAGGTTCTAATTATTCAAATAATAACTTAGACCTTTCACTTTTAAACAAGACAAGTACTAGGTTAGTTAACTAGCATTTCTTGTTAAGGCATTCGATTAGACTTGAATAACCGAAACCTCCACTTTGATAAGTCTAATTAAGATCAGAATTAACTTAGTTTATCTTATACGGAATCGAATTGGACTAAACAATTCAACCCGAAAACCTTTTCTTTTGTTAAGCCATAAACAATTCATACAAACCAAATAAATCAACTTGCATAATTATTTACCTCAACCGAAACCAATTGAAACAACATAGACATTAAAGTACCGCAATTGCACCGTAAATTTTGTAAGCCTAAACAGTTGATACCAAACAATAAAGCAAGATAACAATATTTTTTCTTAACCAGAAACAATTGAATCACACACACATCCATACACAAATAATGGAATAAACATCAATTGTACCGAAATTTTGTTAAGCAAAAGCAATAAATATATGCAATAGAATCGGGCTTTTCTTAAATAGGAAAATGATTAACTAACAAAGTCGTTACCTCAAATTTCGCATCCTCTTCTCCATTAATGTTTGCATCTTTAAGGGGAGAATTGATACCAAAATATCACTATGTTGTCATCCCCTTGCAAGACAAAAGAACAACAACAACCAACCTTTACCAGAGAAAGGTTGAAAACCGGTTTTAACTTATGCAATTGCAAAAGTTGAAACCCCGAAACACATATGCTTTTATGCTAAACCAAACGATTCAACATATTGTGACTTTTTCACATATTGTTTCAATCAGAACCCCTCATGATCCTTTGATAAAGCCTACCAACATGGGCTAGAACTCAATCCCGCTAATTCAAAAATTCACCCAAACCATAAGGGTTCACAACATATGAGATCGAATATTAAGGTTAAGAAAACCAAAATCATACATCTCATAAATCCAAATGCAATACACCATAAATATTCAACAAAGAATCAAGTATTGCAATTACCTCAATCTTGTAGGAAATTTAATTACGAAATCAACGCAAAAAGAATGAGGTCATTTCGAGTTCGGACGAAGATGTTATAGGCAAAACAGTTTTACACTCCTTCGTATTGCACCTCTCACTAGGATCGGTTACCATATGTTACTAGTGAAGGATCACAATACTAAACTGTTTTTGGCATAACTTTTGGATACATTAAAATAGGGTTTTGGGGTGAATACTTCCACACACAACAGTGTGAAGTAGAGATATTATTTATACTCAAGCGAATACACAAGGGTTGTTACAGATTTGAAGTTATTCAAAAACTAACAGAATACGACTGTATAATAGGCATTCCCTCTATACTCGGTCCTTTAGCATTATACTTGGTCTTCCAAATAACTTTGTTGAGAGTCAGTCTGATGTTCCTGCGAGTCTGTTGCTGATGGCTTATGTTCGAATTCAGTGATTTTTGGCTCGTTTTTACCGTATAAACAAGAGCTACACATATATGATCAGTAGATATCAACATCATAAAGTTCAAATTACCGTTTCTATCAAAAGTTCAAATATAAATAGAGAGGGTATGAGAATAGAAGAAAAGAAATATCCCTAAAGATGTTAATTAGTCATATAATAACCGAGAGATCATGTGCTCAGTTTTCATGTGCTTCCTCACCTTTTCAAAAGATTGAGCACCAAGATGAGCATGCACATTCTAACACAATTAGGTTGTATTGAGTTGAGCCTTGTCTTGTTCGTCACGAGTGACTAAGACAGAATCATCATTCTTGACCTCTTGCTTGGTTTGTTTTCTCTTGTTCCATGTCTTGTTTTTCTTATTTGACTTGTGATGAAGAGTGTTATTATCACAACGTCCACTAGTACAAGAGAATTCAGACATGATGTCTTTCTTTAGTCTTTCAAGAAAGATCTTGTAATTATTGTCACTAACAGTTAACAGCTGAGAGTCATTCTTGTGACTAACTTTTGGTCCCTTTTTGGCTATGGAGGATTTTGGGACCCATTTAGAGAAGGGCTTCGCAGGAGCAGGTTTCTCCTTCATACCATTAGGACGATTGTCCTTTTGAATACTTTGCGAAACAACTTTTCTCCAATTTGGAACATCAGATCTTGTCTTAGCATTTACAAAGTCATCTCTTTTTCTATATTCGGGTATTTTATAAGATGACCTTATCGAGCGATTTGAACTATCATTATAATAATTCTTTTGCCTAAACTTTGGACAATATCGATCCGAGTTCCTTTGGGGAGCAATCTTAGCCAATTCGTTTGATACAAAAGAAAGTGTATCGTTTATCTTACGCATATTGCATCCCCATTCCACATGCCCTTTATTAACACAATAACAACAATGCTTAGTAACATACGAAGTCTGAGTTTTAATGTTATTTTTTTGTGGATCCTCTTGCATTAGAGCTCGACGATTGTTCTTCTTCTTCTTCTTCTTTTTCTTCTTCTTATCTTTGTTCAACTTTGTTGCTTTCTTGATATTAGCAGAAGTGATCTCTTTGATTGTCGTTCTTGAAGAGTATGGTTGAACATGATTCTTAGGCTTGACTGGTTTTCCTTCTTTACGAGCATATTTTACATCAGTAGAAGCCTCTGGTTTAGAAGAATTTGTAGCTTTAACAAATTTTACCTCTTTGCTAATACGTGAAGCATTTATTCCCTTATAGCCCAATCCTCGTGTATCACGATGATTTCTACTTGCTTCTAACATTGAGGTTAAATTGTTTGAGCTAACATTGAACTTTTTAAGGTCCAAATTTTCTTCTTCCAACGTCTTGATTTTATCAAGAGCACTAGCTAGATCAGCCTCAAGGCGTTTTTCTCGTGTGAGATATTCTCATTCTTTCTCTTCAAAGTTCTTTTGTTGAGAGTTAATCCTGGCATCAGATTCAGTAAGTTTCTCTTCCAACAAATGTACTTTTTCAAGAGCTACATTACGATCTTTCTCAGCTTAAGAAAGACTAGCACATATTTTGTCTTCAAGACTCTGTATTTGTTGTGAGAATTATTCTTTCAACAAGTTATGCTCTTCATCGAGATTTTCAAACTTTAAAGTTAAATCTCGTTCTCTTTCAAGTGCTGAAAGAAGATCATTGGAAAAAATAAGAAATTGTTTGATCAATTCCTTTAGTTCAGATGTTTTTACACTTGATCTTTCATCAGAAATCTCAAGTATATAACTCAAAAATATCTCGTTAGAGACATCATCAATTGAGCAACCTGAAATTGAAGAACTATCTCCTTTTGAGCACAAATCTTGTGACACGTTAACTGAGTCTTTCTTTAGTTTTCGCTCTCGCTTAACTCTACTTTGACTCATGTCTTATAGGTTGGATCGCATCAAACACAGATTGTTAGATCTTTTCGTGTTTGCCTGCTCTGATACCAATTGAAAAGACGAGGGTACCTAAATATACCTCAATCTAAAACTTTTCCACATATAAGTCCTTTCTCCGAAAGTGATTGTCTATGGATTGAGTCGAGACAATACAACTAATCGGTTCACACTTCATGTGATCGTATATGGATAGAAGATCGAGACAATACGACAACAAGATAACTTGCGTGATTGACTATGGATACAAGATCGAGACAATACAACAACGAAGTATGTTTACTTGATAAAAGTTTCGGACTTAACCAAACACAATAGGATGGCTATCAAGTAAATAGGAATTAACATTTGTGTATTTTACTTCTAATTATAATAAAACAATTATAATTGCGGAAATACAAAAGTAAAAGACACAGCAATATTTTGTTAACGAGGAAACCGCAGATGCAGAAAAACCCCGGGACCTTGTCCAGAATTGAATGCTCTCAGGATTAAGCTGTTATACAAAATCTAAACAAACTTCGTATAGTTGAAACCAAGCAACTAAACCTATAGTTCACCTAGTTCCATTTGTATCCATGCGCCTCCAACTTGTAATAAGTCACGCACTTGGAACAATTCCTTTGGTTCGTATTCCAAACAGTAAAGGAACAACAAATCTGTTCGGTAACAACTCTTTTCAATCAAGTGATACGAGTTTGACAAAAGGCTCTTCTGTTTATCCCAATAAACTCCTTTGCTAGGTCCTTAGATCTATCTTATCAACAATTACCAAAGTAATTGTTAAGATTATGCAATCAATACTTTGAATCACAAAGAAATGTATTGATACCGATCTACTCAACTAATCAATCAAATCTATCACAAGGATAAACCGATTATAGTTGGATCCTCCAGCCGATCAAGTTTTTTGCACACCAAAGATTATGAACCCAAATCAGAAATCTTCTTAGATCTTCAATAAACACCTGCACACAAACTTGAATCTCTTGTGATCAATCACGCACACAACAGAGTCTTTAACAATGGATTATCACAAGATGTCTTTAGATCTACAAACAGTCTAAAGATCCCTGTCGAAACTTCGATCTAGTTTGAGTGAATCTTATATCAGAAGAGAAGATTCTCAAGCATAAACAAACTAGGTGCAATCAAAGTTCAACAACCGTTAGTCAATCAAATGAATCGAAAACTAATAATAAACTGCAATTATCTAGTTTCCCACCAACGGTACTAATAGAGCTTCTCAATCCCAAAGAAGCCTTTAAACCGAGCGGTCATAAGAGATTTCGCCTAGTTAGGTTACTTTCCTCTCCGAATAGGCGGCTCTACCAGTAACAACACAAGTAGTTAGTTTTGCTGGCTCTGAGGATTAGTTTGCTTGAAATTCAAACTTTAATATTTATAGCCCAAGGAAGTTCCAAAACCGAAAATATTCTCAAGATATGCAATATTTGTTAGAGCATAGATCGGTTGAACCCACCAAGCGTTGGTATGTTAAGTTTGGTTGTCATATTTTAGTGAGCCAAAACTCATTTTAAGAGTCGCTTGATTATGTACTAGAGTAAACTTTGTATAGGTTAGCTTGAAAGTATTAGGATATGAGACATTACAAGTATTGCGAAGACTTGAAGAAGTGAAGAAGTAAGGAGCTACAACGACAACATCATCCTTCCACTTGAAGTTAGTGATATTTGACTTGAACTGTTTCATTCCCTAACGTATCTTTCAAGTCGTGCATATTGAAAACAAAACTGCGAAGCATGAATGATTATACTCTAGTTAGACATAGTATTAAGGAATACAATACGAGGTTTATTGCTTAACCATTAAACTTTGTAGATAAGACATCGACATAATCGTTTGAATGCTATTGTGATTATATATGGGTATAAGGTGAAGATTTCATCCTAGGAAACAATGTTTTCCATTTGTTTTAAGGAAGTAAATTCATAAACTTGTTTTGTGAATCGAAAGGGAAATCGCCAGGCATTATTGGTATTGTTATTCATTGCATATATTTTGAACTACCAATATGTGTGATTAGTATAACCGCTCATGAATTGTTTATGTTCTTGGTAAAACTATTCACAAGGGCCTGACTTTTGTATTCGTATGACTTTTATTAGTGAAACCGATCTTAAGTAATCACCTAAGATGGTATGATCGATTTTTTGTTATCGGTATGACCGACTCTGGGTAAAGGGGAACCGATCCTAGTAAGAGGTGCAACCTATCACAAAGGGGAATCGATCCTTGTATGAGGTGCAACAAGTTTTTAGAATAAAGGGGAACCGATCCTATGGACATGTGATGAGTGCCAAATAGTGCATATTTATACACCTTTTTATTGGCATTTTACTCATTTTTTGTGCTCATAAATCAGATATTATCCCATATTCTGTATTTTCCTTGTTTTCAAGAATAAATATTTGTATTAATTAATTTTGTGTTTTTAGGTAATAAATAAAGTCCGGAGAAACTGAGGAGCTAAAGAGCGAAGAATTGGAGTCAAACATCTATGGAGCAGATAGCCAAAGCCCGCACGCGAATCAGTTGCAACCCAACAAGGAAGACATGGGCTAAAGCTACCCACGACCCGGATCCGAGCCCGTCTCTTCTGAGACGTTGAGATTTCTTTCTCCCTCATCCAACGGTCGCTGCCTCCACGTGCATCGAAGATCGTTGCTCCCGTGCAACACTAGATCACACCAAAACCGTCTACATCCCTGAGCCGTTCGGATCTCCATCGCCTCCATCCTACGCCGCTAGGCCCTTCTCTTCGCCTCCTTTGCTTTCGCTTTACACCGAATCAACCATACCCTATACCCCCACTCGAGCAGACCATTTCCCTTCCATCTTTCTCTTTCTTCTTCTCTTCTCTCCCGTCTCCATCAGAGCAGAGCTCTGCTCCGCCACCTCCTTCTTCACCCATACCACCACCAGAGACAACACCACCTCACCTTACCCTGACAAGCCATCACAACATCCGCTCCATCTTCGTCACCTCTAGTTTTAGTTATCCCTTTCCTAGCCTCTCTCAACAACTCTAGAGGCTATGAAAGAGATAAATGGAACTAGGGTTAGGGTTCCGTGTAAGCTATCGATTAATGGAGTCGAGAAGCAGGAGTAGAGCCAACAACCGAATCGTAGAGTATGGGTTAGAGTAGGTTTGATTTATTTTTGATTTATTTTCGATTTTGTGAATTAGGGTTTGGTTGTTGAGTCTCGTTGCATGTATAAATAGAACTGAATTGTGATGTTAGAAAACATGCCTGGATTAGCCGAGCATCCTTGTAGATTTAATTTCGCTTTTCATGTTTTAATTTAGTTGCTAGGGTTTCAGTGAAACCCTAATTCCATGACTGTGTATTAAACTCTGTTGGGTTATCTTGAGTGCTTAATCATAAAGAGAATCTTCAATTCTAATACCCAACACTTTACTCTCACAATGGATACTTTAAATTATAGATCCATTGTAGTTAGACTACAACCGTGTTGTTGTATTGACTCAACCCTTAGGCCCTAATGCTAATTCCCTTGACTCGGTTGTGCTTAATTAGACAACCAAAGGTTCTCCTGGTTAGTAACTTCACCGATATTGAAGGATTACAAGGTGAAACTCCTTAGTTAAGTGGTGGAAGTGACAGTCTATCCTCAACTGCCATAGGAACAAGAAAACTCAATCTAGTCGAACACATACTAGGAATTTAGTGGTGGAATGAAGACCCAAGCACCCTTTTGTCACTGTTTACCTTAGTTTAGGTTCATTGTCACTACATCTCAGCCATCTCAGTATCGGCAACAAATCATCTCATTGTTACTTACATTTGTTAGAATTCAAAGATAATTAAGCCCTTGATCAATTTCAGAGCACCACAAGTCCTTGTGGGATCGACCCGTACTTGCCGCGTCTCCGATAGACGCCGTGCACTTGCGGTATAACATGTAGGTCATAATTTTCATACACTTTCGAGGCCTACCAACATGTGCAACACTTTTTTAGGCAAATGAGAACCGATCCTATGGACATGTGCAGCAAGTACAAGTTAGATACCATATATATGTGGGGAACCGATCCTAGTACCTAGTCAACCAAATTTTGGTAACTAGCATGACTATGCAAAGTACTCACATGGAGGTATAACCGAAACTTGTTTTGGTAGAACCATGAAACCCATGTTTGGTGATTGAGTGTTCTTGATCAATCACGTAGTTCTTGAAAGTCGGATGAACCAATTCTAAACTTGTTTGGAAGTGTGGAAAATCGGTTTCAAGATTGTAAGTATGAAAGAGGACTTACAAAGTAAGGAGGTCGACATACTTTGAACATGTGCAGTAACGCTAATCTTTAATTGTTCAAAGTTATTCCTTAATAGCTAAAGGAAGAAAATCCCGGATAGAATAAAATAAATTGAGAATCTTTTATTTAAGGTTTTTAATTTTATTTTTGGAAAATGAAAATTAGTAATGTGCATTTGCTAGTTGGAGATTTTCTAAGAGATTCTCGGTCATTATTTGGACAAAGCATTTCCAGGAATTATGGAAACCGAATTTGGAATATATTGCATATCTTGATAATATTTTCGGTTTTGGAAATTTCTTGGTGTCCAAACTTCCTTGGTCTATAAATATGAAAGTTTGCATTTCGAGCAAACCAATCCTCAGAGACATCAAAACTATATCGTTTGTACTGATACTGGTGAAGCCGCCTATTCGGAGAGGAGAGTAACCTAATTAGGCGAATGCTCTTACGGCCGCTCAGTTTAAAGACTTCTTTGGGATTGAGAAGCTCTATTAATACCGTTGGTGGGAAACTAGATAATTGCGGTTTATCTTTATTTTCGATTGATTTGATTGACTAACGGTGGTTGAACTTTGATTGCACCTAGTTTGTTTATGCTTGAGAATCTTCTCTTCTGATATAAGATTCACTCAAACTAGATCGAAGTTTCAACGGGGATCTTTAGACTGTTTGTAGATCTAAAGACGTCTTGTGATAATCCATTATTAACAAACTCCGTTCTGTGCGTGATTGATCACAGGAGATTCAAGTTGATTGTGTGCAGGTGTTTATTGAAGATCTAAGAAGATTTGAAGACAAAGAAGACTTTGAAGATTTCTGATTTGGGTTCATAATCTTTGGTGTGCACAATACTTGTTTCGGTAAAAAAAGGATCCAACTATAACCAGTTTATCCTTGTGGTAGATTAGATTGATTAGTTGTGTAGATCGGCATCAATACAATTCTTTGTGATTACAAGTATTGATTGCAAAATCTTAACAATTACTTTGGTAGTTGATAATAAGATAGATCTAAGAACCTGACAAAGGAGTTTATTGAGATAAACAGAACATCCTTTTGTCGAACTCACATCACTTGGTTGAAAAGAGTTGCTACCAAACAGATTTGTTGTTCCTTTACTGTTTGGAATACGAACCAAAGGAATTTTTCCATGTACGTGACTTATTCATAAGTTGGAGGCGTGGGAATACAGACGGAACTAGGTGAACTATAGGTTTAGTTGCTTGGTCTCAACTATACGAAGTTGGTTTGATTTTGTATAGTGGCTTAATCCTGAGAGTGTTCAATTCTAGACAAGGTCCCGGGGTTTTTCTGCATTTGTGGTTTCCTCGTTAACAAAATCTTGTTGTGTCATTTACTTTTATTTTCCGCAATTATAATTGTTGTTATTATAATTTAAAGTAAATTACACAAACGTTAATTCCTATTTACTTGATAAGTAATCCTATTGTGTTTGGTTAAGTCCGAACCTTTTATCAAGTAAACATACTTCGTTGTTGTATTGTCTCGATCTCGCATCCATAGACAATCACACGAACTGTGAACCGATTTGTTGTATTGTCTCAACTCAGTCCATAGACAATTACTTTCGGAGAAAGGACTTATAGGTGGAAACGTTTTAGATTGAGGTTTATTTGGGTACCATCGTCTTTTCAATTGGTATCAGAGCAGGCAAACACGAAAATATCTAACAACCTGTGTTTGGTGCGATCCAACCTATAAGAAATTGAATCTAATGGTCGATTCAGTTGACGTGACGGCATGATTTGACTACTTCAAAAATTCTTGGTGGAAGACCCGGATGAAGTATGTAATACTCTTGTTCCTAAATGTTTTAGGAATTGGAATTATGTCCATGTATGTCTTGAAAGACTTACATAATCAGTGGGATATCATAGAATTGTATATCATTGTCTTGGATACTAACATGTTTAGTAGCAATGATACAATACTCTATGAGACAGGATGTATCTCGAAAATGCATAAGATTCCTCTTAGAATTTTTCATTATATGAACCATGGCTATTGTGTTCTTGAAAAATACGGGATCTTAAATATATTTTGGAAAACTTTTCAAAGTATATATATGTACTTAGATTCAATACTGTCAATGTATCGCTATCTAGGATGCGATTTTGGAAAATTTGTAATCCTAAAAGGAATGAGTTTTCATTTAATAATTCTATTAACAATGGATTGCTTCATACACCGCACAACTGTTTTAATGAAGCAAGTGATCTTTTGAAATTCTACAGGGTTTATGATTCTTATGGTATTTTTAACAAATATCATATTTTGTCCAAATTTATCTCTGTATACTCTAGTAATTTCTTGAATATATTCAAGTGATATTATCAAATTCTGGTAATAAAAGAGTAATCAGATTTTTGGACAAAAACATGGAATCAACCCGAATTAAAGATCCAGTCCATGAAAAACCGGTTTTCAAAAAGAAAGACCTAGATACAAAATCGGAATTGTTTCCCCAAAAGCCTTGGTTTCCGATTTTGAGAGTATTTCCTAAAACTAGTTATTTCCGGTTTTTGATATCATGTCTTCATATAAAAGATAACCTCTTGCTATGTGTTCAAACATATTGGGGAAGATTGGTCAAAATCGTAACTAGGGTTTTTTCACATTTTCGCAAGTATGAGAAAAAGGAATCAAGAACCAAATCTGCTGATGATCGGGTCAGATATGATGATATTGATAGGATCAGATTTCCTAATAGTATTGATAACAAGCATGAATTTGCACGTTTCGTTGACAGCTTTTGCTTTAGGAAATACGAAATACTCAAGGGAATGGAATTAACAACTGAAAGGAAGTTTGTTCCAGATGTCCAAAATAAGGATTATGTGAAGTTTGTTCAAGATCGAAACTGGGGAAATCTTTTTGATCTTGAAGAATATTCACCTGATATGGTAAGAGTGTTCTATGCAAATATACACAATGTTGATCACAAAAAACTTAGCTTGTGACTCTTGTTGGTCGTGGTATCTATTATATTGATCGTAAGACAATTTCTAATGCTATTAAGTACAATGAGGAATGTAATCACTTGATTACCGGAGTTGAAATTGAACACAATACGATTTCAACATGTCTCATTGGAAAGAAGGTTACCTGGGAAAATGATAGATTACCAACAAAGGATACACCCTTTCATTTTAGGGTTTTCGGTAAACTTGCTTTGGCAGCCATATTTGCAAGTACAAGAGATAAATCAGTTTGGGATAAGACGTTTGTCTATTTTCTGTTGAAAGAAGATTCTCAAATAGATCTTTGTGGTATCATTATGATCAAGATATCAGATTCTATCTCGTCTTCTAGTATCAAGAGACATCTCGGTTTTCCGTGCATAATCACCAAAATTTGTGAATTGATCGCAGGAGAGGACTTTAATGATATGGTGAGCATTAATGCTGTGACTAATAAGACTATAAGTCAAATGATTGGGGTACGAACCCACTATGAAGTTGTTAAAATAATTACACCAAATTCCAACAACAAGTCTCTTCTAGTTCATCTTGAAAATCTTGGTAAACAACTTGACTGTTTTCAGAAATAGCTGGGCTTTGCTGCTCGAAAAGATCCAGAAATTCTTAAAGGAATTCAAAAATTTGAATCAGAGTTTTGGAACCAAGAATCTGAAATTGAAGAAGACCGAAAAAAATTACTTAGTCTCAAGGAATGTTCTTCCCAATGATTGAGTTACAAAGAAAATAAGAATAGACATTTGTTTTGATTTTCTTCAATAAGGTCTATTATGAATAAAACTATTATTATGAATAAAATTATTTGATTTATAATTTTTCTTGTGATAATTTTTGATTTACATAGCTTGTGCTTGAATGCTTTATTTTATTGCTATGTATGTTTATGGGATGTTTGATTTCGGTTTTACTACCTTGATATTCGATCTCATAATGTTGTGAACCCTTATGGTTTGGGTGACTTTTTGATTTAGCAGGATTAAGTTCTAGCCCATGTTGGTAGGCTTTATCAAAGGATCATGAGGGGTTATGATAGAAACAATATGTGAAAAAGTTACAATATGTTGAATCGGTTTTGGTTTAGCATAAAAGCATATGTGTTTCGGGGTTTTCAAATTTTGCTTGCAATAGTTAAAAACCGATTTTCAACCTATCTCTGGTAAAGGTTGGTTGTTGTTATTCTTTTGTTTTGCATAAGGATGACAACATAATGATATTTCGATATCAATTCTCCCTGGAAGAAGATGCAAACATATTGGAGAAGAGGATGCGAAATTTGAGGTAACGAGTTTGTTAGTTAATCGTTTTCCTGTTTAAGAAAAGGCTGATTTTATTGCTTATATTTATTGCTTTTGCGTAACAAAATTTCGGTACAATTGATGTTTTATTCCATTATGTGTGTATGGATGTATGTGTGATTCAATTGGTTCCGGTTAAGAAAAACTATTGTTATCTTTCTTTATTGTTTGGTATCAATCGTTTAGGCTTACAAAATTTCGGTGCAATTGCGGTGCTTTAATGTCTATGTTGTTTCAATTGCTTCCTGTTGAGGTGAATAATTATGCAAGTTGATTTATTTGGTTTGTATGAATTGTTTATGGCTTAACGAAAGAAAAGGTTTACAGGATGAATTGTTTAGTCCAATTCGATTCCATATAAGAGAAACTAAGTTAATTCTGATCTTAGTTAGACTTATCAAAGTGGAGGTTTCGGTTATTCAAGTCTAATCGAATGCCTTAACAAGAAATGCTAGTTAACTAACCTAGTACTTGTCTTGTTTAAAAGTTATATGGATAATTAGAACCTGATGAGAAAAATAGAGTTATCTTTATTTTGGTCTTATCGAACAAGCGATTGTATTTGTACAATCGGTTTAGCAAAGGAACTTAGGTGCTTAGTTGATTTTTTGTTTGCTAAACTATTAGGGAAAATTGCTTCGGGAAATTGTTTCCTTGGTAACATATCAAAACAAAATTACTTTGTAGTTTCGGTTTTGATATTGGTTATCAAAAATGGTGTGTGGAACCCTCGTGCTTAACTCTATAGGTTGCAAGTATATTTTGAGATTTGTAAGATCCTTTCCGTTTGTCCTTTATTTTTTTGTTTCTTTGTCGTTTTGTGACAAAAAGGGGGAGAAATATATGGATTAAACAAGTGATACTGGTATTGATTTATATTGATTGGTATCACTAAGGGAAAGGACATTGGTGCTTAAACGTTTATCTAACGAAAGAGTAAAAGCATAGATTAAGGGGGAAAAGCATATCATATGATACTTGTAGTTATATGGACTACAAGGGAATAACAAAGACGCGCGCATTGATAAAATCTACCTATCTTACATTTAAGGGGAGTATTAGCTTTGTTATTATAATGTTAACATCGACATTTATGGATTGAATGTATACATGTTATTGTGTTGTTGAATTCGGGAATCAAGCATATGTGTAATGAATTCTTGTAATTTATTTATCCATATGATGTAAGAGTTTTGTCACTAAAATTGACAAAGGGGGAGATTTTTAGAGCATATCTCGGTTGAACCCACCAAGCGTTGGTATGTCAAGTGTGGTTGTCATATTTTAGTGAGCCAAAACTCATTTTAAGAGTCGCTTGATTATGTACTAGAATCAACTTCGTATAGGTTAGCTTGAAAGTATTAAGATATGAGACATTACAAGTATTGCGTAGACTTGAAGAAGTGAAGAAGTAAGGAGCTACAACGACAACATCATCCTTCGACTTGAGGTTAGTGATATTTGACTTGAACTGTTTCATTCCCTAACGTATCTTTCAAGTCGTGCATATTGAAAACAAAACTGCGAAGCATGAATGATTATACTATAGTTAGACATAGTATTAAGGAATACAATACGAGGTTTATTGCTTAACCATTAAACTTTGTAGATAAGACATCAACATAATCGTTTAAATGCTATTGTGATTATGTATGGGTATAAGGTGAAGATTTCATCCTAGGAAACAATGTTTTACATTTGTTTTAAGGAAGTAAATTCATAAACTTGTTTTGTGAATTGAAAGGGAAATCACCAGGCATTATTGGTATTGTTATTCATTGCATATCTTTTGAACTACCAATATGTGTGATTAGAATAACCGCTCATGACTTGTTTATGTTCTTGGTAAAACTATTCACAAAGGCCTGACTTTTGTATTGGTATGACTTTTATTAGTGAAACCGATCTTAAGTAATCACCTGAGATGGTATGAGCGATTTTGGGTTATTGGTATGACCGACTCGTGGTAAAGGGGAACCGATCCTAGTAAGAGGTGCAACTTATCACAAAGAGGAATCGATCCTTGTATGAGGTGCAGCAAATTTTTAGAAGAAAGGGGAACCGATCCTATGGACATGTGCAACACGTTTTTAGGCAAATGGGAACCGATCCTATGGACATGTGCAGCAAGTACAAGTTAGATACCATATATATGTGGGGAACCGATCCTAGTACCTAGTCAACCGAATTTTGGTAACTAGCGTGACTATGCAAAGTACTCACATGGAGGTATAACCGAAACTTGTTTTGGTAGAACCATGAAACCCATGTTTGGTGATTGAGTGTTCTTGATCAATCACGTAGTTCTTGAAAGTCAGATGAACCAATTCTAAACTTGTTTGGAAGTGTGGCAAATCGGTTTCAAGATTGTAAGTATGAAAGAGGACTTACAAAGTAAGGATGTTGACATACTTTGAACATGTGCAGTAACGCTAATCTTTAATTGTTCAAAGTTATTCCTTAATAGCTAAAGGAAGAAAATCTCGGATCGAATAAAATAAATTGAGAATCTTTTATTTAAGGTTTTTAATTTTATTTTTAGAAAATGAAAATTAGTAATGTGCATTTTCTAGTTGGAGATTTTCTAAGAGATTCTCGGTCATTATTTGGACAAAGAATTTCTAGGAATTATGGAAACCGAATTTGGAATATATTGCATATCTTGATAATATTTTCGGTTTTGGAAATTCCTTGGTGTCCAAACTTCCTTGGTCTATAAATACGAAAGTTTGCATTTCGAGCAAACCAATCCTCAGAGACAGCAAAACTATATCGTTTGTGTTGATACTGGTGAAGCCGCCTATTCGGAGAGGAGAGTAACCTAATTAGGTGAATTCTCTTACGGCCGCGCAGTTTAAAGACTTCTTTGGGATTGAGAAGCTCTATTAATACCGTTGGTGGGAAACTAGATAATTGTGGTTTATCTTTTATTTTCGGTTGATTTGATTGACTAACGGTGGTTGAACTTTGATTGCACCTAGTTTGTTTATGCTTGAGAATCTTCTCTTCTGATATAAGATTCACTCAAACTAGATCGAAGTTTCAACGGGGATATTTAGACTGTTTGTAGATCTAAAGACGTCATGTGATAATCAATTGTTAACAGACCCGTTCTGTGCGTGATTGATCACACGAGATTCAAGTTGATTGTGTGCAGGTGTTTATCGAAGATCTAAGAAGACTTTGAAGATTCCCGATTTGGGTTCATAATCTTTGGTGTGCACAATACTTGTTTCGGTAAAAAAGGATCCAACTATAATCAGTTTATCCTTGTGGTAGATTTGATTGATTAGTTGTGTAGATCGGCATCAATACAATTCTTTGTGATTAAAAGTATTGATTGCAAAATATTAACAATTACTTTGGTAGTTGATAATAAGATAGATCTAAGAACCTGACAAAGGAGTTTATTGAGATAAACATAACATCCTTTTGTCGAACTCACATCACTTGGTTGAAAAGAGTTCCTTTACTGTTTGGAATACGAACCAAAGGAATTGTTCCAAGTACGTGACTTATTCATAAGTTGGAGGCGTGGGAATACAGACGGAACTAGGTGAACTATAGGTTTAGTTGTTTGGTCTCCACTATACGAAGTTGGTTTGATTTTTTATAGCGGCTTAATCCTGAGAGTATTCAATTCTGGACAAGGTCCCGGGGTTTTTCTGCATTTGCGATTTCCTCGTTAACAAAATCTTGTTGTGTCATTTACTTTTATTTTCCACAATTATAATTGTTGTTATTATAATTTAAAGTAAATTACACAAACGTTAATTCTCCTATTTACTTGATAAGTAATCCTATTGTGTTTGGTTAAGTCCGAACCTTTTATCAAGTAAACATACTTCGTTGTTGTATTGTCTTGATCGCGTATCCATAGACGATCACACGAAGTGTGAACCTATTTGTTGTATTGTCTCGACTCAGTCCATAGACAATCACTTTCGGAGAAAGGACTTATTGGTGGAAAAGTTTTAGATTGAGGTATGTTTGGGTACCCTCGTCTTTTAAATATATTTCCAAATTCGGTTTCCATAATTCCTGGAAATGCTTTGTCCAAATAATGACCGAAATCTCAGTATAAAATCTCCAATTAGTAAATGCACATTACTAATTTTTATTTTCTAAAGATATGCATTTTAATTGCTGGAAATTAAAAGCATATAAAACTGAAAACCTTAATTAAAAGATTCTCAATTTATTTCGATCCGGGATTCTCCTTTAGATATTAAGGAATATCTTTGAACAATAAAAGATAAGCGTTACTGCACATGTTCAAAGTATGTCGACATCTTTACTTAGTAAATCCTCTTTCATATTTACTATCTTGGAACCGATTTGCCACACTTCCAAAACGAGTTTAGAATTGGTTCATCTGACTTCCAAGAACTATGTGATTGATTATTCTATCAAATCACCAAACATGGTTTTCACGGTTCCACCATAACAACTTTCGGTTCTACCTCCATGTGGGTACTAGAATTAGTCACGGTAGTTACCAAAACTTGGTTGACTTGGTACTAGGATCGGTTCCCACATATATATGGTATCTAACTTTCATTTGGTGCACATGTCCATAGGATTGGTTCCCAATAAATAAAAACGTGTTACACATGTTCATAGGATCGGTTCCTAATAACTAGAAACTTGATGCACCTCTTACAAGTATCGATTCCCCTTTTGTGATCGGTTGCACCTCTTACTAGGATCGGTTCCCCAATGACTAGAGTTGGTCATACCAATTACAACAAATCGATCATACCATATCAGGTGATTACTTAAGATCGGTTTCACTAATAAAATTCATACCAATACAAAAGTCAGGCCTTGTAAATAGTTTTACCAAGATATATAAACAAGTTATGAGCGGTTATACTAAACACACATATTGGTAATTCAAAAGATCTGCAATGAATAACAAATACCAATAAGCCTAGCGATTTCCCTTTCGATTCATAAAACAAGTTTATGAATGTACTTCCTTTAAACGAATGTAAAACATTGTTTCCTGGGACGAAATCTTCACCTCATACCCATACATAATCACAATAACATTCAAACGATTATGTCGATGTCTTATATATGAAGTTCAAAAGATAAGTGTTATATTTCGTATTGTATTCCTTAATTCTATGTCTAACTAGAGTATAATCATTCAAAGCTTCGCAGTTATGTTTTCAATATGCACGACTTGATAGATATGTTAGGGAATGAAATAGTTCAAGTGATGCGTGTCGTAGGTGCAATCAAATTAATTCAAAATTTCCACTCAATTAAAAATAATATAATGGAAGTCAAGTTCGATCCCACGAGGAGCACGAGATTCTTAGTTGTAAAAGTTGTCACGAAAGGGGGGTGTAAAAAGCAAAATAAAAATAAACAAAGCAATTGAAATCGAAAGTTGAAAGATGAAAGCAATATGAGAGACAAGATCAAGGAATCCTTCTTCGTTACGAAACAATGAATCAAGTTATGTTCTATTCTACTTGTTATTAGTCACAAATTATCACCAACCGTAGGTAAAGCAGCTAGCTCAGTGCTAAACCCCTAAATCCCTTGTATCACCGGACACGGAAGTTCTCGACTACCGGATTCTAATCACCAAGCCACCTAGAATTAGCTCAACCTAGATGTAACTTGGCTCATGCATTAGGTTTTGTGAATTTCTTAGGTTGATATTAGTAGTTAGACTCTTAGCTCAAGGTCTACTTGCTAACGTTGTTTCTACACACAATTGCTCCACGGAATCCCTCCGCAAGGTCTCGTGTTTGCTACTTATGTAAAGAGTCAAGAAACGATTACTTATCTCCTAACTTTCACTAGCTTTAGATTAAATCGACAAATCAATTTAGCGTGCACTCCAAACAATCTATCAATCAATCATGAGTGTCTTTAAGATCACTCCTATTAGTAAAAACAAACGATAATTATGTGAAAAACTTCAAGATAGAATTTGAAAACAAAAACTTAAATCATATGTTAAGAACTAGGAATTCATCCTCAATCAATAAGAAAATTAGCTACTCATGTTTTTGAAATTCACACAAATAATAATTATTAAAAGGAGAATTTTCAAGAGTTCACACAAGTAATTAAAAAGAAAAATCTTAGAAAAGCAAGCAAAAACACAAGTGTTGTGTGTGTAGAGAGGTGTCTAGAAGTTGTAGAAAACTTCTCTATTTATAGGCTTCAAAATTCTCCAAATCTTCTAAGGATTAGAATCCTTTTCCTTTTGCAATTCAATTTCCAAATCCAAGCTTTTCTCAACTCTTCCACCTTCTCTTTCCAAATTTGAGTCCAATTCTCCATCCAATTCCTAGCCCAAGTCTTCACACCCATGAGAGAAGTCCATAGAAAATTCTGGAATTTTTGGCTCACGAAAAAGCTGGGATTATGGCCGGAATTTGGCCGGAAAACGTCGCCGCCGGCCACCTGAAAATTTCTCCGTCGAGAGAATATTCGACGGAATATTCCGTCCGGTCCTCCGTTAGGACTAACGGTCAAACTAGTCAACCGTCAGTCAACTGTTAGTCAACAGTCAAGGTAGAAAAGAGTCAGCCAATGAGTCACTGGTCCGACTCGGCCTTAGCTCTGGCTGAGTCATCGAAGTCAACTCGGAGTCAACTAAGTCGCCGACCTGAGTCAGTCCCAGCAGTAGCCGTTGCAGCTTTGCACTTGCCTTGCAAGCTTCACGACCAAGATGGCCGTCTGTTGCACCTTCTCGTCACGGCCTAGATGGCCCCGCATAATGACACAACCTACCGCCATCTCCATTTCCCGTACTCCCATACACAAAGATTCTAATTGCCAATTTGAACTCCACCTACACTTGCCTTCGATTCTGCGCATCCCCGTAGCTTTCAACCATTCTCAAGACAATCTCCATTCTCGCTATACCAAAGACCACCACAAACCATTCCACCAAAGACAACTATCACCTCGCTCATTGCAATTTTTCATGGTTGTGCCAACAAACCGAATCAGCTAGCAACTCCTTCCTTTATTGTCCCAACGCACAAACGCAACCTCAAGTCAAAACATCAATCACTGCAACAACAGCTGCAATTTCTCATCCATGGCACACAACATCATTCCTAGTTCTGGCACCACCTATTCAACCACAAATAACCCCATCCACATTTCATACACACTCCCTGTATGCTTATAAGCTTCACCGCAATGCTTTCACTCATAATTCAACTACCATTCTCCGTGCATTCGTTGTAACTTAATCTCCATCGTAACCTATTGCCATTTTGGCTCGTAGTATAACACCATCGTTCTTCTCATTTTGCGGCCGCAACATCATGGCTCGTGTACCACCTTGCAAAGATCCTTCACAGCCTACAAACCGCTCATCCCTCGCTATACCACCCGCCATTCATTACCAGGCCATATTAGCTCATACAAGCCTGCACCTTCAAGAGATAGCATCAGCCGCAACTCCTCGTTGCTTCAATTCAATACCCATGACAACCATTCAAATTTGAACTACACTCTACAAACCCATCTCCATGCCTCGCATCTTCTAGCTCAATTCCCGCACCGAGATTCATCAACTCGTGTCTCGATCTCGTTAGCGGCAATCGGTGATTCTTCCATCTCAAGCACCAACAAAAACCCATCCCGTTGCTTCTCTAGGCTGAGCTAAACATTTTGCAAAGATTGTCTTCTTTGCTATCGATTCAACACGTACCCATATCTCGATTTCTTGTTTCAACACAACAAATGATTCACATACTCGGATCGAATCCCTAGTTGCTTTCGAGGTCTCTAATCAAACCCCTTTTTCATCTTTATCGAGCTCTCTTCTCTCGCCTAATTCTTAATCTTGATCCACTTGAATCTCAAAATCAACAAAGACTCACCGAGAACCTCAATCTCATACCACACTGTTCTTCTCCAAAGAATCACTACCTTCTTTGCAACCGAACCCAATCTTTGATTTTATCTCTGATTTCCTCTTCAAATGAAAACCTTGATTTCTTCTCTGTGATTCACACCAATCAACACCACCAGACAATTCGATCTTCTCTTCAAATTTCAGTTCGGCAGCGACATCAAATCTCGATTCTCTCGATTCTCTCGGTTCTCAATTTCTTCAAATTTCTTTGTTTCAGGCGCAGCTTCTCTCTGAATTTGATTCAGGACAAATGATTGAGAAATAATTCTCGATTTAGGGTTGGGTTTTATGGGACGGATTCGGGTACGGGTGTGGGTCTATGGGTTTGGGTTTATCAACCATAACCCATCCAGTACCAGCTGATAGTAGCACTTCGTTTCTGGATAAGGGCTACCCAGTTGGCAGCCCCTTAACCACAGCTAGTCTGTCTTTAATAATCCTCCAAAATAGAGATGCCCCTTAACCTCAACTGGGCTCCATATATCAATCGCCTGTAAAATGACCTTTTTGCCCTTTTAGCTCAAATTGGGTGATTTCTTCTTCTTTTCTTCCGTGCGACTCCAAAGTAGCTATAAAACTCAAAACAAGCGTAAAATACATAATTTACACGAAAAATAGCAAAGAGAGCATAAACTACTAGATAGTAAATACGGTGTATTCTACACCTATCAAATTCCCCCACTTAGACTTTGCTAGTCCTCGAGCAAATCAAACTAAAAACTCACAACTTCAAAGCGTTCAAGCGTCACAAGCATCCAAAGAGTTATGAGGACATAGAATTTCTGCATGCTAGTAATAAGAAGTTAGAAATACTAAAGAACATATTCTCATTCTTAAATGTTGAGTGAGAAATAACCACACCATAATGAGAGAACGCGTGTTTGAGAAACGATCAATAAGCATTTCGCCTCGACTTCTGCCTCACCAAATAGGATTTTATGATAATTGCACTCAAAAAGACAGCTTTTTTATGGTTCTCACATGTGTGCAGGTAGGAATGAAGAGAGAATTCCTGCGTCACGTTGAATGGTGGGAAGAATAACTTCCGAAATATTTTTAAAAACCCACATCTTTTAATATTTTGAAAAACCATTTTTCTAACGATCTCTAAGAAAGGAAATCAACCATTAATATCGAGGATGAGATTACTTACTCACCTTCACATCCGATCGCCAATTATGATAACACCACTCTCACGGCATCCAATAGAAACGTCTTCCGCTCCTCGTCTTGATCTTCATGGTCTTCGTCTTCGGTTTCAACTTTTGATGAAAAACCCTCGAATTTCATAAATCCGTGACAATTTATAACTCTTTTACCTTAAAACCTTGTCGCTTGAAACTTCCTTATATATTTTCTTTCCCCACGGCTCATTAAATAAATAATAACAAATATTTCTCTTTTTTTTTTCTCTCTTTTTTTTTTTTTTTTTTTTTTTTTCAATTTTTTTTTTTTTTTTTTTTTTTCAAACAAGAGAAATTAAATACAAAAATAAACCATGGCCGTGGGAGAAGTATTTTACCGCTTGATTCTTCACAACTTGTATCGTCTTGAAATCATAAACTTCAAAAATTCTCACCTTTTAATTTTCTTCGCTTTCATGAATAAGTCTTCATACTTGAATATAAAATTACCTCATTGTAGTGTAAGTCCTCAACATATATGTGAAATCTGCTCATTTGTATGTTGCTTTACTTGAGTTTGAAATTTGCTCTTTTTCTCATTCCGTTGCTTGTAAACCTTAAACTTTTTCCAACTTTCCTTGTAGATTTTGATGTCGCTCCTTGTTGATGATGAATGTGTTTCTATGGATCCGTTGTTGTCGCGAGAGAGAATGGTGCTAACTGCAAATCGAACTACAAGAAGGAAGCTTTCATCCATGGACGTCACCCTCATGATTGACAAAATTAGCACTCAAGAGATCAAGAGTAGTGCTTCTATTGGTGGGAGGTTGGGTAGCTCACCATTCTACCCGGAATTAACGTATGGTGACACACACTCAAAAGAAGCTTTTTAGTAGATGGAAAATTTCTGGTCGGTGCCTCACATGATATGAATACGGGTAGTCTCCACTAATGATTGATCAAGAACTCTAATAACGCATTTCTCCCCGCACCAAATTCGCATCACCTAAGCATGATTAAATCCATTATTTAACACTCAAACAAACAAGAAATCCGAATGTAGTTCTCTAACATTTCCAAGTTCAATTATGTCGGTCAAAATCTCTATGTAAACATACCTAGAAATATGCTAGTGACTCTACAATCTTTAAAAGTTGGAATTTTTAAGTAAAACCTTTTTTTTTTTTTCAAATTTTTTCATTTTTTTGTAATTTTTGTTTTAAAAACATGCTTAACCACTCCCCCACACTTAAACCTTACATTGTCCTCAATGTAATTGAATCCTCTTAGTAAAGTCAAGGTGGGAAATTTTAACATGATAAGAAACAAGAAAAAGAAATAACAAAAAGCAAAAAGATAAGAAATACAAAACCTATGGGTTGCCTCCCATTAAGCGCTTGTTTTAAAGTCGACGGCCCGACTTAGCTCTTGCAAGATTCATTAGCCCGGATCAATTTCTTTTACGGGAAAACATGATTTCACATCACTAGGGCATCGCGTTGTCTCAAAGATATTGAAGTGGATGAGTGTACCATCAAACTCCATAGTCAAGGTGCCATTTTGGACATCAATCTTTGTTCCTATTGAGGTGCTCAAAAATGGTCTACCCAAAAGCAAAGGTGTAGACTTGGAAGAATTCTCATCATTCATGTCTAAGACATAGAAATCGGCCGGAAATACAAGCTTATTAACCTGCACCAAAACATTCTCAACAATCCCTTTCGGGTAAACATTAGATCGGTTAGCAAGTTCAAGAACTACCCCCCGTCTCTTTAAGAGGACCAAGATTCAAAGAATCATAAATAGAGGAAGGCATAACATTAACCGACGCTCCCAAATCTAGCAAAGCTCGAGTAAACCTTGTTTTACCAATTGTGCAAGGTATATTGAAACTACCGGGGTCCTTTAATTTTGGTGGGAGTTTCTTGAGAATAAACGCCGAAGCATTCTCCCCCACACTCATGACTTCATTCCCTTTCAACCTTTTCTTCTTCATGCACATCTCCTTTAAGAACTTTGCACAACGAGGAATTTGACGAAGAGCTTCTATGAGTGGAATATTGACTTGTACTTTCTTAAAGATTTCCCAAATATCCATGTATTCCAAGTCTCTCTTTGATTTAGCAAATCGGCTAGGGAACGGAGGTGGAGTTGTGAAAGTAGGAACCGTCTCCTCGGGTTGATTGGTTGGCGATGTTTTCTCCTTTGGTGCGGTTTCAATTTCCTCTTTCTCATCATACACCTTATCTTGTTGATTTTGTTGCTCCACATGTGTCCCACTCCTCAAAGTAATCGCATTAACGCTCTCTCTTGGATTAACAATTGGTTGTGAAGGAAGTTTTGTGGACGCTTGCGCTTTCAATAAGTTTACATCGGTCGCTAATTGCCCCATTTGAATTAAGTAAATCCTTGATTGCCGAATCGGTCTTTTGTTGATTTTGTTGAAACATTGACGTAATACTTTGCATCATGACATTAAGCTTATCATCAATTGAAGATCCTTGTTCCTTTACTTGAGGTTGGAATTGTTGTTGAGAACCACCTTGTTGTTGAGGTTGGAATCGTGATTGTTGGAAACCACCTTGTTGCTCATATGGATTAGGAGCCGCCGCTGCTTATTTGCATAGCTAAAGTTAGGATGATCCTTCCACCCGGGATTGTAAGTATTCGAGTATGGATCGTACCTTGGCCTTTGATTCGGATATAAAGCATTCACTTGTTCGGTCTCATTATCCGAATAATTACTGCGGCAATCCGTTGCATCATAATCTCCATGTTACTCATCCTTTGATCAAGATGTGATGATGAATCACTAACTTCATGCACTCGCCTAACCATTGGTTCATCCCTTGTGTAGAATTGTTGCGAGTTTGCCGCCATACTTTCAATCAATTCGGTAGCTTGGGCCACCGTCTTGTTCATTAGTGCACCACCACCCGCGGCGTCAAGAAGAGACCTATCACTTGAGTGGAGAGCTTCATAGAAGTATTGAAGTATCATAGCATCACTAAATTGATGGTGTGGACAGCTTCCCCCACCAACCTCTTGTAACGCTCCCAACATTCATACAATGATTCTCCCACTTGTTGTTTCAATCCACAAATCTCCTTGCGAATTTGAGTAGCTTTGGATGCGGGAAAATATCTCTCGAGGAAAAGTTTCTTCATCCCATTCCATGTTGTGATACTTCCTAAGGCAAATAATATAACCATTCCTTAGCATTACCCGCCAAAGAAAACGGGAAAGCTTTCAACATTGCTCCATCCGCATTAGTCTCCTGGTGGAAGCATAGCCATAACTATGGTGTAAAAATCCATAAGATGTTTGTTTGGGTCCTCATTCACCATGCCATGGAACTTTGGTAACTCTCTAATCAACCCCGCTTGATTTCGAAGGTTGAATTAGTTTGGATACACCATTGTTGGGTATCAAGCCTCGTGAGAAGCTAGGTCCTTTAGTGTACGATCAGCCATTGTTTCTTCCTCTTTGTCCGAATCACTTGATGAAGAAGGAGGAAGTGGAGTGTTAATCGCTCGAATGAAATCCTTTAATTGAGTGCCGGATCGAAGACGTATTGGACTCGGTCTACCCCTTTTAGCATTCACCAAAGGTATAACACTCAAACAAGATTCTCACAAACTAAGTTAGATACTAGTAAAGAATCTAACAAAGCAAGAATAAAGCAAAAAAAAAAAAATAAAAACAACTAAAAATCGCCCGTTGCTCCCCAAGAAGCTGGCGCCAAAATTTGATGCGTGTCGTAGGTGCAATCAAATTAATTCAAAATTTCCACTCAATTAAAAATAATATAATGGAAGTCAAGTTCGATCCCACGAGGAGCACGAGATTCTTAGTTGTAAAAGTTGTCACGAAAGGGGGGTGTAAAAAGCAAAATAAAAATAAACAAAGCAATTGAAATCGAAAGTTGAAAGATGAAAGCAATATGAGAGACAAGATCAAGGAATCCTTCTTCGTTACGAAACAATGAATCAAGTTATGTTCTATTCTACTTGTTATTAGTCACAAATTATCACCAACCGTAGGTAAAGCAGCTAGCTCAGTGCTAAACCCCTAAATCCCTTGTATCACCGGGACACGGAAGTTCTCGACTACCGGATTCTAATCACCAAGCCACCTAGAATTAGCTCAACCTAGATGTAACTTGGCTCATGCATTAGGTTTTGTGAATTTCTTAGGTTGATATTAGTAGTTAGACTCTTAGCTCAAGGTCTACTTGCTAACGTTGTTTCTACACACAATTGCTCCACGGAATCCCTCCGCAAGGTCTCGTGTTTGCTACTTATGTAAAGAGTCAAGAAACGATTACTTATCTCCTAACTTTCACTAGCTTTAGATTAAATCGACAAATCAATTTAGCGTGCACTCCAAACAATCTATCAATCAATCATGAGTGTCTTTAAGATCACTCCTATTAGTAAAAACAAACGATAATTATGTGAAAAACTTCAAGATAGAATTTGAAAACAAAAACTTAAATCATATGTTAAGAACTAGGAATTCATCCTCAATCAATAAGAAAATTAGCTACTCATGTTTTTGAAATTCACACAAATAATAATTATTAAAAGGAGAATTTTCAAGAGTTCACACAAGTAATTAAAAAGAAAAATCTTAGAAAAGCAAGCAAAAACACAAGTGTTGTGTGTGTAGAGAGGTGTCTAGAAGTTGTAGAAAACTTCTCTATTTATAGGCTTCAAAATTCTCCAAATCTTCTAAGGATTAGAATCCTTTTCCTTTTGCAATTCAATTTCCAAATCCAAGCTTTTCTCAACTCTTCCACCTTCTCTTTCCAAATTTGAGTCCAATTCTCCATCCAATTCCTAGCCCAAGTCTTCACACCCATGAGAGAAGTCCATAGAAAATTCTGGAATTTTTGGCTCGCCGAAAAACTGGGATTATGGCCGGAATTTGGCCGGAAACGTCGCCGCGCCACCTGAAAATTTCTCCGTCGAGAGAATATTCGACGGAATATTCCGTCCGGTCCTCCGTTAGGACTAACGGTCAAACTAGTCAACCGTCACCAACCGTTAGTCAACAGTCAAGGTAGAAAAGAGTCGACCAATGAGTCACTGTCTCGACTCGGTCTTAGTCTACCGAGTCATCGAGTCAACTCTGAGTCAACTAAGTCGGTTGACCCGAGTCGATCCAGAGCCGAGTCATGCGGCTTTGCACTTGCCTTGCAATTCACGGCCAAGATGGCTGCTGTTGCACCTTCTCATCAGGCCTAGATGGCCCTGCATAATGACACAACCTACTGCCATCTCCATTTCCTGTACTCCCATACACAGCATTCTAATTGCCAATTTGAACTCCACCTACACTTGCCTTCAGTTGCGCATCCCTGTAGCTTTCAACCATTCTCAGCACAATCTCCATTCTGCTATACCAGCACCACCACAGCCATTCCACCAGCACAACTATCAGCTCAGTTCATTGCAATTCTGTTCATGGTTGTGCCAACAGCGAACTGCAGCTAGCAACTCCTTCCTTTATTGTCCCAGCTGCACAGCGCAACCTCAAGTCAAAACATCAATCACTGCAACAACAGCTGCAATTTCTCATCCATGGCACACAACATCATTCCTAGTTCTGGCACCACCTATTCAACCACAAATAACCCCATCCACATTTCATACACACTCCCTTGTATGCTTATAAGCTTCACCTGCAATGCTTTCACTCATAATTCAACTACCATTCTCCAGGCATTCGTTGTAACTTAATCTCCATCGTAACCTATTGCCATTTTGGCTCGTAGTATAACACCATCAGCTTCTTCTCATTTTGCGCCGCAACATCATGGCCTCGTGTACCACCTTGCAAAGCATCCTTCACAGCCTACAAACTGCTCATCCTCGCTATACCACCCGCCATTCATTACCAGCCATATTAGCTCATACAAGCCTCGCACCTTCGTTATAGCATCACCGCAACTCCCTGTTGCTTCAATTCAATACCCATGACAACCATTCAGCTGAACTACACTCTCTACAAACCCATCTCCATGCCTGCATCTTCTAGCTCAATTCTGCACCGAGATTCATCAACTCTGTGTCTCGATCTCTGTTAGCGGCAATCAGTGATTCTTCCATCTGAAGCACCAACAAAAACCCATCCTGTTGCTTCTCTAGGCTGAGCTAAACATTTTGCAAAGATTGTCTTCTTTGCTATCGATTCAACACAGACCCATATCTCGATTTCTTGTTTCAACACAACAAATATTCACATACTCGGATCGAATCCCTAGTTGCTTTCTCGAGGTCTCTAATCAAACCCCTTTTTCATCTTTATCGTAGCTCTCTTCTCTCGCCTAATTCTTAATCTTGATCCACCGAATCTCAAAATCAACAAAGTACTCACCGAGAACCTCAATCTCATACCGTCATCACTGTTCTTCTCCAAAGAATCACTACCTTCTTTGCAACCGAACCCAATCTTTGATTTTATCTCTCGATTTCCTCTTCAAATGAAAACCTTGATTTCTTCTCTCGTGATTCACACCAATCAACACCACCAGACAATTCGATCTTCTCTTCAAATTTCGAGTTCGCAAATGACATCAAATCTCGATTCTCTCGATTCTCTCGGTTCTCAATTTCTTCAAATTTCTTTGTTTCAGGCGCAGCTTCTCTCTGAATTTGATTCAGACAAATGATTGAGAAATAATTCTCGATTTAGGGTTGGGTTTTATGGGACGGATTCGGGTACGGGTGTGGGTCTATGGGTTTGGGTTTATCAACCATAACCCATCCAGTACCAGCTGATAGTAGCACTTCGTTTCTGGATAAGGGCTGCCCAGTTATGCCCCTTAACCACAAAATAGTCCTGTCTTTAATAATCCTCCAAAATAGAGATGCCCCTTAACCTCAACTGGGCTCCATATATCAATCGCCTGTAAAATGACCTTTTTGCCCTTTTAGCTCAAATTGGGTGATTTCTTCTTCTTTTCTTCCGTGCGACTCCAAAGTAGCTATAAAACTCAAAACAAGCGTAAAATACATAATTTACACGAAAAATAGCAAAGAGAGCATAAACTACTAGATAGTAAATACGGTGTATTCTACACCTATCATCAAGTCAAATATTACTAACCTCAAGTGGAAGGATGATGTCGTCGTTGTAGCTCCTTACATCTTCACATTCTTCAAGTCTTCACGTAATACTTATGATGTCTCATATCCTAATACTTTTAAGCTAACCTATACGAAGTTGACTCTAGTAAATAATCAAGAGACTCTTTAAATAAGTTTTGGTTCACTAAAATATGACAACCAAACTTGACATACCAACGCTTGGTGGGTTCAACCGAGCTATGCTCTAACAGATGTATTTGATACAATGACTTTTCTTCGAGTTAGCTAACCTAGAAATTGTATATCCTCTTAGGGTTTATGATACATGTATTTATATGGTTTATGTATACCCTAATTCTGATATTAACTCGAGATGCAAGCAACTTGGGTAACAAGACACGCGAAAACTTCTGCAATAATTCTTTCACGGGCTAGGCGGGCTTGATTAGTGGGCTATCAGTCTATTTTATAGACGGTACAAACATCGCCCCCTCTTAACCTCCAACTTGTTTGGGGTTAAGAAGTTTGTTTTTTCTTCTGCGTCGACCATTGATGACATAACTCGCCCCCAAGCGTTTGTAGAGATATTACAAAGACGCCCCCAACTGTGATAACCTGCAATAAATTTGCTCACGTGCTAGGCAAGACTTTTTGCCACGTAATGGACTTGTGATGCTCGAGATCTAGTCGAGTCTTAAGAGGAACATAATGTGCTTGCGGCTGTGGCGCAAGGCTTTTTGCTCGCAACGTAACAAGGTTATAGCGTTTGCTGCTCGGGCAGGCTGGCATGTTGCTTGTGTTGAGTACGTGTTTTTTGACCAACATCGTGTGTTGGGCTCGTGGTCGAGATGAGACTTTGTGCTTGCATCACTGCAAGTCTTTATACTCGCGTGCAAGGGAGATTTTATGCTTGCGATAAAAGCAAGACTCAAGTGCTCACGTGCAAGGTGAGTCTTTAGGTTCTTGCGATGTGATGCGAGGCTAAACATTAAAGGGTCTAAACAATCCTCATCTGCAATATCAACGGATCATGTTGTCCACGAACTTAAAATGCATCAACCAGATCATGTTGATATCCACGAACCTCAAACTCGGTCATGTTGCTACTCCAAGTGCACATAAAAGTTTTTCAAACACATGAATTTTTGCCTCCTTGTTGTAGGGAATTGAAAGACGATTGCAATGAGCCAAAAATCACTCAATTCCGACTTGAACCGAATAAGATATCGAAGAAACAAAAATAATGAATCGACTCGGCGAATCATGTGACTCGAGCCAGACTCAGCTGATTCGATGCTGACGTAGAATACCGTGAGTGTACGCTGACGTGGAAGGTCCAGTGAACTGGTTAAACCGCATTGGGCTGGTTCAGGTTGAACTGTTCCTGAACTGGTTGGACCGAAACGGAAGCAGACCAGTTGTACCAGCTCTTAACCGGATTGGCTGGACCTGGTTGGACTAGCTAACGAACCAGCTGCTTGGCTTGGTCTCTGAGTGGATCGGACAACTTGGCTCTTCCTAAAGCGGCTTGGCCCCGGAGAAGGTGGTTTGGTCACGTCTGCAACATTTATTTGTGTTGCTATTGTATTCGCAACATTTTTTGCAACTGTTTTCGCAACAGTTTTCTTCAACTATTTGTCAACGGTTTCTTCAACTCCCGCAAACGCTTTCTTCAACCTCGCAACACTTTCATCAATTGTCGCAACGCTTTCTTCAACCATATTGTTTTTCCTCTCGCGGAACTTTACATAGATTTCGTGCAGATTTTTGCCACACCTTCCTTAAGGGAAAAACACGATCGTTTACACGAACTCCCTTAGTCGGCGCCAATATTTGTACCAAAAATTACTTCTAGACACTAAACACAATTGATTTGTTGATGATGATGCGAATTAGGGTTAGAAAACGAATTGAAGATAAATAAGAGACACGAATTTAACGTGGTTCGGCAAGTTATGCCTACGTCCACGGATGAATCCCCTTAGGGAGAGATATTTTAATGATGTATTTGATACAATGACTTTTCGTCGAGTTAGCTAACCTAGAAACCGTATATCCTCTTAAGGTTTATGATACATATATTTATATAGTTTATCAACAACCTAAAAACTCAATACCATCCCTCACTCCAGAATAAAAGTAGCACTGGTGGAGCTTACCCTCTCTTCTATTGGTTGGTGAGCGTAACCTCGCGCTCTCATTGGTTAATTGAGAAACCATTCGTATTCGTAAGATGAAATTTCGTTAGATACGGTGCGTTGATCTGACAATGTGCGGTGTAGACTGGGTAGATTGTTGGGACACACGCAATGTGATTTCCACCCTCATTATTTAGAAAAATTGTTATATTAATTTTGTGCATTTATTGTCAAAATCCAAAAAAAAATAAAAAATTACTATATTAATTTCGGAAATTTATGACTAAAATAAAAAAAGAATCAATTCAACATATTTATGGAATAAAATAATAAGATTTATATTTTTTGAATCTTTTAAAATTTCATGTATTTATTATAAAAATCCAGAAAATAAAAAAAGTACTATATTAATTTCGTACATTTATGACTAAAATAAAAAAAAATCAATTCAAAATATTTATGGAATAAAATAATGAGATTTATATTTTTTGAATCTTTTATAATTTCATGTACTTATTATAAAAAATCCAGAAAATAAAAAAAAATATTATATTAATTTCGTACATTTATGACTAAAATAAAAAAGAAAATCAATTCAACATATTTATGGAATCAAATAAATATTTATATTTTTAGAATCTTTTGTAAGGTAAAAAAATCTAAAAATGACTATATTATAATGATAAAAATACAAAAATATAAAAAAACATTATATTAAATTCCGACATTTATGATAAAAATATAAAAAATCGAGGCATGTTTATGGGGTAAAAATATTCAGATATTTTATGGATCGATTATAAGGTAAAAAAAATCTAAAAATTACTATATTAAATTCAGATTATTATGATAAAAATCCAAACAAATTTGAGTAAGCATAATTATGAGGTAAAATAACCATATATTATATTTTTGAATCTTTTATAAGGTAAAATATCTAAAAATACTGTATCTATTGATACCCGAAATTAATATTTATATTTTCGAGTATCTAAAAAAATCAGATTTGTATTGTATTTATATCTGGAGTATTTTGAATGAAAATCCAAAAAACATGATGTATATATATATATATATATATATATATATCCCTTTAACAAAATCAAATTTTTTTTGCAAAAATAAAATATACTTCCAAAATAAATAAACAAAAGAATTTTCTTGGAAACGACTTAATAACCAGTTTTATTTGTTAGTTTTGTTTAGAAAGTCGAGATATTTTAAAATATTATATCCAAAATAAAATCATTCTACTAATAGATTCGGAATCCCTATATAAAGCTTTCAAACAAAAGGTAAACCCATTTTTTGGACACTGCTTTTCTCTTCAACTTTGATTTCTAGGATTTTTTGTTTTAATTTATGTTTTCTTATATGCGCCCGTTGTTTGTTTTGCAGGTAGCCATATAAAGCATTCGTGCAATACCAAACCTTTTTGTTTCCGTGCAAGTTGCTTCTCTCTTCCAGAACTAAAATTTTGTTTTTGTTTTTGTTTATTGGAATTTAGTGTTTTTTATTTGATATTTTAGTTGTTTTACGGTATACCCTCATTATTCCAAATTTCGTTGCGACATCAATCACCATAACTTTTTGTGTTTTCCGGATCTTATTGATGATGCATAAATATTGTTGCAAAACTAAACGCCAATTTTTTTTTTTTTGCAGGTCTTATTGATGCATAAAACGATTGCTGCTTCACCTATTTGCTAAAGGTTTGTTCAATTTTATTACTCACCTTGCTCATATGATGGTTTCTTATTTTCTCTTTTAATATATTTTGTGGTTGGTTAATTACTAATTAATTTTATGAATTATTATTGGTGAGTACGTAAGTAGGCTTTCCTACGTGCATATGGTTTTGTTTTTTGATCTATTTTTGTTCGATTGCATGAGTGTTGATATGAAGAAAATCCTAAGAATATATATACCCAAAAAAAGATGATATGAAACACTTCTTTGTTCTATTTTGCAGGAAACTGTTTCTCAATTCTGTTATTTCTTTTTGGTTTCATATCTCCTCAACCCCAGGTTCTTAGCGACAACTTATTTATGTTTCTTCTAATTACTGCTCCATACAGACTAAACTTCCTTTTGGGATTTTGTTGGTGAGGGTTTCTCAACATCATCATGTTTAGGTAATGTAGGTACTACTCTGTCCTGCAAGCTTCATGTGGAGGTATTATTTGAGTGGTTGAATCGTGAAATACAAGCTTCGTACTAATGATGCTTAAGCATTGTAATATAACATCACGGGTAACACTGATAATTAAAATTTAGAGTTATGTGTAATGCAAAAGTGAAGTTGGAAATTGTGGATTATAAAAATGGTATCTGTGTTCATATACTCTATGATTTAGGAAGTTGGAAATCTATAATTTTAGTTGCTTTGTATCTAAATTCTTACGGCCATACTGTTTGTAAACTAAAATCATATAATTTTGTCTACATTTTGGATTGATTTTCTTTTTCTTTTTGTAGCTTACTTAACCATGAAGATACACACATTTGGAAGTGCGACTTTGTATATATGTTGTCGAACAAGATGTAATCTTTCTCATCAATTCATTTTGTTAGGCTCCGAAGAAGGAAAGAAACTCGGGTCTAGATACATGTTTGAGTTGAAAGGGAAGTGTTATACTTCGTGTGGATTGTTAAGGTTTTATCTATATCATTTTTATAGGTATTGTCATTTTATTTGTATTATTCGTTTCTGATTTTTGCTTCATTTTGGCTTTAGTTGCTTTTATTGTGTAAACAAACCCATTTCCCCGAGAAGGCCGGTAGGGCATATTAAAAACGATGAACATCTCAGAGACAACAAGAGAGTTCACTCCTTGAACTTTCATTTATTTGTTGGTCTTCCGGACAAAAGAATTTCCACCTTCCAAAATAAGTCTAACCATCCACATAATTGGTGTATTAAAAATTCAAAATGAGGTCCATATATGATCTTGATAGCTATTCAATTACTGCATGCTAATTAATTCATCAAATAAATTTTTCTAATTTTAATTTATGTAATCTGATGGCCTTCATATTTACTCTTATTTTGTTTCGCTATGCAACAATTTAGGTCTTATCAAAATATTTTGTTTCCGCGCGCTAAGCAGTTGAAAGGTGCATATGTAATTAGAAAATTTGCATTGTGATTTAACACTAGCTTAATTTTCTAATTGCGTTTTAATTAGAAAAATTGCATATTAAATTGCGTTGTAATTAGAAAAATTGCATATTAAATTGCATTGTCATTTAATATATATGAATTAATACTATTAACTAATACTTACTTGATCATTAATTACATGATCCATGTCGTTTTCATTTTTGAATCTCTACACTAAATGGATTTCTATCATGAAAACCAAAAACTAAGATATACATATGAATGACCTTAATCAACCATTTCCATGAACCCTTAATAAACATATTAATGTATCTTTATCAACCATCCCCTAGATTGTTCACTATTATTATAATTAGAGTGTTTGCGGAGTTCTTCGATATACATTTTTTTTCATGTAATATTAATTAAATAGGGAATCCTGAATCAATCCTAATGTACATTTAATTTTTTTTCTTAGTTTGTATGTACTTTTAAATACGACCCCACCATGGGTTGTCATTTCATTATATAATAGTTGCCTGTCCTCCGTTCATCGCCATATACGCCAATCTGAATCTGACAGACAATAACACCTCCTCACACTTTGTTTTATGCAAATACCTTTTGTGGCTGGAGGTTGAAGCATCTTCCGGTACTTCAATATTTTTTTTCATTAACATCAAAGATTTGTCGAAACACTAGCATCGGATATGGTAACCACTGGCAAGATATATGATCTCCAGTTAGGGTCCACCAATTGATCACGACATTCTTATTTACAATGCTAATTTGCTAAAGGCTACCAATAGTGAGGGTTTCCGTTGAATCTCTCATGAAGTGTGTTTCAGTCATCATTGTAGATTATTCACGAGCTTAAATTTGCTTAAATTTACTCCATTGGGTATAAAAAAAAAATCTCATGTTAGAGGAGGGAGGATGGAAATGTGAGTAGGTTTAAATTTGTTAACTCTCTGTTAGAGTCAACATAGTTAACCAAAATGTTGGCGACTTTAGACTTTATGTAATTGTTAGCTTAATTTCTTTAAAATAAGTAATTTACACCTATATTATATTTATCAAAAGATTTATTTTTGAAGCAATTATGGAACGATGCATACATATTAATGATGTAATCTTTTTCAACAGTTATAATTATATATGGAAAGAAAATTTTAAATAAGTGTTTATAAAACTCAAAATATCTAAAAAACCTTAGGGAAAAAAATCTTTAGAGGTCTACTTATGGTAAAAGAATCCCAAACGGCTAGCTTAAATATTTAGTATGTTAAAAAAAAAAACTTTTTCTTACCCTGTCTTTTCGAATTAATTTAGGGAAGAAAAATCTTTCCATTACTTTGTTATATTTTGTTGCCACGCAAAGCAATTTAATTCCATTTCTTTTCTCAATTCTCATTGTTTTCTTTGCGGTCGAATCTCAAAGGTCTATATTAAGGACACTGGCATGGACATTTGTAAAATGTATAATTCTCTTTGTCATCTTAGATATATTCTCTAAACATGTACAAGTCTTTTCGATGATGTCGTAGTGAATATATAATTATAAACCATGATGATACTGGCCCCATCCATCATTTTCAATTCTACGTAGGGCCAAAAGGATAAATGTTAATATGAAATAGGGAAATAGGAATAAGGATGGATGTAAATCCCAAACAACATTGTTAAGTTATTGTCCTAAGAGCATTCTACTCTCTCTTGGCTTTCCTTTATAAATTTTTCTGATATTTTTGATGGGGTTCTACCAGATTATTGAATTATAGTTTTTTGTGAAACCTATTCTTATTATTCTTTTTCTTTCTCAAACAGGATATACGCATGAAATTGATTTGCTTAATAGACCATGCTGTAACGGCACTTCGTTAACTTGACCTACGTTTGATGTAAGAAAAAGGTCCCTTTAATTGTTCAATTCCAAGAGAGTTTTATGTTTTGTTTCAAGCCACATACATAAAAATTAGTTATATGCATCACTAAAAATCCAACAACAAAATTATTTAATTAACCAATACAATTCAGATTCTCTTTGCCAATAAAGGTACTCCAGTCATTAATTAGTGGACAATCCTTGCGGTTAAAGTAACAATCACGAATATTCAAATAGAGTCTTAGTGGGATGTTAGTTCATTGCTTGATTACAACTTATTTGACGGGAAGAATTTCATCTGTGTTGTACTATCTAGAATTGGAACACTATTTTATGTTATATCGTGTGTTCTTTTAATGTCTCTAATATCAAATATTAGTATTTGAGTGTGATTTTTCATTTAACTATAAGGAGTTGGTGCTTGGTTTGGGTTGACCGCTTGATTCTTAACACAAGTATATGATTTCTGAAGAAAGATATATCAATGCATTTTCTTGATTACATCATCTTCGACGGGAAATTTTTTATATTCTTTTCACTATTTAGGGTTGAAACTCTATTTTATATATTAATATCGATCCGGAATTTTCTTGATTACATCATGTTCGACGGGAAGCAATTCATATATATGCTTTGGAATATTAAAGTTGAAAATCTATTTAATATTAACAATAAATACAATTCTGACCACAGAGTCATAAATAGGAAGCTAAATAACATGACAGGTAGGTGTAGGGATGTTTGGTGGAAATTGATTTATGTCAGTCCACTCGGCACCTGTGGAATGAAAGAAATAGAAGAGTCTTTGGAGGGAGAGCAATGGATTCAGATGAGGTGATGTTGCTTATTAAGCAGTCAATTGCTCTTTGGTTATTTGATACAAATGTGTTTAAGGATGTTTCTGTTACTCAGATTTTGTTTCATTGGGAAACAGTCTTACATTTGTGATGTTGTAAGATGTGTCCTTCTCTGTAAATATTTTTCTTTTTAATATAGCATTCCTTATTCAAAAAAAAAAAAGAGTAATAAATTGGAAAAAAAAAACTGAGCAGAATTCATAGCAATATAATTCAGATTCCATATGCCAATAAAAAAACTCCAATTATTAATAGGCGATCTTTATGGTTAAAGCAACAATCACGGGTATTCAAATAGGGTCATAGTGGGATATTAGTGCATTTCCTTGATTCCAACTTCTTTGACCGAAGCACTTCATCTGCTTTTGCACTATTTAGAATTTGCGATCTATTTGTATGTTATATATCGTGTGTTCTTTTAATGTCTCTAATAGCAGGTATTGGTACAACCATATAATGAGTGTGATTTTTCATTTAACTATATGAACTTGAAGCCTGGAAGAAAACTTGAGTTGGCTGCTCGATTCCTAATGCAAGCTTATGATTCTTAAGAAAGATATATCAGTGCATTTTCTTGATTACTTCTTTGATCGGAAGCACTCTACATGCTTTGCGATATTTAGGGTTAGCAATTTATTTTATATTAAGATCGTGTTATTTTTAGTGTCTCTAATGTCAGATATCACCAGAACTATATAATATGTGTGATTTTTCATTCAACTACAAGAAGTTGGAGCTGGGAAAAATAATTGAGTTACCCGCTTGATTTTTTACGCAAGTATACGATTTATGAAGAAAAATATATATGTGTGTTTCCTTAATTACATTTTCTTTGACGGGAAGCACTTCATATGCTTTGCGTTAGTTAGAGCTGGCAATCTATTTATATTAATATCATGATTTTTTTAATGTCTCTAATATCACATATCAATGCCTATATAATGACTAATGACATTTCTTTGATTACTTCTTTGACGGGAAGCACTTTGTATGCTTTGGACTATTTAGGGTTGGCAATCTGTTTTATATTAATATCGTGTTATTTTTAGTGTGTTTAATGTCAGATATCAACACAACTACATAATATGTGTGATTTTTCATTCAACTACAGGAACTACAAGAAGTTGGAGCCTAGAAAAACAGTTGAGTTAGCCGCTTTATTTTTAACGCAAGTATGTGATTTTTGAAGAAAAATATATATGTACGTTTCCTTAATTACATTTTCTTTGACGAGAAGCACTTCATATTCTTTGCCCTATTTAGAGTTGACAATCTATTTTATATTAATATCACGATTTTTAGTGTCTCTAACTTCAGATATCGATGCCTATATAATGGCTAATTAGTGTGATTTTTCATCTAACTATAAGAAGTTGGAGCCCTGGAAGAGCAAATTGAGTTGGTCCCTTAATTCTTAACACAAATATTTGATTTTCGAAGAAAGATATATCAATGCATTTCCTTGATAACATTTTCTTTGACGGGAAGCAATTCATATGTTGTGCACCATTTAGAGTTTTCAATCTATTTTATATTAATATCGTGTTTTTTTAGTGTTTCCAATATCAGATATTGATATAACTGTATAGAAAGTATGATGTTTCAGTTAACTACCAATAGTACTGATACATGTAATGTAATGAACTACTAATTGATTTCAAAGGTCGGGATAATTTTTCAAAATTATTTTTATTTAAGAGGATTTCTTAATCTCCAACCCTTTAAAAAATATGTAATTGGTGAATAATTTGGTTTCGATTGTTAATCTACTAAATGATTGCTTCAAAAAAAAAATTATAATTGGTGTTTTCATGGTAAACTGCAGTTGTTAATTGAGATCCCTTCTTGGACGGGTGCGGGGCTTCGCCCAACTGAGGATCGACTCTATCGTACCCGGTTCGAAGCACGGGTTAAATACTAAAAAAAAATAATTAATTATGTATTTATAGCTTAAAATATTTTAGTTTATTTATGAAATTGATTATTATTTTATTATATTGCATGAAATTAGTTTTCAAAACCATGTTCGATCCTCAAATCATAATACTATTATATATTTGATTATTATAAAGTTTTAACTGTTAGTTGTTAATCTATTGGATAGTAATTCTATACGCTTATTAGAACTCTTATTAGGACGGGTGCGGGGCGAAGCCCCGCCTCAGTGAACATGAACTGACGACGTAAGAAATTTCAGCATTCCCGGTGCGTAGCACGAGTTTCAAGCTAGTGTATACTAATCCTGATATAAACTTGGTATCGAAGAAACTTGGGCAACAAGACACGCAGAAACTTCTGAAATCTTCTTTCACGGGCTAGGCAGGCTTGATTAGCGGGCTTTCTGTATATTTTATAGACGGTACAAAGAGTAGTGCTTCCTGTAATCAAAGGTGGTGTTGACATAAAAAAGTTTAAGTTTGTTAATTCTACTTTACATTCCAAATGGGTATGGAGGTATGGCTCTGAGAAATCAGTTTTACGGATGTAGATAATTTACCAGAAATTTGCTTGTAATAAAGATTTCTTCTTTCCAAATTATGTTGTTGGTAATAATCTATGGGATGGCATTTTCAGGTCAAAATTTTTGGTTATCAGAAACATTGATCTTCTTATATAAGATGAAGATAGCATTTTCTTTTGGAGATAACTCTGGATGATTCATTCTTCTTGGGGGTATTTGTTTCCTACTCTTTTCAAACTCTCTAGAAGTAAATAAATAAATAAATATATATATATATATTAAATATTTGGTCACTAATTTTGATCCTAAGAATATGAAGATACCAAAGTTATAGATATCGTAATTGAAGATCATACAGTAGATAGATCCCAACTCACTGGTTCCTCATGAATTGGTGAATGACTTACTATCTCCAACGCATTCTCCTAGATATAAAACTGCTAACGTAACACCCCATGTTTTTAGCATGGCGCATGGTCAAAGATGCGCCATGGACTGAGATAAAGATTCATCCAAAATGTCTGTTGTGTTAAAAGAGGCATATTGTCCCAAGGCCAATATCGAGAAAAAGTGGCGCATGACGTTTGGCATATAAGCAAAGGGACAATATTATGTTGCTATCTATATTGGCCAAAGGCCAATCTCGCATCAAATGATGCATTTGTCCAGTTGGGTAGATGACATTGAGCATTGTAGCGCTACCTTAGCGCATTATGCAGTCTCTCGGCCTAGAGCCAATATTGCACAACAGTTGTGCAGTATGCCAGAGCGAGCTGGCCGAGAGAACATTGCGCAATGTTGCAATTGGCCTATGGGCCAGAACGAAAATTCAGCAGATATTTTTTCATAAGTACATGGCAACGACCGTGAATAGTGAAGCAAGCACCTCAAAAATGATACTTGGTGAATGTAAAAGTAGTCCCCCAGTTTAAGCCGTATAAATGTCTTTTAGACATAAATAGGGAGGAGTAGTTGGTTGAAGGTGCATATGCGGACTATGCACTAAGTAAACTTCATAGCTTAGCCGAAAAGGACTCAAGGGCCAGTGATGCAAGAAACAACGCAGCGGCACTAGCCTCAATGGCTTTAAATGCTTCGCAGAATAAGGGTAAGTTATAAGGGTGCGGAAGCTAAGTTAGCTGCATCATACTTGACAATCATGCTTGCAAGGACAAATGAACGTGCATTTGCCTAGTTTTAATGTCCGGATTGTAGCATCATAGTGGCACATCGGGAAAGTTATGGCTTGCGCGCCCATGCACACTAGGCGTAATTTTTCGGTCCGTCACAGTTGGTATCAGAGCGAGTTCCGAGATAACTCTAGGTATTGTGCGAAGTGGACTCATTAGCGAGTATTTTCCTTGAATTGAAATCTTAAAGTTGGGGAGTATGCCAACTTTTGCGCAGAAAGAGTTTGTAACTCCTATGTTGGTTACTATGCGAATCGAGTTGAGCTTGTTTAAGTATTGTGAGTTTGCTTGGCATAAGTGGCACCCCACTTACTAGTGGGTATCCGAAAGGTCGTTCGGAACGGTTGGCAGAAATGGGACTGATAATCCCCAAATGTTGGAAACTGGTCAACGGTGTGCGTTGTTAGACCGACTAGAATCCTACTTACGAGTGGCAAGCTGGATGACCGTTAGGGACGGTGGGAAATGGGATCCTGTTCCACACAGTATTACAAAAAAAGTGGCATGCTGCGTTATATTCATGCAAATCTTTGGCACTAACCTTGTGAATCTTAGGGACTCGTGAGCGTGTAGTATGTATGGGATGGCCGCTTAGGATACCTTGTTGAGATATCCTTTGGCAACTGGCCAAATTGATATTCTCGGTTAAGTTGTGGACTCTTTTTGGATTCCTGAATATGCGATATGGGACGTTAGAAGGTCCTAATTGATGTTCCATAACGAATCAAGAAATGTTGGGTGATTTCGAGAATCTGTATGGGAATTTTGCTCGAGAATCTAAACCGAAGTGTTTGTCCATAATAGTTTTGTTTTGAATTTCGGGGACAAAATTCTTTAATGGGGTGAATCATGTAACACCTCGTGTTTTTAGCATGACGCATGCTCAAAGATACACCATGGCCTGAGATGAAGCTTTATCCAAAGTTTCCGTTGCGTGAAAAAAGGCATAATGGCCCAAGGCCAATATCGAGCAAAATTGGCGTATTATGTTTGGCATATCGTCCAAGGGTCAATATCATGTTGTTAATTATATTTCCTAAAGGCCAATCTCGCATCAAATGATGCATTAGGCCAGTTGGGTAGATGGCCTTAAGCGTTGCAGTGCTGCCTTAGCGCATTATGCAGTCTGTCGTCCTTGAGCCAATATAGAACAACAATTGTGCAATATGCCAGAGCGAGCTGACGGAGAGAATAATGTGCAATCATTGCTAAATATTGCAGTTGGCCTATGGGCCAGAGCGAAAATTTCAGCAATCATTGCTGGGTTTTCAAGTCAATGACAACGACCATGAACAATGAAGCAAGCACCTCAAAAATGGTACTTGGTGAATGTAAAAGTGGTCCCCCGGTTTAAGTTGCAGAAATTTCCTTTAGAAATGTATAGGGAGGAGTAGTTGGTTGAAGGTACATATGTGGGCTATGCACCAAGTAAGCTTCATAGCTTAGCCGGAAGAGCATAAATGATGTTTATGCCTCATTTATAACTGCATAGCCTTGCCAATGGATCATATTAAGCATGAGAATTATTATGCCATGCCGCGAGCTCAGTAATGTGCAACCTTTGTGAATTTTGACGAAATGACCTACATGGACTAGGCCATTACTATTATTGCTTGGCCACGGCCTTGCAACACGAGTTGGCTAAAGTTGTTGTCCCTTCGGGATGAACTACGGTTGTGCTTGATCCCTTTAGAGTATGGAAGGGTACGTTGGAAGCCGCAATGAGTTGCAACATTGCCGGTCCAGCCCTTTATTGCTCATATCATCTAATTGCGAGATGATTGCGGCATATTGGCCTCTCAAATCATCTGGATCGGTATTGCGATTCAAGAGATGATTGTGTCCACACTTGATGAGGCTAGATGCATGCCATCCATTGGATGCTCATACGCCTATCAAGCTACACCTGAGTTGGCATATGCATCAATTGCGACAAGAAAGTAAGCTACATTAATATGCAAGTTAGCGAAGCTTGCATAAGCCTAAGAAAAATATGGCATGAGCCTGATTGATGCACCCTTGGCACGAAAAAGACAAGTGCATGATCTCAACAATGCCTAAGCTAAGTAAAGAGTTGAAAATAAGCCACAATGGCCTATGAGCAAGTTCAAGGCATGTATTATGCCTAAAAAGGACTCAAGGGCCAGTGATGCATGACACAATGCATCGAACTAGACTCAATGGCTTTACAAAGGGGCGTCGAATTTTTAATAGAGTAATGATAGCAAATGAATGCGTGAATTTTAAACTCTGTCAAAAAAACGAGGTTAGTGTATATGCTAGATATTGAGAAGGCCTTTGATAATGTAAATTGAAGCTTTCCTGACGAAGTTTTGTATCAAATGGCTTCTGGAGTTGTATTGTATGCATCAATACAAATTTTTTTATCTTACTTAAAGCTTACGGTTCTTGTGAATGAGACGGTACATGGATTTTTGGAAGTGAGATGGGTATTTGTCAAGGTGATCCTCTGTATTTCCACCATCATAAGAGAAGTTTTAAGTCATATGTTGAGCAATATGCAATAAGTTGGTAAAATATTGGGTTTCCCGGTGAAAAATACGGGAACTAAGGTTATCTTCAATTTGACGATGGTATTATTGTTTTTCTTTCTGCGAAACGTAAACAAGTGATGCTCTTCGATATTTACTTATTTTTTTTTGGATTAACCTCAAGTTTGAAAATTAACCAAAAGTTGTTTGTTTTGTATTGTTTTTGGTGAAGACATTGAAGATTTCACAAATATATTGTAGTGCAAAAAATATAATTTTCCTATTGTTTGCCTTGGATTACCATTGGGTGATAAAATTAATGATACTCAAAAGTATGAGAAGATTATTGAATCTTGTTCTTGGAGACTTTCTTCTTGGAAAGGGAGGACAACAAAGAGATGAAGTAAGGTGACTTATTAAACGTGTCTTGGCTAGTCTACCTATCTACTACGTATCAATGTTTCTTGCCCCTTGCAGCCTTACTACATCACAAATAAACTTGATAAAATAGTAAAACTTTTCCTTTGGGACGATGATGTTAACAAGAAAAGGATTCATGATATAGATGGTGCACGGTCGTGAAATCTAAGAAGTGTGGAGGTCTTGGTATCAGGAAGTCTTAACATATAGATTTGGCGCTTCTTAAAAAGTGTTGATGGACGGAGGCTCCATGGAGAAAGATTATTGTGGAAAATTTTGAAGAAACTTCAATCGGTTGGGGAATTCTTCGACCTAAGGAGCAAAAAGTTAGTAGCCTATGGCATATATTTATGGTAAACTCGAAGACTATAACAAACATGTGAGATTTAAGATTGGTGCGACTAATGAATTAAATTGCAGGAAGATATTTAGATTGGAAATGATGTTTTATACAATAGATTTTGAAGCTTCAAGAACCAAGGGGTGCGTGGGCAGTTATATGAGACCTCAAGTGATGACATCGGATGGAAGTTTATGACTCTAAATTATTTTCCAATTATAATGAGGGGGTTGTTTCCATAAACTCGCTATTAAATACAGTGGACATTCAAGATTGAGCTTTAGATTCTAAATTATGGATGGTTGATAAAAATACTTTGTGTTGGATACTTATACAGTCGAGAATGGAATTGATTCACTTATGGAAATAGGTGATCAAAATTTTCTAAGTCAAGATTTTTGGGAGTCGATCTTACCCATGTAAGCTAAACTTTTTTCTTTGGCTTCTTTCCCATGAAAGTTTGATGATGGCCGATAAATTAACTAAAAGGGGTATGAATGTGGATAAGCATTGCCGATTCTGTGTAGAGCAAGATGAAATATATGTGCATTTATTTATGATTGTACGAGAACTAAGAAAATTTGGTCTTATTTTGCTAAATGATCCTATTGGAACTACAATACTAATATTGCCATAACAATAAAATCTTGGAGTCATGATTGTTGATGTATGGTGGTGTATATAGAAAGAAAGGATTGCAAAAATAAAAATAAAAATTATCTGGGTCATTTGCATGGATGTCACTGGTGTCTCCCCTTTCACTGGTGATGGTATTCGTTCCTTTGTCCCCGGAAAGGCTATTTCCAACGCGGTTTCAAGAAAACTCACTAAATATTTGGACAAGTGTACTTCTTTGGGATTTGGTCTGGGTATCTTGGCGTTCATCACTCTGGGAGAGCTTGGCGAAGACACTTTGATTTTTTTCAAGCATCTGAAGAATTGCTTAATTAGTAACGATGCTAGTAGTGGTTTTGGTAATTTTATTTTCCATAGATTAGGCGTTGCTATTCAGAGAGGAGTTGGAGCCCAGCTTGTTGTTGGGCTTCCGACTAAGCGCTCTGTTTGAGTTTTGTAAGAACTTTTTATCAAAATAATAATTTGTTAAAAACTAAAAAAAATAAATCTTTTGTCCAAATATTTTTAAAACATGGTTCTAATTGACGAGTAAAAATTAGTATGAGTGAAATGAACACCAAAAAAATAGCAAGAATGAAATAGATTCATCCTGGCTTAAACTTAAAAAAGAGTGAGGATGAAACCGGATGCATCCTGATGTAAATTAAAAATAAGAAAAAGTATTTGAAAATGGGTAGGATGAAACTGTTTACATCCCGGCTATTTTTACATTCTCGTCCATTTAAACAGTATCAAATTTTACATGTCTTTTTCACCCAGGAATTGTTGATTTGGTCTTTTTAACCAATTTTGTGAATTATAAATTGGCAAACATAATTAGAGATATAAAGAATCAAATATATTTTGGGACGGAATCTAACACTCTAACACTAAAATATCAGTATAAACGGCCAACATGATGATAATTTTGTATGGGGCTGTTTGGTAACCATTATTTTAATGGATTATCAGCCCATAATCCATTATGCAGATTATAATGGATTCTATATGTGTTTGGTAACCATTATAATAATTGCTTATTTTAATCATAATTGAAAAAATCCATTATTTCCATAAACTGGAAAAAGTTGTTTTGAAAATTTATTATAATCAATTATTTTTTCTAAGGAATTCAAATTGAATTTTTTCTTCTTATTTTCTCTAAACTATCAAGAGAGCTATGAAGCACGGATACTGATACGGGGATACGGATACGGGGATACTGATACGGGAATTCGTCAATTTTCAAAAATTGGGGATACGGTATATGTTGGGATACGTGTATTAATTAAAAAATATTTAATTTATTAATAGTGAAAAGAATCTCGTAAAGTAAGAAAATTCTAAAATACTATCTGGAATATCAACAAAAAAAAAATAGATAAAAAAAATAAAGATAACCCATCACTCATCAATATTGAATAAGAATGTTAGGGTTAGACATTTATATACCGTTTCTCTGAATAATAATTTTTGATAAATACTAATATATTACATATCTAAAAATATTTAACATATTCTGTATATAAATATTTGGCAATATATTATATATATATATATATATCTTATACTATAAGAAGTGTCCCCTCCGGTATCCGAGAAGTATCCCCTACCCTTTTCGTAATTAATAAAAATAGACACTTTAAATGGGGTGTCTGATACGTATCCCCAAGTGTCCGACACTGATACGGCGTCCGACACGGATACGTCATCGGTTTTGAGGTGTCCGTGCTTCATAGCAAGAGAGAGACAAAAAAACAACATAGGACTAAAAAAATATCCTATATCATTATTCTTTCCTCTCCTTTTTGAGATCATCATTCTAAGATAATCAATTATCTAAAAAAAGTGTTTGGAAAAATTTATTTTTAAAATAATTATATCAAAATCATTTATCAATTTATGATTATCTATAATCATAAATAGATAATCAACGAGGCCTATGAGATACAATTTTCTTATTGTTCTCATTAAATTAACTTTGAAAAAAAGTCGCCAAGTTTCCAAGTTTCCAAATTTCTTATCATCTTGGTTTCTTTCTCTTTTCTTCTCTTTAAGTGACCGAATCACATTTTTTGATTTCTTTTCGTATCAATTATATTTATTAGGTCGAGGGTAATGAATTTTTCCCATTCACTAATCAAAAAAAAAAAGAGAGTAACCATGTAATAAATGTTGATCTATGAGATCTAAATTTGGAGGCAGACACAAGAGCATATTAGCATTAGCGTTACCATTAGAGTTTAATTGGATTATGTTTTAATCTGAATTGCCGAGGACCATGGTCTGAACCGCAGCAGATGTACTCCTACATTAGCTGGTCCCTTTCCTCCCTACCTACCCATTTCAAATTTAGCGGGGGAAACATCAATGACTATTTCTTTATTTGGTCATTAGACGGTCATTTCTAGCTGTAATCACTAATCAATAATGTAGGATATAGTACCAATTTGCACCCCAAAATAAAGTATTAAGGCCATGCGTGCAAGATTATCTAAACAAATCCTCGATGAAGAAGACAGCCAGCCAGACTAGAGTAAAAAAGATTTTGATGGTCTCAATATTATCAGATAAGGATCCCATTGTTAAAATCCAATGGTAAGAGTCGTCAACATTACAAGTGAAAATAACTTCATAATTCGTTTTGTATTTGGAAGAGAACCTCGTGGTGTGTGTACTGTGTAGTTGTGAGGGGGTTTGTTTTCGAGTTCGAAACCTCGTCAGTTGTGCCTTCGTTAAAAGCTGTTTTGAAGTGGGTAGTGTAGCTAGTAATTGAGTAAGTGTTGGAAGATGTGAAACATTTTAGCTGGGCCATGGGAAAGAAAACGAGTGAACTTAGCTAGCTGCCTAGGTTGTCCTTGCTGCTGCTGCTGTTACTGCCATTGGGGGTAATCATATCGTTATTATAGAATAAATAACTCACGGACTGGATATCGGTGAGAACGACCTTGAGGTCATGATGTATTATTTATTCATCACAGCAGGAGGCCCGACTCGGTTAATAGTGAAAACAAAATAAACGTTGATCGTAACTGTACATGATATGATGGCACCATGCCCTTATTTGACTTCCCATCACTGACAAAAAGCGCTTTAATTTGGACAATTCTCTCTTTTGGAGAAAAATTTCGAAAACCAGCTCATTTGGTTGCAGGCTGATGGTTTTTCTCTGTATAGATAAAAGTTAGAGGAAGCGTAATATTGAGGGGAAAACTCTAGTTAAGACTTGAGAGCTGGGTTGCACGGACGCGGACGCGTAGACGCGGACACGACACGACGCTGACGCGGACACTACAAAATTTTCAAAAAACTAGGACGCTTGACACGTATATACATATGTTATTTATATATATAATCATGTATTTATACAACAAAGTCAAGATTTCACCCTAAAAATTAGAAAATGATGTTATATATGTATAAATTTCAAAAGAAAAGAAGATATCGTTTGTTTATAACGCCGAATGTCAAATAATCACACTATTAAACACATAAAGACAATCAAAATGCATTCTTAGATCAACACATGTCCAACTAAGGGTATACGTGATGTCATTTCCAATTACAAAATCCGAATAAAGACCTAAATTATTGATCTAAATGTTTTTCTTTCTTCATTTGGTTAATAATAGTAAAAATAAAGGAAAAAGTTTATATGAAAATGAAAAAAAATGCGTCGGACACGCGTCATCTACCCAGCGTCCAAACCGGACGCGCGCAGACGCGCAAATTGGTGAGCTCGGACACGCGTCGTGTCGGCGTCCCACGCGCGTCCCGTGTCCGCCGCGAGTCGGACGCGGACACGGCTCAAGAAATGGAGCGTCCGTGCAACCCAGCTTGAGAGTGAGATATAATATCTCTGGTTTCCAGGCTTCTAACTGCACCATTAAGTTATAAAATACTTAAAATTTCTGTATAAACATCAAAATATTGTTTTTGTATGTTCATCTTCCCACTTTACTCCAGTAGGTGGTCTATATTTAGGGGTGTAAATTGGGCCGGGCCAGCACGTTTATGACACAACCCAACACGTTAAAATTCGAGCACAACACAACACAACACGTGGCATGTATAAGCACGCGACACAACACAACACGTCATGCGAAGAAAGCACGCCAAATCATGCATAAAATACTATGCAATACATCATATTTCATGCATATTTCACTAAAAAGTCTTTATTTTAGCCAGTTTTTGACATTTTATTTTCGTTATGCTGATTAATTTATATAATAATATATATACTAACTAAAATATCAGAAATATATTTACTTTGGAAAACATAAAATAAGTGGGTTAAAGACAAAGACATCACTAAGACAACACGATTATTTTTTTGGCACAACACAACATGCCATTTAGCACGGCACAACACATCACGTTTGAGTCTCTGGCATCGCCCAACACAACTCGTAGTACGTTAAGCACATGACTTCGTGGGCTTGGGATGTGCCGGGCCGGCATGTTTTACACCTCTAGTCTATACAGACCTAAGTTTTAATAAAAAATTCTTGGTGAACCTTCAAAACGGACACGATGAAAACCGCCCCTTACAATCCATTATGTGCTGGACCCACCAAACCAAACCCCTGAAAATTTCTGGCACAGGACCCACCTTCATGGGTCTTCATAGGAATCATATAGAACCACTGAGTTTGGGCAACTCTTCAAAAAATAACGGGAGATTAAAAATGCCAAATCTTAAAGAGTCGTCCAAAACCGTCAAGATTTTGGCAAGTCAAGACTAATTGCTGCCCTAATTGTTTGTATATATACAAAATTGGTTAAAAAGACCAAAATCAACAAATTCTGGGTGAAAAAGACATCTAGATTTTGATGTTGTTTAAATGGACAAAAATACAAAAATAGCCAGGATGTAAACAGTTTCATCCTACCAATTTTCAAATACTTTTTTTTTTTTAATTTACATCAGGATGCATCCAGTTTCATCCTTGCTATTTTTTAAGGTTAAGTCAGGATGAATCCAGTTTCATCTTTGTTAGTATATTTTTTTTGTCCATTTCACCCATATTAATTTTTACTCGTCCATTTGAACCAGGTTTTAAAAATATTTGGACTAATGACCCATTTTCCGTTGTATATATGGGTTCTACAAAGAACCGGATCTACGAAGTTGCATTCGAGTCGCACAGCTCAAGGCCAACACAACAAGAGGTTTGGTGCTTGGCTATGGATTAATCATTTCAAAGTTCAAACAATACAATGAGCATGACTTAACGACCATGAACAAATCCTGACTTGTTGTAAGTTATTTCAGTCAGAACTTTGCTCTTACTATAAAACTATTTGAACAACAAACCCAGCAGATTTTAAAACCAAATGAATTCTCTGTTGCTCATGAATATTGCATGAATGTTAGTTTCAGAATAAACATCACCGATACATCGGTATTAAATAGAGAAACAGCCAGCGGGAACTCAAGTTGAAATTTTCTTAGCAATTAAAAAATAATTAGTATGGCTTTATTTACCTTACAATTAGTCATTCTTGTGGAACAGGTTCTTTACCTAATCCTCAACCCAGGTTTTGCAGGTGCGCTCTCGTCATTGCAAGAATTCAACTTACATATTTCATTGTCTGGATAGGGCTGTAATTTTAATTTACTCTTCTTTTTCATTTCATGTTGTAGGAGCTTCGGCTATAGGAGTATGTTATGGGGTGCAAGGAAGCAACTTCCCATCTCCAGTAGAGGTGGTGTCCATGTATCAACGCAACCAAATCGGTAGAATGAGGCTTTACCAACCGGACCCTTCGGTTTTCGAAGCCTTGCGACATTCAGAAATTCATGTTATGGTTGGAGTCCCAAACCAAGATATCCAAGATCTTGCATTGTATTATGATGCAGCCCAAGACTGGGTCACCAACAATATTCGACCTTATTGGCCTGACGTCAAATTTCGACAGATAGTCGTAGGAAACAACGCCATTCCTGGAGAATCGGCAGAATTTGTCCTCCCGGCAATCAAAAACCTCCACAATGCCCTTAAAGATGGTGGCCTTTGGCATAAAATTAAGGTGTCTACGTCAGTTCCCAGTTTGGTCATGGCTCAATCTTTCCCACCATCAGCTGGAATCTTTACGGAAGAAGGCAGGTTTTATATGGAACCAATAGCTCACTATCTACATAGCATTGGTGCACCACTTGTAGCCAATATATACCCTTACTTCAGCTACGTCGAAAACCCGGAAAATACATGGTTGCCTTACGCATTGTTCCTAAAAGATTCACCAATGTTTACGGATTCAGGAAATGAATATTTGAATTTATTTGATGCTACAGTTGATGCACTCTATGCTGCTTTAGAGAAAGTTGGTGCCAAGGAATTAAAGATTGTGGTAGGCGAAACAGGTTGGCCATCAGAGGGAACTAACGAAGCTGCCAGGGACTGGATTGCTTGGATTTACAGCTCCAACTTAGTTAAGCATGTATTGTCTTCTAAAGGTACTCCAAGAAGGCCGGGTAAATCGATTGAGACATACTTGTTTTCATTGTTCGACCAAGATCTGATGTTAGGGAATGAACATAATTCCTTTGGGTTGTTCAGACCTGATTTCCGTCCGCATTATCCTATCGATTTCATGCAGCCGAAGGGGAATTAGTTTTAGGACAACAGGCAGCTGCAATATAGAGATGGTAAAAAAAAAAAAAAAAACCTTTTATACTAAATGATAGGTAAAAGAATATGAATCATAATGAATGTGTACTTTGATATGTAAAGATCACAACAACAATAATGATAGCAGAAATCGAACATTCAGATGTATAAACTAAAAGTAGCAAAATGTTGTGAAACTGATAAAATAAATGCACCAACGTTATATGCATCTCATCTCTTTTGTGCCAAATTTTTTTTCCCTGTGCTCAACTAGATTTTGAGTTCTAACTTCTAAACTTCTAAAAACTCAGGAAAGCATAATCCCCATTCAGACAAAGGACTGAAGGAGTCAAGATCAAGAATGCCAGCGAAAGCTGCGTAAGCCCAACCCTTTCAGATCACTCCAAAGGGTTTGGGTTTAGAGCCCAAAACCATAATCTAACTGAAACAGCTGCGTAAGCCCAACCCTTTTAGATCACACTCCAAAGTCCAAACAATTTGAATACTTGATGGAGCTTTTTCACCTCTGTGAAACCAAATACCATCTCTACTCTTCCAATTCACATGCCTGGTTCGAGTGTGCAGATGTAAATCAAGGAATTAAAATTGGAATATGCAGAAGTCGGTAGTGGGCGACAAGTACTATCGTCCAATTGAGTAATCAGACTATATATGATAGCGAGGTAGACATGGAGAGAGAGGGACATAAGGCACGAAATATAGGGATGAGAGAGAGACATAGAACAACAACTCAGATTGAAAGAGGATGGAGATGGAGGTCCCTCGACTCCCTACGAATAAGTACTACTTTTCAGAGTCATTATCTTTTCTCTCCATAGATCTAGTCCCACACGGCCACACCTTACGAGTACTACTTTTCATTTCCCACGAACTCTTTTATTTCTCTCGTAATCCCTTCCCAGAGATGCAGGGCCGGATGACCCAGGAAATGGATGCGCTGCCGAAAAAATCAATACTATAATCTAAGGCTGGGAAAATAGAACATTTGACGGTGGAATTCCGAGCTTGGGGACCAAAATAAGCCATAGATTATACGGAAAATCATTTCCTCACCCTTACTTATTTGCGAAGCTGGAAAGTAGTATTCTCGTCTTATGTCTTGTATGCATGCACTCAAGGGAGGTCACTTTTCTTGAATTGTACCTTCGTACACAACGGGAGGCCTCACTTGAAGGGGCCCGTATTGATTTATGCACGTATTGCATGTCGCTTAAGAAAGCAATCAGGTGGTGCGACCATAACCAAAAGAAAAAGAAAGAAAAAAACTAAAATTTGGGTTTAGTCCGTGTTGTAACGCAATGGAGGGAGACTAAAATTTGGTCAGCGAACTTTTGAGTTACGCCCAATCAGGCGCAACTCAAAATCTCTCGTCCCATTTCTTTTTTTTTTCTTTTTTTTTTTTTAATTATTGTTGGGCGCAACTTTGAGTTGCGCCCAATTTTACTTTATTTTTGATTATTGTTGGGGCGCAACTCAAAGTTGCGCCCCATTTTTTTTTTTTTTTTTAATTGTTGGGGCGCAACTAAAAGTTGCGCCCCAATAAGCGCAATTCCAAATTGCGCCCCATTTTTTTTTTTTTTTTTTTTTTTTTTGTTGGGGCGCAACTTTGAGTTACGCCCATCAAAGCGCAACTTCAATTTACGCCCGACTAAAGACCGGACTAAAGACTAAATATGGTCTCAGGTTTTGGTTATAGTCCGGTCTTTGGTCTTTACTCCGTCTCCACTGCGTCTGTTTTTTACCAAAAAATTTGGTTATACTCCACGACTGTGGATGCTCTAAGACCACAATTTTGTTTTTATATGTGTTTTCTTGAATGATAGATACGAATTATACAAATCGCTTGTCGGGTTTAAGACAGCGACAATTGCTAAACTACAACAGTACTAACGGTCTGAATGGCGTTGCAAATTTAACACCAAGTCACGAACGTAAATTTTCTGTATAATGCCTATTGCCATTTTTTTTTCCCGATGCTAGGCATAGGCCCGTCCCCGCCCCTAAACATAGCCACCGACTTACTCCCCACTGAGCAAACTCGGCCCTCTTAAACCCATGTTAAAGTTAGTATACTTACGTTTGAACGGAGACTCGAACTGCTGACCTCCTATTTCAGAGTCAGACTCCTGGCCAACTGGGCTAGCCTACTTGGTGCCACCCTTTCCCTGGACTAAACCGAATTAACATTTGTTTTTGAAAACAGGATGACACCAACATTTCTGGATTATATTAACGGCAGTTATACTACAAGAACAAATCTTGTTACTTAGGCCTCTTCCTATGGACGCCAATTTTCACCCAATATGGAGTGGGCAAATGTGCAGAGTTGATTAGTACACATGTGTGTTTGCATATTTGTCCATTGAGGTCAAGTTTATACCGAGCGGTATAGGTTCGATCTCTCGGCCAAGTCTATATTGTTGAATATTTTCAATATCTTAGAAAATAAAATGATTTTCGTTTTTGTTTTGCCGTTATGATTGGAGCGTCATATGCTGAATAGACGCAATGGGTGTTTGTTGGAGATGAAAAGGCATCTCCAAACCATCACATAAGACACATCCATTCCCACTAGACACTATAGATGTCTTTTGGAAGTGAAGAGGCATCTTCAATAGGCATGAGTTCCCTATAAGTTGTGATGATTTGTTTTCATTCAAATATGGAAAAACACACCAAAAATCTCTGATTTCTTTTTTCTCTAAGCATCATCAGATTCCAAATACTATGTGTTCTTGGTTGGGTCAAGAGGGTACAACTCTTGAACCCACCAACGTTGTTATAGGGCTTCACTGTATCCTGAAAGCATTATTTCATTGACCGATTGTACTCTTCCAATTACTTGGGAATGGTCGAAATGTTTGCTGAAAAGAATCGCAAGGCCTTGAAGCCAGAAGTACAACATTCTTGTATTCTTTTTGTTCTCAGATTTTTCATCCTCTTGTACCCAAATCTCCAACATATATTTCCAGCGGCGGAGACGATGCCGCTCGCTCTTATTTGTCGTTCAACGATCATATCATCTGACAGTCCAAAATTTAATCTTTTATATATAAATCGAATTTCATACTCATTTCAACTAACACTTTTTCCGCACTTGTCACACAATTTTTCTAATCCCAGAAATGATATTTGATTATCATTAATATAGCTATCTATTCCCAACTTCCGCAGGGCAGCAACAAAGTCTTGGGATTCAAGATTCAAAGTCACGAACATAATGCATTTGCAGATATTACGATCAATTTACATAAGGTGCTATCAATGGTCTCCAATAAAATCACGACACTCTTTGGGATAACATATTTAAAAAAAAAAAAAAAAATGAAGAAACAATCGTGATTCGAAAGGATTGCCGTGGTCATGTCGGTGTAATCTTATAGTCAAGCGGCCTTATATATTGTTGCGATTATGTTGTCAAACACCCCTGAAAGAGTGATGGAACTGATCTTGACGTGGTAAGAACAATTATATATTTTGTTTATCTTTTAACATTTTGAAATTTGAATTTGTTGTGATTTTAAATAATTTTTTTTTTTTTTTTTTTTTTTTTTTTTGTAAATTACAACAACAAACTTATAGGGAGGATTGACACCCACGTACAAAAAACAATTTCAATTGGAAAGTTCTTACAATATCTTAAAGCAATTGAACAAATATAATCCGGCGTCGTTAAAAGGTCTCCAACAAGTGCCAGGAAAATCCCCATACTCTTCTTCAAAAGAAAATTCTGCATATTTTTGATACACCATATTCTCAACCATTGCAAACAAACCTACTATCAAATCCAAATCTCAATGTTGTTAGTACCAAAAAAGAAATTGAAGGTGTAGGAAGGAATGAAGCAAGACGGATAAAATTACCTCAATAAGGATCTCGACTCGATTTTAACACTACTCGAATTGATGAAGAACCAGACTAACGAACAGAAACAAAGATCAATTGATCGGAAGATCCTGAAAAAGACGTTTAAAATAAGTCATCTTACTCAACAAAAATATTTCAACAATTTGGACAAGCATAAGGTTTTTAAAGCAAACATTTACGTAATGTATGTGCAGTATAGTTATATGTAGGAAATTGATTATAACAAAGTTAAAAAAATAAATGAAAAAAAAGAACAACAAAATGAACAATTTGCTAATACTAAATGAAGATGAGGAAGATGATGAAGGTGGTGAAATTGAACTTATTGATTGGTAAATATAATGGTTAGTTTGAAGTGTTTTTAACAATAAAGTTATTTTAATGTTTTAGTATGAACTTCAAATTAATATTTAAGGATTCTGATTTATACTTAATAGCTATTTTAAGTAAAATGCCGTTTTAGTTTTGAATTTTTGTGATAATTATTTGGAAATCGTACTACATATATAAACTAAGAAATTTAATACAAAATGAAAATTAAAATAGTAAAATAATTCCAATTGAACTTCACATGTGCCAGTTTGATCTTTCAAACTCAGTTCCAAAATACGTTTTCAGATAATTTCTACCTCGTCGTACAAATTTTGATTTTGAATGTAATTAATCGTACCTGCATAATCCCTTTCAGGAAACCTCTTGATGGTTGACTTTCAGGCCTCAAACCTTGATCCAAATATTACTCCAAGTTTTATAACACCCAGTTTCCTGAATTACCATGTTATACAAAATTATGCACAAGAACATAGTTTTATCTCATGAGGATTAAAACCACGATATGGTCCACAAAAGATGGCGAACTTCCTCTTTGAAATTCCAAAGGCATGTTCAATATCCTTCCTTAAATTTGTTTGTTTCCTGTTAAAATCTAAACCTCTTTAAACGACGAACTTTGTCATTAAGGGGCTGACTGTATGCTTCAACTAAGCTTGGCAATTTTGGATAAATTTAATCCGCCAAATAATGCCCATGAGTGTAGTGATTCCCGTTGATGGTGAAATTAACTTTAAAACAAATTTTATACTTTAAGTCTCCAAACAAAGGCGATACGTACAAAACATTTATGTCATTTTTGAACCTGGAAGATCAAACAACACATGACATATCCAACAATCATAAGTAGCAACAGGGAATCAATTAGTTTTGCGTAACAACGACCCTAATATTAACCTGTTCAAAAAGTAGCGTATCCTTACCACACCTGATGCATACAATCAAGATTACCTATCATGCCTTGAAAGCCCATCTCCTTGTTTTGGACTAGTATTTCTCTAACATCTTCCTTGGTTGGTTTTCGTAAAAATGTTGGACGAAAATAATTAATTAGTTTTTCACAAAATAATGAAAGATACATGTATGCAGCTGTTTTTCCTATACAAATATACTCATCCGTGGCATTCATTGGCATGCCATAACCTACGATCCTTAGGGTTGCAGTAACGTTTTGTTCAGGATTATGGCATATATTATTTTTAATAATGAAATAAAGATTATACCTGATGAAGCATATCAATAATCTTTATCACCAAGTGTGGGGTCAATGCGAAATGGACCCTGGATACTTTGGTCGGAGTGCACATAGTTAGAAAAAAATGATCGTGCATCAGCTACTGATGGTAAATTCCCGCCCACAAAACATTTATCTTGTTGTGAATACTTGCATTATATTATTTTTCAGTTTCCTATCCTCATCTGACTCGTCATTCAGTTGCTGCAATATCAGAATATATATGCTGGTTGTTCTTCGACAAACATCGTGATATTCATTTGCATCTCTAGATCAGAAGAATACCATTAATTATGTTAGAGCATCACTCGGTCAAACTCACAAGTTTTTGTACGTCAAGTTTATTTTCTATTTTAGTTGATCAAAACTATGTCTTGATTCATAGGTTACGAAAGTCGAGTCTCGGACTAGAATAGAGCATGATAGTTGAGTATCAACAAAAGGGTTAACGTATACCTTGAAGATTAAAGACTAAAGAACAAAAGGGTTAACGTATACCTCATCAACAAAGGTATGTGAAAACTGATTATCCTATTTACTCATATTATCTGTCATTCTATCTACTAAGACAAGTTGTATGCCTATAGTATAATGATGAACATTGCAAAAAAAAAAGAAGAAGAATGCAAGCTAATAAGTAAGTCAAGTTATCTCTTAAATTTCACAAACTGATTCATGCTGTTAGAGCATTGCTCAGTCGAACTCGCATGCGTTGCTATCTCAAGCATGTTTGTCAATGTTAGTGATCAAAACTATAAGTCTTGATTTCTAGTCTATTTATAGATGTCTCGGACTAAGACATAGATTGTGTAGTTGAGTTTAGACTTCACGGCGTTCATCATTTGAAGACGAAGAACTACTAAGGGGAGCTTGTGGAACTTCATCAACAAAAGGTATGCGGAGACTGAAACTCATCTATCACTTGGAAAGTCTATTTCTACTCTATCTCCTATATTGAGACATAAGTCGTATTACGATATAGTTTTCTATATACACATTTTAGATTTCGAGCTGAGTTTATCTCGCTTACATATTTCTCGAAATATGTGTTGGAAAGCTTTCGCTTTGACCAAGTTCATATTATATCATGTGAAAATTGCCGAGTAACATCTTATATGGTTTGTGTGATACAATCATTTGGTGTAGTCTTGGAATGTTTCGTTATGATTATTTCAATATCTTGAAAATTGCTTTGATGCTAATAGTGTGTGAAAACGACTATTGTCATCCTCTAAGAAAGTTTCAATAATTGAAACAAAGAGCTTAGAATCATGTAACCATGTTTGGATATAAACATAGTGTGTTATCACATTTGTGTGTAAGTCCAAAACCGGGACTCGAAGTATGCGTGCCGTGACGCGTCTTCGGCGGTTGTTGGATATCTGGGCAAGTATGCGTACATACTTGTACGCATACTGGCGGAAGTCTCACGTCCGTGAATTTCTGCTGGAGTTTGGAATGTAAATTGGTATGTGCACCAGACGCATCTTTGGCGTAACCAAACTCGGCCCGACTACTTAAGTATGCGTACACGTTTGCATACTTGAGTTGGTTACTTTCTAAAATTGGTTATGTACATGAACTTAAACATTTATATAAAATAAGGAATGCAATCTTTGCAAACCGTGGCTATAATGTTCATGAATTGATTCGATTGAATCAAACCGATTTTGCTTCCATTGTGTTCTGATATACTTCTATGATAATATAGCAATTGAACGGCTCTTTAACTAGTTTCATTTGAGTCATTTGAACTAGTTATGATTAAGATGAATAAGGTTGATATGAGAGTAATCATATGGCTAACTTCGGTTAACTATTTGTGAGCCAACATGGTGTACACATTTGGGTACGGTTACATAAACCTAAATGAGGGTACATTTCATTTGTGTGTAACAAGCTAAGTTCGATCTAACGGTTGAAAGATATTAGCTTGGTTGAATCAGGTTTTTCATCTAACGGTGAATATCGAATGCTTTGTTACCAAGGTAACTTGGATTGCAAGCCATGAATTGAAAACTATATAAAGGAGAACTCTAGCAACTGGTAAACCTAATCCCCACACCTCATGTATGTTACTAGTTACATAAACTAGAGTCGATTCTCCTTTAACCTTAGGTTTCTTCGAGACCCTGTAGGTTAACGACTTCAAAAACTTCATTGGGATTGTGAAGCCAGACCCAACTTTTTCTTTGTAGTTGCGTGTTTAGATCTTGTTGTTTTATATCGTATTGAGTACTATCTTCTCTAAGATTTGCTCGAGATTTAATCTCCGATAAGCAAGATAAAAAGTAATCACAAACACCTTCGTCGCATCGTTTGTGATTCCACAATATCTAGTTTCGTCATCATACGATTTAGATTATTGTGAGGTGATTGATAATACTAGGATGTTCTTCGGGAATATAAGACCTAAGTATATCAATTGGTTCCTGTTCACCTTGATTTATCAAAAGACTAACAAAAACTCTTGGGTATTTCCATGGGAGACAAATTTATTCAATCCATAGACTTTTCTCGTGGTGAGACAGATTTGTTTATCAAGTCTTCGACTTTGGGTCGTAGTATCTCTTGGTTGTGGGTGAGATCATCTAAGGGAATTAAGTGCGTAGTATCCTGTTGGGATCAGAGACATAAGGAATGCAACTGTACCTTGAATCAGTGCGAGATTGATTAGGGTTTAACTACAGTCCAAATCAAAGTTAATTGGTAGTAGGCTAGTGTATGTAGCGGCTTAATACAGTGTGGTGTTCAAAGCTGGACTAGGTCCCGGGGTTTTTCTGCATTTGCAGTTTTCCTCGTTAACAAAATTATGGTGTTTGTGTTATTTTTTTCCGTATTATATTTTGTTATATAATTGAAATATCACAGGTTGTGCGTTAAGATCAATCAATTAATAATCCAACCTTTGGTTGTTGATTTAAATTGATTGACACTTGAACATTGGTCTTTGGTACCGTTCAAGTTGTTTCACATAATAATCAGGCTCACGGATTTCTATCTGTTTGATTTGTTGATTACATTATGAAACAAAGATATAAACTCTTTTATATACTTTTTTCTAGATTGAGTCTGACTATCTAGTTGATTCTCTAGAAAGTACATTGGAGTAAGTCCTCTCAGATTGCCAAACGAATTTTTGGGTGTGGTTGTCAAACCCCTGCATTTTCACATGCAGTTCACGGACTTGAATTTATAAACATAAAAACTTGATTTTTAAATCCCACTTAACTCGCATACACGAACTAGTTTGCTCAGCTCGCGAACTTGTCGATTATGAGATAGTACCAGACATTATTTAATTCAAAGGTACACGAACTGATTCATAGATTTCGCGAATTAGTTTAGATTATTCATGCACACCTTTTGCTTTCAAGTACAAAAATTGTTTTGACAGTTTGCGAACTTGCCAAATTCAAAAAGTTGTTGAGTTACAAAATGAATTTGAGTTCACAAAATGTCTTGATCGTGACAGAAATTATTCAAATGTGTGATAAATACTCTACCCGTGCTTGACGGTTCCATAACTACTTATTGTGGCTCTCTCAAGCAAACCACTTGGTGCATTAAGGTTACACACATCTTCTTTGTGATTCAAAACAAACTTCTCATATGCTTTCATACAAAATATATACAGAGAAGTTTAGCTTGCTTGATTATAAAGTAGTTCTTAAACATGGAAAATAGTTCACGAACCTTCTTTGTTTAACATTGTTCATCAATATAAATAGATGACTCTCTACACACTAGAATCTCAATCATGGCACGTGTATAAGAAAAAAAGAAAGAAATACTACACTCCAATGGAGCACGATTGGAGGTAGAATTATTTTTCAGAACCAATAATTTTGTAGAGAACATGTCTAATGGATTCGTATGTTCATCTTGACTTAGACGAAGCTCTAGAAGGTCGTCCAGATGTAATAAATAATAGGCAGCAAAACAAGCTCCAAATTTTTTGTCTGGGCTCAATTTGAGGGCGCTTAGAAATGACAATAAGAATGTAGCATCATCACGTGGTTCAAGTAAAGAACTTAAGGAAATTTTGAGAAAGAATACTTAGTGAAAATGACATGATATATTTTAAGAAAAATTTGTAACTGTGTACATATAAAACTATGACAGAGCACCTAGATTCTTTTAACAAACTTCTTACTGATTTAATTCATTATGACGAGAATATAGAAGACGAAAAACAAACATTATGTCCACTGAATCCTGTTTTTAACATGTGTGAGCACGTGATTAAGGATTTTAATGCATGAAAAGGCAAAACTAACATAAGAAGAAGTGGCTGAAAATGCAGGGGTACCAAGTACACCACCAACTTTTTCATTCGGTAACCTATATGGACAAAACCTAATACAATTGCAAGTAGACCAACTGAATGATCCATGACAAGATGTATATAGAGTTTCTATCTCCACCTCTTCTCAATCAGTATGTATAGAGACAAAGAGCCGTGAACCTGGTTGTTAAGAAGAGTACTTGGACGATCTCAAAAATCGATTTCCAAGATCAATCTAGTCGTATCCAAATAACCCAATCGGAATTCTGCCAAGTAATTAAACTTGTTATCTATCTTTCCAGATATGAATTCTACAAGAAACGAGTCTCGTATTCGGTTACAATTAGATCTACGTATCTCCTAAGATTGAGTATGTACAAGTTGCGTAAATCCAGTTATAAAAATAAACAATATAATGCGGAAAAGGAAAAACATAAGACACCAAAAGTTTTGTTCACCAGGAAGCCACAATTGCAGGAAAAACCGGGACCTCGTCCAAATTTGAACACCAAACTGTATTAAGCCGCTACAGCCCTAGCCCACTAACAGACTTCAGACCGGAATGTAACTGAGACCGAATCCACCCTCCAAGTGATCCAGTTACAATCGCACTTTTTACGTCTCTTGAACCTCGCAAGGCTATACGGAATTGATTCCATTAACTGACGTCCTTTACAACCTAAGAGTTGTTTCTTCAGAAGTGAAGACTTTTGATTCCAATTTTTCTTTAACAGATAAGCCTATTTAATTTCCGTTTAGAACAAAGAGAAAGGTGAATAAATCTGCTTTGCAATAGAAAAAGCTAGCAAACCTCATAAATTCTAACTTACGACTCCCAAAGAGCAACCTAGATTCTTGACCACCTCTCAAGAACAATCTTCAAAAGATCAATTAAGATCGGTTTTGGATATCTATCCTGGAGGAATCACAAAGTCTGAGATGAAAACCTTGATAACTGAAAAACAAGATCATGATACACGAATTATCAAGGTAAAGATAGTCGTACATGGATTCATGAATCCCCAAAGCGAAGTCTTTTAGTCGTAAACCTAATTATGTTTCTCAAGAGAAACCTAGGTCTATAGAGGATGACTCTAGAATCAACTAGGACACAAAGTGTCAGGGAATGAATTTCCAAGTTGAAAAAGCATCTCTATTTATAGTTTTCGAAGACCAGGGGTTGCTTAGAATTCAAGCTAAGATAACTTGGGAATCAAGCAAACACTATAGGTATTGAAAAGACAATAGAAGAATATACACTATGAACCGTGTATAATGACTTGTTCAGTTTGGAAACTATGCCAAAGAACTAAAAGCAATTTGATGCTCATTTAAACACATAATAATTTAATCATGATGCACACACAGAAGTGTTTGATTGATCAATGAAGTCTTAGAAGTGTTTGAGAGGGTTCTAGCAATGCTAAACATATTTAAAAAATAAGTCTTTGAGCATCTACTAAAATCATTGGGACAGTTGGTACAACGGTTCGTGGAGCCGTAAGGCCCGATCACGAGTCGTGGTGCAACGGTTCGTGAAGCGGGTTCGCCAACCATACAAGACTACCGAACTCGCTTGACCACGGTTCGCAAACCGGGTTTGCTAACTGTTAACCTAAAATACCAATTTTAAGAATTCAGTCACAACGGTTTGTGAACCGGGTTCGTGAATTGTTCCCTACTGAACTTACGGTTTTCGAATTGGTTCGCCAATCTCCCTGTATTTCTGAAACTCATATATCTATGGTTTGTGAACTGGTTCGCCAACCTACGCCGAGCAGAAATATCAGTAGTTCTGAATTTCTCTCTTGTGATGTTTGAAACATTCTCACGTGATAAAATCATTTGCATGGGAAATTTTCAATTAATCCACAAATTAATTCAAACCATAAATTGTTTAGAACTAATATTGTTAAGGACCATTGAACATCTTTGCTAAAATCATATTCCGAAATTTTTAACAAGACAAGCTTGACTCGTTACTTCTTCTTTGTAAATATACGAAAAGTCATACAACATTGTCTCAACAGATAGAATGGTAATATACCGAGCAAAATAGAATGGTTCAGTCTTCACATATCTGATACAAAAGTTCTCCAAATGTTTTCATAGATCTTCAGTCTTCAAGGGTGATGTCTGATACTCAACTACCAAATTCTAACCTAGCCCGAGACTTGACTTAGTAAACTAGAAATTAAGATATAGTTTTGATCATCTAACATTGACAACAAGCTTGAGATAGAAAAAATTGTGGGTTCAACCGAGCATTGCTCTAACAGTGGCTACATCATTGTGCGGTGAATAAATCAGGAAGATGGATAATTATCTTGGTAGATTGATTTTTTTTTTGTTGCATTATTTAAGTTTAGTTTTCAATGTCTTACATATGCATTTTCTGAATTCCTCACTTCCTAATGCAGCAATGACTATTCATACTTCAGTGTTGTGCTACCTTGTAATAATTTAATCATAGGCTCAGGACACTATGGAGAGGATTTCCATGACATAAAGCTTGTTTGGTGCCTTTCGGTGATCTCGTCATAGTTAATCAACTCAGACAAAGTTTGTTAAAAGAGTCTAGGTGTTCTTCCAAATTTCTTTGTTTTTCATGTTGTATCAACGATATAAAATTCACTTAAGACATATCCTATTATCCACGTTCTTCACTAAGTATTCTTTATATAACTTTGCCAAAGATCCATAGTTGAAGTTTTATGTTGATAATACCCCTTGACGCGCCTTAAAGTTAACTTAATGAGTATCACTGCTTGTTATTCTTCACACTTGGTTGACCTTCTTGAGCTTTGTCTAGGTTAAGATAAACAAGCGCATCCATGAAATTCGTCCTTCATAAACCAAAATTATTGATTCTCGTTAAGTTTCGCTTTGAGTTAAGCTCCATGTGAGTAGTTTTTTCTTTCATTTCCTAATCCTTAGATATTGATAACAAGTTTCTCCCGATGTGTCATTTGGCTGCTATGTTTTAACCATTGTTCATAAAAGACTCGAGTAGATATAACAAACAAACCTTTGTTGAGACTCGCAATTGACTCGAAAAAGTTAACAAAAATCTTAACTGCAATATTAAGAATACTCAAGTTCAAAAAAGTGTATCTTAAGATTCGATACCAACTGCAATGTTAAAACACCTAAAACTTGCGGAAGCTTCATTCATCTACAGTAATAATCTAAATGTTGCTACGAGTAAACAGACTAACAAACACACCTTAAAAACACCACATGTTTAACAAGGTTAAAGTCTCGAAAATTTCTCGTTTAATTCACATAATATATAAAATGTGGATGCTAGTGATGTCTTACACATCATATTTCTTGAGACCATGTTGTACCACTAGGAAATGATGAACAATATTCCAAGTTTATTTAGAATTTTAAATACAAGAAACATGACATTTATAATTTATTAAATAGCAATGGTTCTGGATAAACCGTCCAAAAAAAAAACCACACTAAAACTGCTAAACCCTAAAATATTCTCAAAGAGAGAATGCAAACCTTTTCTTGAGGTGCGGTGGGTCCAAAACTGAATATCATGGGACCTAGCAAAAAAGTTAAATGTCAGAGGCGGTTTAATTACATAATGGCTGGTCAAAATCGTTCTCCAAGGGAGATTACTTGCCGAGTAATCACTGCTCGCTATATGACCGATGCGATTTCTGATTCCAAGTCATTTCCCATTTTTGGAGATTAAGGCGACCAATTTTGTCGATTTCAACTAATTTTTGAGCAAAACGAGTTGGCAGTTTTTGTGAGTTGACCCTGGATGCACCAAAATCAGAAAATAATTTTTTTCGTAAAATCTCAAATGAGAGTTATCAAATGTAAAAACCTCTAAAAACATTATTAATAGGTTCATTATAATAGTGTTACACACTTAATTATATTATAGTATTAAAATTTTAATTTTAGTTAAGTACAAGCATGACTAATGAGTAGAAATTAATTATAAGTCTCTGATAAATAGGTTCCGGATATTAGGCCAAGTTTAGACAATTTCCCTCCCTAACCGAGGAGAGAGTTTGACTACTTTGATAATAGTATATTTTTCCTAAAGCCCTCATTTCTCCACCGCCTTTCTTCCCATTCCAAATAAATAAAAGTCAAAAGGCCAAACCGTTTTCTGATTAATAATCTTGATTGTTTTGTTTTGTGTTTCCCCCCTAAATTCAACCAAGTTGGTTGCGCCGGTGTATGAGCAGGCACTATAGTTTGCTCAGCAGTTTTTGGGTACAATATAGTAATGAATAACCACCATGGTAACAAAATTGGTTAGACTATGAGAATTAGGCCATGAGCGGCTAATACAGTCGTTCATAGGCTCTGATGGAAACCTCTTACATAAGTTCATCGATCTGGGTTGGAGCTAAGAGGATTAAATATTTAATTTTAAGGAGGTGGAGGATTTAATTTGGTCACTGCAATTTGTTCAATCACATACGTTCTTGCTTTTTAGGTATCTTTTTTGGCTTAATTTGAAATTATGAGGAATCATTTCACCCTAGTTTCTTTTCAATCTAATAATTGCTAAAATTTGTCTGTTGAGTTGAAGTAGACTTTAATTGTTAGGTTAGATTTGGTTTTGCTTTAATTTGAGATCGTGATAATCCAGTTCACCCCTGTCCTCTTTAAACTCATCAGTTTTAATTTTTCGGAATTTCTCTTGGAATTATTTGCCCCTATTACACCCTTTAAACTCGGATTTAGGTCTTCCTTTTTCCGGCGTGTTATGCATCTCTTGTATTTTTGTCCGGTTTCGCTTTTCAAGCACCTCTTTAAAAATCCCTTTGGTCCGCTAGCTAGTTAGTTGGGTTTTTTGGTATCACCATGGTTAGCAACTCAATATTGGTGATGTGTCTCGTTTTTATTTTTCTTAAATTTTCTTGAACTTGAGTTTTCATGTAGTTTTTGTCTATATCGTATATAAATTGTTCTATGGTGTTTGTTTGAAAGTTCAAGATGAATTTTCCTAAGGGTTAAGGTTTATTTGAGGTGTCTTTAAAAGATTTTCGTAGCTTGAGTTGCATAGAGTTATTTCTTGTAACTACGAGAGTTTTTGGGTGTCTTTTATGGTGTATTCATTGGGAGTCAAGTTGTGGAGTTTATTCTTCTCTTTTCTTATTTTTTCGTGAAATTGGGGTTTACTTCGAATTTTCCTTTTTTAAGGCAATTATGAGATTTAGTCTTCAACCCTTTTCAGTATTACTGTTGATTCCGAAATGGGGTTGGTCAATAGGGTGTACTTTGAATTTCATAATTTCATATTCTCTATATGGACTCTGTGATGTGATTAATCTTAAGCTAGATGACTGATTTGTGACAAGCATTAAAGGATACAAAGTTTAGAGAAGCGGTTGTGGTTGAACCATCGATATCTAATTGTGATCATCCTTATTTTTTCCTCAAGAGTCAAGTTGCCTCATCGATGGTTTGAAGATCCGTAAATGAACATAGCTTGGGGAGTTACTCTTTCAGCCATGGAAACATACCTCCTTTTAAAGAATCTCCATTTAAAGAACTTGGTGTAACAGGAGAAAATCAGAGCCTATGAGCATCGTTCCTTTTGTTTTCTAGTCTCTCAGTTTAGTTTTCGATTCAATAGCTTGTATTCAATAGTTTCTCCCTTTCTGCTGTTAACTTGTTTGTAGTTACTTAGAGCTAAGTTAGAGTAGGTTAATTCGGTCCCCCTTCTCTTGATTGTTGTCTCTGTCTTGTGAATGTTATTTACTCAGTGAATCTTCTATTGCTTTCTTTTCTTGTTTAAATATATTATCTCAAGTTTTATCTCATTTTGATTCACTCTCATCCTCTATCAGTTAGTCTTTTCGCAGCCGTCTTCTAGTCACTTCTTCAAAACTTCTTTAAATCTCTCAATAATTTGGCCTCCACCATTTCATTTCCCTTATCTGCATTTTACTCTTTTTGTGTAGTCTCAATTCCTTATTATCTTTTGTGGTGTTTTCCTGGTTAATGAATTCTCCTCCCTGCTTAAATATATTTTATCCCCCTTTATTTTCATTGCCATCTTTGTTCTTTTACATATTAGCTTTTGTTAGTCTACTTTCCTTAAGTCTGAAAATTCATTTTTTTCTCATTAATTTTTGTTCCATACTCTATAATGAAAATCCTTTCTTGGAACGTTCAAGGCATAGAGACTCCTTTAACTAGGGATCATCTCAATTATCTATGTCAGTTTTACAAACCTGACAGAGTTTTCTTAGCGGAGACAAAAGCGCCATTGTCTCGCATGGAAATGATTTTAAAACAATCTCACTTTCATGACTGGTTTATTGTTCCTTCTGTGGGGATAGCAAAAGGATTAGCCATTGCTTGGTACAAAAATATGGAAATGTTAATGTGTGCCATTTCAAAGTGATCCTCGGGGATAAGGAGATTTTGATAACTTGTGTTTACGGAGCAATAGAGGCTGATGATAGGATTGAACAATGGACATATATTGCAGAATTTGCTCTGCAGGTTAAAATCCCTTGGTTATTGATTAGAGATCTAAATGTCATTTTCGACCCGAAAGAAAAACAAGGAGGAAATAAAGCGTCTTCAAGCAGTAAATAGTTTATCGTTCAAAGAATTGATTCTATGGGTCTACAAGATGCGGGATATGAAGGAGCCCCTTTCACATGGTCGAATAATAGACAAGGAGAAGCGAATATATGTGAAAAAATCAACAGAGCTTTGACTTCATACCTGTGGATTCAAAATTTACAGACACGAAGGTAACTCATCTACCCGCAGTGGGCTCGTATCATACTCCAATCTTTTAGAATCAAACCTTAAAAGAGAAAATTACAAAACCATTTGGATGTATTAGATATTGGTTAACCCACCCAACATTAACATCAGTTGTTAATGCTTCTTGGAGACTGCACTCAAACAACAACTCCAAAAATGATCTTCATTCGAATCTTAAACTCCTCTCTTCGGATCTAGATCATTGGAACTCAGATGTCTTTGGGAATATTCACAAAAATATTAAAAATATAAATACTAAGATAGATAATATCCACAGATCTGGCAATATCTCTACAAGAATAGAAGAAATCAATAAACTTCAAGCGGATCTGGGAAAATGGTACGAAATCAGAAATGATTTCTATCATCAGCTTTCTAGAGATAAGTTCTTTAGTGAATATGATCAAAACACCGAATACTTCCATGCGACTGCATCTAATATGAAAAGAATCAACTCTATAAACTCACTTATGGAGCCTTCGGGTCTTTGGTTATCAGATAGAGATAAAATTTACTCTCTTTTAGTCAACCATCTTAATCAGATCAACACCTCCCAAATCAATAACAATGATTTAGATCTCTCAAGATTAATTGATCCTTGTATCTCAGAAGAGGAAAATAAGTCTCTATGTGAAATTCCGTCAAAAGAGGAAATTTGGAATACTATTTCGAATATGAATCAGTGGGGAGCTCCGGGCCCGGACGGTTTTCAACTCGGTTTTTTTTAAAGCAAACTTGGAATCATTGGGCAAAGATATCACAAACACTATTCAAGATTTCTTTAAGACCGGAAATTTAAATCCGGAATTCAACCACTCTTTCATGACCCTAATACCGAAAATTTCAACTCCGCAAACCGCTGAAGATTTTAGACCTATAAGCTTAAGTAACACTATCTATAAATTAATCTCTAAAATCCTAGCAAATAGGCTAAAAATGATACTTAACAAGATGATATCTCCCAACCAATCAGCCTTTGTTCCGGCGCATGATCACCGATAACATTATCATAGCCCACGAGCTTCTACACTCGATGAGAACATCAAAAGTTAAAAAAGTTTATCTAGCTCTTAAACCAGATCTTTCTAAAGATTTCGATAGGGTTGAGTGGGGCTTTATTAATAAAGCGCTCATTTATTTTGGATTCAATTGTTCTTGGGTTGACTTGATATATTATGCAATGCATTTCAACCACTTCCTTTTCCATCCTCCTTAATGGTTCTCCTGGCCCTGTTCAAAAATTCAAGAGGTCTAAGATAAGGTGATCCGCTCTCACCGTACCTTTTCCTAATTTGCATGGAAGTTCTATCCAGACTTCTGGAAAATGCAATTAAGGAAAAAAAATAAAGATGCTCCGAATATTTCTCATATGTTCTTTGCAGATGATTGTTTTGCTTTTTACTAAAGCGGATCTAGGAGAAGCTAGAAACTTACTGGATATCCTTTCGGATTTTGGTAAACTAACGGGCCAAATGGTAAACCTCCAAAAGTCGGGAATATTTTTTAGTCGTCGACTTCATCCGAGACATGGAAAAACAATTGCTAGAATTTTTAAAGTCCAACTGATGCCTAAAAACGAAAATACCTGGGAACTTCTCTATTCTTTGATAAGAATAGAAAGGAGAACTTTGAACCCCTTCTACAAAGATACTATTCAACTCTTCAAGGCTGGAAATCGAAGCTTCTTTCTCAGGCAGGGCGGACAGTGCTAATAAAATCTATTCTTCAATCTTACCCTACCCATCAAATGCAAGTGTTGGAACTCCCAAAAGAAACGTTGGACCAGCTAGATAGAATTCAAAGAAAGTTTTGGTGGAATAAAGATGGATCTAAAAGACTGGGTGGATTCATAAAAGCCTAGTCAGATATTTGTAAACCCATATCTCAAGGGGAATAAGGAATTAAAAACCCACACAAATTCAATCTAGCCTTTCTTACAAAACTAGCAAGTAGACTAATCTCCAATCTAGATCAACTATGGGTAAAACTCCTAAAAGCCAAATATTTCCCAAACTCTCACCCTCTAAAATCTCAAGAACTTCCAATCTCTCCCTGGATATTGACAAGTATTAAAAAGGACTAGAACTTATTAAAGGAAATTTCGTCTCTGCAAATAAAAATGGAAAGTCGGCAAAAATTTGGGAAGACAGATGGATTCCTAATGAAGATGTTATTCAAAACCGGATGATGAATAGATCAAATTCTAAAGAGGGTAAATGAGTTGATTACTCCAGCTAATAATCGGGATTTGGGAAAATTAGATGAAGTATTCTCTCCAATATTAAGGAAAAAATCCTAGCTATGTCAACTCAAAATGGGGAGAAGGACAAGATCAAGTAGAGACATCATTCTTCAGGAAATTTTTCAGTGAAAAATATATATACTTTCCTCATAAGCCAAGACTAAGATTCCGATATCAGGGATAATTTTCTGTGGAAGAATTTATGGACAATTAAAGATATTCCAAGAATTAAACTTTTCATCCTGGAGATTAGTTCAAAAAGTCAGTACTAACTTCTAATAGATCGCGAAGCACGTGTCTAATATTTCTACAGATCACAAATGTGTAACGCTCAAGTTTAAGAAACTGATCAACATCTTTTCAATCGATGCCTATTTGCAAGAGCTATTTGGTTTGATTTATCTTTAAGCCATATCAACAATCAGGGTACCACAAACAACTTAAGTATCTCAAGTTAAAAATTGGATAGAGGATACAATCAACTTTCAAAATTCGGATAAAATAGCTACGACCCTCCGGTTCATATGGAAACATAGATGCTTAGTTGTTTTTGATAATAAAGTTCAACCCTTTTATGTTGATAGAACAAACAAAAAAATTATATACTCAAAGATCTCGCAACAACAATTCTGAAAAATATTAATGGCAGTGCTAGAAATTTAACAAGTACAAATTGGGTTTCTTTAAACTCGGATTGGATAATCTTTGTAGATGCGGCTCATAAGAAAGAGGATTTATCAATGGGTTATGCTGTTATATTATACTCAACTAATCAAGAGGAATTTATGCATATAGAAGCGGGGTCAGATAAAACTATGTCGGCAACTCACGCAGAAGCAAAAGCCATGTTAAAGGCAATGCATTGGTTAAGGGATAACATTTTATCTAGTGTTTCAATTGTCACAGATTGCAAAAGTGTCGCTGATTTCTTGACAAAGAAGAGTAAAGAAATTACCTCTTTTGCCGAAAAACACAAATTAAAGAAATAAAAAGACTTTGGATTCTCTTCCCAAGCTAAGGTAAGATATATTAACATAAAACATAATTCAAAGAAATGGATACTCCGCAAAAGAAGCGAGGATAAAAAGTCTACAACATCTGTCAATATGCATTAAGGAAAAAAATTAGTACATCAAGTTTATTGTCTAGTATTTTTGACAAAGTTGACATTATAAATCTTTTGTACTATATTTCTTGATTAATAAAATTAAACTTCTCATAAAAAAAAAGTTATGGCTTATTAAAACTACACATTGTACTATTGTATTTTATTATTGACCTTTTATATCTTAAGCCACAAGTTCCCAACACACAATTCAGTTTTATGGATACTCAGTTTCCACCGAATAAATTTACGCGGAGATTTAATTTCCGCCTCTGGTTAGCCAAGGGTCATGGTAATTGCGATTATGGCTTGATGACTAGCTGTATCTTTGATTTTCAGTCAAGAAAAGCAACAACATCGTGCTACACCATACCTAAGTCCAAGTTAAATGGCAAAAGAGAGGAAAGCCACAAGATGAAAACCAGAAAATTTAGGATACATCAAGATCCGAAATATTTTCTCCTGTGATGGTGTGGTTAGGGGTGCACATACCCAACCCTACCCACTATTTCTACCCTACCCACCGTTTGATGGGTAGGGTGACGAGTAAAGATTTCTTACCCGCCAATAAACGGGTAGGGCGATGGGTATGCTCAAAATTATCCTACCCACCCGCCTATCCGCCAAATTATATAACGACTTATAGTAGCCGTTGATTTTCCTCAAACTAATCATCTCTACCGTTAATTTCTTATTAATCAACTCCACCTAAACCTAACTTCACTTTGTTTTTTCCATCAACATTCATCGTTCTGCTTCGTACTACTCCTCTCTGCACTTAAACCTCCGAGAACCCTAACTTCAATAAACAGATTGAAAAATCTTGTTCTTCATTATTACAAATGAAAGTTAGGAATCGAAGACGAACATGATGCTCACATCAAATATCAAAAATCACTGTCACAAATCGTTCATCTAAATAACCTCAAAATCAAAACTCATGTATCAGTAGAAATCTAAGGTAACCATATCCAACGAAGTATCTTCTTTACCTCCAAACACAAGAATTTCAGGCTTTCGGCTAAATTTAATCCTCGGGGTTTGTCAATTTTAGGTGCAGTATGAGAGGTAAGGATTGATTTAAAAAAAAATTTCATCCCTAATTCAATTGGTATTTGATCAATGATTTCATTTTTTTCAATTCATAACTTGGGTAGGTCTAATTACTGATTGCATGTTTGAATAAGGTGTAAATGAATTATGGGTTTCTTAATTTTCTTAAAATAAATTATGGGTTTCTTATTTGTAAATGAATTTACGGGTTTACATTGTTGAGCCAGATATATTGTTTGATCTTAAGTCGTCCTTATAATTGTCCTTAGTTTTGCTGATGTTGATTGACATGTATCTGGAAGTGTCAATTGAGTTGGGAAATCAAAAGAGCACATGCATGCATGTGCAAAGAGAAATTAGTTACCGTTCCTTATGACTTGTAGAAATTCATGCATGAGATCACGGTTATATATACCTTTTTACGATGGTTCAATAATGGGTGCCCCATAATAGGCAGTGGTCTACTACTTCTTTGTCAACCCTAGCATAACTTAAACTGCTTGGTTAGAGTGAATTCCATCATTGCATTTTGAGTTAATTAGCAAAAGATGGTGTCTGATTGATTTAGTTGAATGAGTACATCTAGAAGAATGTTTTGGTGTTGTGATTTTGTCGCAACAAGGAGTCATTTTTGACTTATCTTTACACATGTGAGCCTGATAGCTGCAGGGAGATTGCGAATATTTAGGAGTGTTCTCTTTGTAAAATAACATGTTAAAGACTACACTGGCCTAACTAGTTAGGTCCTCACAATTGTCCTTAGTTTTGCTGATGTTGATTGACATGTATCTGGAAGTGTCAATTGAGTTGGGAAATGTTGTTACTGATGTTGTTTTTTGCGTGAATATGAAGGTTGAAACAGTTGTTGTTACACGAGCTGACGGAAGATTAGCATTAGGTAGAATTGAAGCACTTTTAACCAAGCTTTGCAACATGGTTGAGATTACAGAAGAGATGTCAACAAGACCTCCAGTGAATCGAAGGGCTAGTAACGTTGCATCTCCGCCACCTCCACCTCCACCATCTTCTCAACCAGAGGTGAGCGGAAGTAAGAAACGAAAGAGGACATCTTGGGTATGGAAGCATTTTTTGACGAGTTTTGACGCAGATAGTGTTGAATGGGCGAAGTAACTATTGTGAAGGTGGTAAATATAAGGTTGGTGGTAAAGAATATGGAACAGGGAATTTGAATTATCATTTGCCTAGGTGTGACAAGTATAAAAAGACACTAGAAACTGGGCAGTCTGGACAACACTCTCTTGATTTACCTAGCAATCCAGGTGATGAGCAGCAGATGGTTGGGGTTACGTTTTGTCAAGAAGCATGTAGAAGAGCATTGATTAAGTTTATTGTCATGGATGAACAATATTGTCGCATGGTTGAAGGAGAAGGGTTTAGAGCATTTTGTAGATATCTTGAGCCGAGGTTCAAACTTCCATATCGGATGACAGTCTATCGTGATATCTGCAAATTGTTTGTGAGTGAAAAAGCCAATTTGGTAAACTATTTCAAGGTGAACAGGGTTAGGGTCTGTCTCACAATTGATACTTGGACGTCCATTCAGAACTACAACTACATGGTAGTTACCGCCACTTTATTGATGTCCACCGAAATTGCACAAAAGGATCATCTCGCTTTTGTTTAATCACTAGTCATGGAGGTGAAAATATTGGAAGAACCTTAGAGAAGTGTTTGATAGAGTGGGGGCTTGAGAGAGTGTTCACCATCACTCGATAATGCATCTCGCCAATCAAAAGGCAATTGAGTATGTCAAAGAAAGAGAGTTATAAGTTGGGGATCCTCAATTGTTGGAGGTAAACATTTACATGTCGATATGCTGCCCACGTATTAGCTCTAGTTGTTAAGGATGGGTTAAAAAGTATCATACTTCAAAGGGTCGAATCGTGTCGGTGGTTAAATACGACACGACGTCTCCTGCTAGAATGAAGAAGTTCTTGGAGGTTGTATCTATTGAAAGAATAGAATATAAAAAAGAATTAGTGTTAGATGTGAAAACAAGATGGAACTCCATTTACTTGATGTTGGATGCTGCAGAAAAATATGAAAAGGCTTTTATAAGGCTAGGATGGTCAGATAAAGCATTTCGTGAGAGGCTAGGACGGTCAGAAAAGGCCTCGCGTGCATGCTCCTGAAAATTATGATTGGGCTAATGCTCGAGTCCTAGTTCAGTGTCTACATGTATTTTACATTTCTTTTTCAACCATTTTAGAACTGATTGCATGATACAAAACAAGGTCTCAAAACCAGTAGATAGATAAATTTTTTCGTTTCCTTGAACATCAGAATATTGAACTAATTTCAATGATAAAGCATGTTAGGTGGCAACAAAGCATGGGGCACTTTTGAATTGTTGTTCTTCTTTGTTCTTTTTTGAAATTGGACTCTTTTGAATTGTTGTTTTGCTATTACTGTTCCCTGTTGTGTGAAATTTACTGAAACTTGTCAGCTTTTTCTTGTCATAAAGAATATCACAAAACATTGTTGTAGCTCCTTTAGTATGGTGGGGAATGGGGGCCTTGGATTGTTTGACTGGTTATGATGGTTCAAATGTAAGGCTTTTATTTTATTCTATTAGTTGGTCTCTTGTCATGTTGTGGTTGTGACAGAATTGGTAAATGATAATAAATTGACTATCAATCAGTAGTTCTCTATCTCCTGCAAACCACTTTGTTGGTCCATCTTTGTGAAAAAAAATGAATGGTTGTATCCCTCGTGGTCCATTCCTATGGTCCATTGTAAATGTATGTTCACTCTTTAATAGCACCATTTTGCATAGTTGAGTTTTGAAGCTGGCAGGAAACAATAACGTTATTGATTAGATCCTTAGACTTTAGTTTTGTTAATTATTACTTTTAGAGACAGATTATATGCATATTTAAGATTATCTGGCTATTCCTCAGACTTTAGATGATAGCTTAATGGAGCAAAGACATGAAAGACTCGGTATCTAGCTTCTTCACCAAGAAACTTGGTACCGTTATGGAATTGTATAGGGTTATTTTATCATATCTTGCCTCGTTTGTGTTTATGTTTCTTTCACATGTTCTAGACAACTTTTGATGCTTACTTAGATAACAATTAGTACCAGTGCTTTTAGAGGTTTTGTTGCTCTTAGATAACAATTTGTGTTGTTTGTACAAGTATTTTACGAAGCCTCTCTTGAGTTCTTTGGTTCTACCTATGTCACCTCACATACATTCTTGGAGGAAATCAGTGACGTTCGTGGAGATTTAAATGATTCGAAAAAAGCTCATGACAACCTCTTCTTAAGCCATATGGGTGATAAAATGTTTCTTAAATACAACAAATATTGGGGTGAGTACAAAAAGATGAATGTTTTATTATTTATTGTTGTGCTTCTAGATCCAAGAGAAAAAGAACGTGGATTGCAAGTAATTGTAGAAGACTTGATTATGCATGATAATCCTTCTCAGAAACAAAGATTGGTAAAAAGTTGGTTAGACAAAGTGAAAGAGGACTTTAATGACTTGTTTATAGCTTATAAGGCAGAATATGTAGGTGTAGCAAGTGTGTTAGCCTCTTCAGAGTCTGTAGGTGAAACTGGTGGTAGTCCTAGTCAAGAGAGTTCTAGTTCTACGTTACATAAAAAGAAAAAACATAAGGCACATAGAGAAGAACGTAAAAACCAGCTGTCTACAATTGAGGATTTTGACAAATCAGAGGTGGAAAGATATTTATCGGAGCCGATTTACTCACCAAGCAAAGACAATAAAGAAGGTTCAAAATTTGATATATTGACTTGGTGGAAAATCAATGCCGCTAGGTTTGACATTCTCATCACTCATAGCAAGAGATATACTTGCGATTCCAATCTCTTCTTCATTGCACGTGAATCCGCTATCGCATCGGAAAGCGAATACTTGGTCACTTCGAAGTTCTTTACGGCCCCGAATCGTGGAAGCATTAATTTTACTTTAAAATCAAGTTGCATACACCAATTGACATGGATCCTTCTATGTTTGGAGCCGAGGATAACGAGGATGATGTCGTAGAAGTCGTATAAAACTTGCTACACTACATTTTCAACAACTTTCCATGCTCATTAATTGTATGTACTATATACTTCTCGCTACCTACCTCAAAGCATTATTGCAAAAATAACTTTAGAACTTGTTTCCGTAACTCAAAGAATGCATCTCGTGGATAAATTGGGATGTTCCTTCATTTGTTAAATTTCTATGGCTTAACATTATATCATCTGTGGAAATTAGAGAATTAGATGTATGTTGATGTATGTACTAGATTGTATCTTTAGACCTCAGGCAAGAGATATTCAATTTTAGATTAAAAGTATGTACTAGATTGTAGTGTTTAAAGAGATTTTTATGTTGATTGACTTTATCTGTTATGCAGATTTATTTGGTGATCTTAGTACTTATTCCATCATCGTAGATGATGATTGAAGAAGGTCATATGAAGAGCTTTTGGTGATGATACTGTTATATGAAGAACAAGGTTACGTGAAGAACATGGAATTATGCTGGGATTCATCGTAGATTTTGAAAAGAATAGAACTTTGAGATTATAGTTAGATTGGCAGTACCATTGGGTACATAATTAGATAGGCTGGCTTTTGTTTTGCAGTGGCAAGATTTTTTGTTTTTTTTAGGAAGCATTTTTGTATATACAATCAAAGGTAGTAAGTTACTACTAGTAACTAGAAGGTCCAGATTTCAGGACATGGAATAAAAAGAAGAAGAAAAAAAATAAAAAAACCGGTTATACCCGCCGCCACCCACCTTACCCGACCCGCCATTTGGTGGGTTGGGTAGGATCTTACCCGTTTAAAGGCGGGTAGGGTGGCGGGTAAATTTTTCTTACCCGCCATTAAGCGGGTAGGGTGGCGAAATAGGCCCTATCCTACCCACCCTACCCGTTGTGCAGCCCTAGGTGGGGAGGGGAGGCTTTTTCGAATGACCTTCCCAAATAATCTGTCTGAGAAAGGTTTTTTTTTTTTTTTTTGGGAATCTGAGAAAGGTGAAGAAATTAATATGGAGAGCATAGCATACTACTCAATATGCTTCAAAAAAAAAGAAAAAAAAAAAAGAAAGAAGCATACTACTCAAATATATCTTCACAAGTTGATGATCGTGTCATCTAGCCACTAATACCCATTTTAACTTATGTGCTGACCCTCTACCTGTTGTGCAGAGTCGAATGATTGGGTAATAATTTACTCGATGAGGTAAGAGGTAAGTGGTGTTTTCGCTTCTATACCTGTCTCAAACTGCATTCTTAACCAACAGTACGAACTTCGGACTTAAGAGCGCATCGCCGCATCCAGTCATAAATGTCAAAAAAAAAAAAAAAAATGCAACGGTCACGCTTGGATTTTTTGCAGCCATTTTACCACACTTTACTAAAGATGCACCTTCCAATGACCGACAAATTTCTACATTCCGAGTGTTTTGGTCTCTCAACAGTGCACACCCTTGATGCCAAGTGCCAACAAATTTGTTATCAATTTGTTGTTGATCAACAAAGGTGAACCAAAGAGGCCTACCATAGAGGCAAGCAAACTAGAAACAACTCAGAAAGCAAATTATACAGGACGGAATGTGGATCACTGGAGGAAGCTTTATATTCTGATCTGACTATTCAATTGATGGGACTGCTGCTTGAGAACAGTTTACATATGTACAAGATCACTCAATACCATCAGCCACGGATGCTAAAAATGGGCATAATAACAGACCATACGTTACCTAATCAAATGGCACGTTTCTTGTCCACTTTCACTTTCCCATAGCTAATATAAATGTCGTCATTTCATCCTCGACCATAAGTTCATTTGACCATGATTTTAATTACCTAGTACAACATAAACAGTGTTTGGTCCACCATGCATATTCTCTCTGAGAACCACATTATTGCCAGCATTTATTAAGATTTGGTGGCAATTAAGTTATTTGAACGAGATTAGCAAATGTCGGTACTATGAGCACTTGGGAATATCGGCAGTTGCGTTGTGTCACTTTTTTCCTCTACACGTTTCATGTCTTACACTCTTACCTGCAGGTTAGTTAAAAAAATATTCATTTTGTTTTACACTATGATTGCGGTTATATATGTGAAGGAAATAGGGAGCTGAAACCCATGACGTACCCCTCAGGCCACAGTTGTTCAAAGTCCCAACCATAATGGTGTATTTTTCTTACACACGTGCATCCCATGTGTTCAATATCTTGCATAAGCAAGGTGCAAAACGATGATACTACTTGCCGGTTAAGTGCAATGGAGGAGGGTCTGATGGAACTGATAATGGAGCCAATTTCGGGAGAGGACCAAATAATTCAGCTGAGAGAGGAAGTGGAGGATTGGCGCAACCAATTCGGAGCCATAATGACGGAGTTAGTACACAATGCAACTCAATTGAATTTAGGTGGATTTTTGGAGCAAACCAACAGAATATTGAGGCCAATCAGGATTTCAAGGTCCAATAGGGAGCATTAAGACCTAGTAACGTTCCTAAGAGAAGGGAGGAAGGAGGCAGAATGCGACTCAAGGAGTTGGTTAGGTGTAACAATTCTGGAAGTAGTGATGAAACTGTTGGTGGAGACCCGATCCTAATAAAAGGTCTCTGTGAGAGTTATGTCGTGGAATTGTAGGGGTCTTGCTAGGCCTTCCTTTGTGAGAGTTATGAAGAAGCTAATTAAGAGGCACAAGCCTTCCATTGTTGCCTTGCTTGAGACCAGAGTGTTAGAAGATATTGTTGCTGAGAGTGTTAGTAAGCTTGGATTTTCTCATTCCATCATTGTTGATCCTTGGGGGTTTTCCAGTGGCCTTTGTCTCCTATGGAACTACAGTGAGTTTGATATTCAGGCTACTAAGAAGTCTAGATGGGCAATCCATCCTGTTGTAACTGCAAAGTTCCAGCAACCTTGAATTTTGTCATATGTTTATGGTAGTACCAATAAGGTTAATAGGAAGAGAATGTGTGATGAATTGAATGTCATTTCTGATATCTCTGGTGCTGATTGGATGGTCATTGGTGACTTAAATGCCATATGTGGTGGCTATGAGAAGATGTGGGGTAAAAACCAGACGAATAGTCAAGTTTCTGAGCTTAAGGAGGTTTTGAATAAGTGTGGTCTTATTGATCTTGGAGCCAATGGTCCTAGAATCACATGGAATAATAACAGAGTTGGTGTTGCTAACATCAAGGAGAGAATGAACAGAGTTGGAGCAAATTCTAGTTGGCAAAACAGGTTTCACAAACAGGGACGGAGTTAGAAATCTTTTACAAGGGGGGCTAATTTACAAAACATATATTTTAGGGGGGGTAAGGGATTCTTCTTGCAAATAATAGAAATATGGGGCTTTTAATAAAATGCCCATGTGGGGAAATGCATTTAAAAAAATGCCCACGTTTTTTTCATAATTTATTTAATGCCCATGTGTTGACCTTTTCCGTCCCGTTTTATTGAAAAAACGGCTAACGGCCGTTAGAGGACAGGTGGCACCGAATCGGTCATCTCAAAAGACATTTACGCCCCTGAATCAGTCATATTCTACACGTGCAACCATAACTGAACCGGAATACAGTTCCGAGCCGACAGAGACCTAGTTGAAAATGTTCTATCTTCTTCCCCAGTTCCACGAACAACAATCGACAATAATAAAATTACCAACATTAAATTCTCAATTACACTGACGTTGAGAAAAACCATTAGAACACTAAATTATCAAAGCACACCTTTGAGTTTTCAATGATTAAGAACTGCCGCCGACAGTTAATAAGAAACAGATGATTGATTTGGGTTTAAGCCAAGCTCGTGGAGTATTAAAAAAAGCTCAATTGAAAAGCTTTGTACACCTCAATCCAATGTTACCCAGAACTCATAATCAAAATGAAATGCATAAACAATTGATTCAAAATGAACCAGGACAGACAATCCCCAAAATAAATTCCTAAATTTTAAGGTCAAACGCAACCTAAATACGTTCAAATAAAAATAACCCAATCTTACAATAAACCTAGAATTCTATTTATCCTCAACGAAATTACTGATTCTATCACTAAAAAAAAACAATTGATTTCTCATTTACCTTGTGAAACGAATACCATAAGCTAAAATTTTCACAAACCGCCAAATAATCTCAAGCCCCTGATTCACCCAATTACTCGACAAAACCCATGTCTTCAACAGCTCAATTTCTTCCCTGTTTGTGGTCTAAAACACCGGCGAATTGAATCGATTCTTCCTTCTTCTCGACTTCAGATAGGGCTCTTGACCCATAAAAAGATTCAACCATGGGAAAAAAAAACTAATCACTTGAACAAAACCCTTCTTTATGGTGATGCCGTCGGTAAAGTTTGATTATCAAGAAGTAGAGCAAGAAAGAGAGAGAAGGGTGAGAACTAGAGCCACCGAGTTTGTTGAACAGTTTCATCCTACTGAAGTGGTGGAGAAGACAAAGTTAAATGGGTAGATAAGGTTCCCTAAGAATCGAACGGTCGCGTATTCATAAAACCATCTTGAGTCGTTCATTTGTTATGGATATATTCGTAATTACGCCCGCCAAATTCTCATCTCGTCAGATGAGATATTGACTAAGTCCACGATATTTTACTATTTTTGTGGGCCCAAACGGAATTGCTAACGGTATGGGTATTAAATAAATAATGAAAAAAACGTGGGCATTTTCTTAAAAGCATTTCTCCACATGGGCATTTTTTTAAAAATCCCTAGAAATATCAAGGGATCTTTAATGAATTAACAGAAAACAAGGGGGCTAGGGCCATCCTTAAGCTGCACTTAGCTCCGTACATGTTCACAAAACTCGGGTATATCATCACCCATACAATAACTCCTGGATCATGTGGATTGTTGATCTTGAACATAAGAGTAGATATAATCCTGACCTTTTAGATTTGAAGCCATTTGGACAAGATCCTAGATATGAGACTATCATTGAAAAAACATGGTGTCAAAATATTACTAGCTCTCGTTAGTAATCATTTTCTAGACAATGTTTCTAGAGTTCAGGTCGAATCTAAGAAGTGGAATAAACATGTTTTTGGTAACCTTTATAGGCAGATTGATGATGCTCATGAGAATCTTAGGATTGCTCAAAATGAGTTTGATAATTGGCCTTCAGATGATGCTAGGAGTAATATGACAAACTTTCTGATTGAGTATCTTAGACTTCTAAAACTTGAAGAGACTTATTGGAACAAAAATCTAGGATCTTTTGTCTTAAAGAAGGTGACCTATAGGTTTTTCCACACTTCAACAATGGTCGAAGGAAAAGAAACTCTATTGTTATATTAATAGACGAGAGAGGTGAATGGATTAATTCTGCTAAACATATCGAATCTCGTATTGTGAATCATTTTTCTGATCTTTTTAATTCTTCTCGTTTTGATGCTCTTGATAGTGAAATTAGCTCTATGTTTACTCCATGTATCACTTCTGATAATAATGCTCAGCTTAGTAGAGATGTTGGTGTTGATGAGATTCAAGACTAGTAGAGAATGGGCCATTCCACACCCACATCCGTGACCTCAATCACTTACATCCAATGGGCCGTTGACCAATGAAGACGGTCATTGATATAAAAAAAAATTCGGAGCACAACCTAAAGCGTTTAAATCGGTCGCTCTATAAATTTTTTAATTACCACCGTATCCCCGATTCAACGACTCAACAACGACCGCTAGACTCGGTTGAATCACCGGTGGCGGGAAATCTAACTCGGTTCCCGCACTTTTCCCCCTCGTTATCAACGAGGTTATATATATCTCCTCCACCTCCCCTCTCTCTCCGTCAGTTCATTTACAGAGAAACTATCTCTCTCCATAACTGCACCACTCTCCCCTCCCACTAACTCTACCATTGAGAACCAATTAACCTAAACATCGCTTTTACCTTTTACATCTCTTAATTAGCAAAATCATCGTATATGTACGCTAGGGTTTTTGATTTAAGTTCTCTATTTCTCATCTTTTTCTTTTACTCGATTTTCTTCATGGGGTTTTAATGTTTATTGTTTTGATTGTTGGTTTCAGGTAAATCTCAAGAGATTTAGGTGTTTGATTAGAAGAATCATCAAGAACAGGTACAATTAGGGTTTTGGATTTAAGTTTTGTTTTCTCTTTCTTTTACTGATCGATAATCTTCATGGGGTTTTAATGATTATTGTTTTGTTTATCGATTTCAGGTAAATCTCAAGATCTTTAGTTGTTTGATTAGCAAAATCATCAAAAACAGGTACAGTTAGGGTTTCAGATTCAAGTGTTTTTTTTTTTTTTTACTGGTCGATTTTGTTCATGGGTTTTAACGATTTTTGTTTTGTTTGTTGATTTCGAGTAAATCTCTACAAACTTTGGTTGTTTGATTACCAAAATCATCGTATATATGATTTTATTTGATTTGGATGATAGTTGTTTAGTTTATGAGTTTCAATTTAGTCTATGGATCATATGTTAGGGTTAGTTCAGTTATGTTGTTGATTTGGCTGGTGGGTTATTTATTTTAATTTTTTTTTGCTGCAAAGAATCATGTTTAGGTCTTTAGTATACTTAGGGTTTTATAAGTATGTGGATTTATGACTGGAATAATTTCGATTGGGATATTTTTATGTACAAGCATGTGGTTGCGTTTTATAATTTTATTTATATGTTTGAAATTGAATAAGTAATTGATTGTATTAGTGATTACAACATGATTTAGAATCCAGCAAGTATACCACTGGATTTAGAATGATAGCTAGTTAGGTTTTTGTATTGTAGTTAATTTTTCATATTGATTTTATTTTAGGAAACTATGCCGAGACTTCCTATTCCAAGTAGCAGCCGATCTCGTTCTGCAAGTATTAGGTCTGCAAGTATTAGGTCTGCAAGTACTAGGTCTGCAAATACTACTCCTAGGTCAAGTGAAGCTACCTGGCCGAGGGCTTTGATCAATTCCCAAGGTTCTCCATCAACTGATGGTAGTCATGCTGCTGCAAGTACAAGTGAAGGGAGTCCCCGTATGTCTTCATCAGATGGTGATAATTCTCCAGGCCATGTTAATGGAAATCAGGATGGGGGGAGATGGATTGCATGAGGCTTTTCATCAAGCAAACATTGAAGCTGACAATACCGAGGAAAGTGGGATTAATGGTAACACACAACATTGTGTTTGAGTTTTCTTTTTCATATATATATAGATATGTGTATGTGCTATCAAGTTACCTTTTAATTTGTTTTTGTTTTCTCGCACTGATCACCGTTTGGAAATAAACTTCAATTCAATGGGACAACCAATTGAAGATGGTTCTAAGAAATATGCCACCAGAATTGGAGTGATAGCCAGGAGTGTTGTCGCACCATGTATTGAGGATTGGAGGTCTGTTAATTGGGCTCTTAAGGAAGAAATCTGGAGAGCCATCAAGAATGAGTACAAGGTACCTGAAGTTATCAAGTCCAAGTATGGCAAATAAATCTTGGAAGAACATGAAGACTATTTTAAGGAAATGGTGTGACCAATTTGAAAGATTCTTTGAGAGATTGAACAATAGACCAAATGGTGTGAAGAGTGAGGATTGGGTGAAATTTGTGGAATTGCATAATTCGAAGGGATCGAAACTAAGGGAGATAGGTAAGGAATCAAGGAAGCTTCTGAAAGCTTTGCATACTACTGGGAGGGACGGCATTGCACGTCGTCGACATGTCATGGAACAACAGAGCCCTACTGGTAGTGTGACGAGAACTGTTGTATACCTGGCAACACATGTTTACAAAGAGATTCCTGAAGAACACCTTGAATTATTGGACCCTAATTGTTATGAAATAAAGTGCGAGAGAATATGTAGTGAGTTAATCTTTTTCCGTTGGTTTTAGATTGGTCGCATATATTTTTGTCTTTGTTGCTTTTTATAATTTGTTTTCTACTTATACTTATAATCTTGTGTACATTGCGAGGCAAAGGTGAGAGAGTCAATGAAATGGAGCAATATATAGGAAACCGATTTGGACAGAGATGCGATTGCCAAGGTGGGGTGCACATGAACTTGTATTGTTGTTTTGCGAGAAAAAGAATACCTTGTTAGTTACTAGCTAACTGATTTTGATTGCTTTTTCGTAGGTGTTTGGAGTTGATGATAGGGGTTGTGTTCGAGGAATGGGAGGTGGGATATCAAAAACTGAACTGCTTGCTTCTGCAGCTTCAAGGGAGCAACTACGGAAGCAAGTGTTGAAGACTAGAGTCATGGAAGATCGTGTCCGTAATCTTGAGGTAACTGTTGAGACACCGATGGCTGGTTTGAGTTGCAACCCTAACACCAGCAATGTTAATGCTCGGTAACATTCTATAACTAGTTTTTAGTTTGCAACTCATTCAAGAACTAGTTTTCAGTTTGTAACACCAGTGATGTGTCCGATAGCTCTTATCCGAGTACAATTGAATTTCTCTATTCCTATTTTCTTGCATTGTTGTTCTTATGAACATCAAGAATTCATATTGCCATATTTGATGGGATTATGATCTGCGGAAATAAATGGTGGTGGTTGCCAACCTAGCGTAACTCGAGAGTAATTGTGAGAAATATGAGAAAGAACCGTGTTGCCTTGGGATGTATAGATATGAGTAGGCCTCCACCAACCGATGAGTTTCATTTGGTCCGCATTGATGAAATTTGTCTAGCTTCCGAGAGTCTCTGTGATGGTGATGGAACTTTTGGTGATCTTATCATAGGCAAGCAAGATTTTGTGGCCTCGGACTCGGTTTTTCTACTTCCAACCGATGATGCTTTGGTTTTTAATGAATTTGGAGTTATGTTGTTTGTGGAGGTACAGGTGAACTAACTTTTGGGACTTTTTGGGGACTTTTTTTGGGGTATATACATGGTTGGTATACATGTAAGTTTTTCGAATATATATTTATGTACTTGTGGTTTATATATGTAACTATTTTGGGAAGCTTAGTTTTTAGATTCAAGTATTTTGGGGTTTAGTTGATCTTGCAAGTTTGTATGGTTTTGAGTCTCATCTCTTTTTTATGTAAAGAAGAAGACATTCAAAACATGTAAAGAAGTGTCTTGCAACTTCTATGTATCTGTAGCTTTAGCAGGTTTCAGAGCCTTGCTTTTATGTAATGAAATATATATTAGTATCAGCAATCTTGGTTCACTTTTATACATTGTTTTGATTGTCATTCTTTGTGCTTTGTTCACTGTTTATCAAGGCTTATTAAGGCATTGTAGCAGGATTATAAAGGATGTGTTAGAATTGTAAAGTAACTTGTTTATGCTCTGCAGTTTCTTTTTTACTCCTGTACATGCCTAGAGCAATGATGATATCTAATTCTACAGCATTAGATAATACAATAGTGTTGCGGTCTTAGTTTCTGCACTGCAAACTGCTCTAGTCACTTTGTTTGATCTGCAGCCTCGAGATTCTACTAGATTATTGCCTTGTAAACTAGTTTTTGCATTTGTAGTACGTTGCGCCTACTCCGAAATGGTTTGCAAAGAGGTGTATTATGCGTAATCATTCCTTGTCTTTGAGACTTTTGGATATGTATCAGTTGTATTAATCTTGGGATTGGCTTGGCCTCTTTCATTTCAATTTCACCTTTGGATACACATGTTGAACTAAACTTCATGTGTGGAAAAATCTTATTTGTGAAAATGGTGGTTGTAAAATTTTTAGAAATTGCAGATACACATATCTGGTGAACTAAACTTCAATTTTTCTAAACAATAGACATTCACTTGGAGGTGATTCAGCCCATTAAGGTGTTGCTTTGACTCAGGTGTTGCTCGGGTAAAAATCGATTCAGATTAGGTCTATACTTTCCCATCGAGAAAAAAAAAAACATTATCGTCTCTATCTCTCTCTTTCTCATTCTCTTATTCCGAGAGGCGGCTCTCTCGAGACAAATTTATTACTCCTCTCTACCAAATTCATCACCGCGCTCAAGCAAATTCATTACTCTCTCAGACAAACTAAATCATCGACATGTACTTGCGACAAATTTATGATGGGTGGTGTATTAACTAGTTAGGGTTTCAATCATCAGCGTATTTATCAGGGTACAACAACTTTTAGAGGATTTATTAATGCTAGTTGCATTCTTATTTGAGGTTTCATCATATCACATACTACTGGAAGGGTAATAAACAAATTTTAATTTTTATTTCATCTTGAGTTACAATTTATTAGGGTAATAAACAAAAAAAAAAAAAAATCGGGGGTTTTGTTTAATTAGGTCACTTAAAAATATCATCTTGATTTACAAATAAGAAATTTCTATAAAATTGTGGGTTTTGTTTAATTAGGTCATTTAAGTATTTCATCTTGAATTACAAATTGGGGGCTAAATTGTATCATTGCAGTCACATACTCTAGATAGCAGATGTGGGTTTTGGTATTTTTGTTGTCTTAATTTAAGAAATTAAGGATTGAACAACTTTCTTTTTGTTTCTTTTTCTAATTTGTATCTTTGGAGTTTCAAGTTACTGATTTTAGTTTCAGAGAGCCCTCTTTTAAATTGATGATTTTAGTTTCAAGTTACTGAAAGTTTTGCACAGGAGGATCTAGACTTTAATATTGTCTGAACTTTGGGTTATAAAATGTATCGAAATTTAGTGGGTATGCTCTGTATTTAGGTGTTGTTCTTAGTTCTGGACAATGTGGATGCAGATTGTTTAGTTAGGTGTTGTTCTTAGTTCCTATTTTTGCTTTCGTAGTTCAGATATTAATGAGGTTAATATATAAACTTTCATCAACTATATACCTTGCTTTGTTTGCTTTCACTCTTCATCCATGTTCTGCATCAATTTATTTTTAGTTGATGAAAGTATCTTATTAACTAGGACATGTTCTGGACATGTATACCAAAACTTGATTTGTGTATTTGCTTTTGCGAGATGTCTCAATGTCGGATAGTTGTTCCATGTAAAAATTGGATGAGTGCACCAAGGGTTCACATCGATGGGTTGTAGGTGTTCAATCTTTCATCCAATTTACAAAGTAGAGAGTCTAGGTGAAGGTATCAAAGAATTTCGATGTCCTTGCATGAAATGTAAGAATTTCGAGGGTTTACCAAAATCACTAGATGATGTACATAAGGATATTCTTGATCATGGGTTTGATGTGTCGACCGAACGTGGATCCATCATGGTGAGCAACCTCGTGTGGATAATGTTAATGCTCGTACCTTACATGCAAATAATGTTATTGCATCTCATTCGAGAATATATGACTTGTTCAATGAGGCACATGGGCGTCTGGTTGGTCTTGATAACCCCGAAGAATGCCTTACTAATCCCGATCACTGCCGAATCTGTCACTGTTGAAGATGGTTACGGTGGTAGTGTTCAAGATAGGGATGCTTGTAGTTGAAGATGGTTCTGTGGTATTGTTCAAGATAGGGCTACTGTGGATTGCATCAAGAGGTTGGAGGATGGATTGCTACCCTTATATCCAGTTGCGATGATGAACATACAAAACTATCAACAACAAAGGAGTTACTAAATATGCAAGCAAGGTATCAATGCTCTCGATGTTTTCATGACCGAGTTGTTGGGATATATGAAAACTATTCTACCTAAAGGGAACACGTTACCATCTACTTGTAGTAAAGCTAAAGATATGCTTAAGCCATTTCGATTCTTAGGTGCAAGTTATTCATGCTTGTATTAACGATTGTATTCTCTATCGCAAGGATTATGCTAATGAAGATAAGTGTCCTAAATGTGGTGAAAGTAGATGGCGAAACCACCGGAAGGGAGTACTACAACTACTAAAAAGGTCCCGGTGAAGCGACTAAGGTATTTTCCAGTCACATAAAGGTTGCGGCGTATGTATGGCACAGCGTGGATTGCTTTGAGTTGATGACGTGGTATGCTAAGGTTGAAGAAAGTTCTACACACATGAGACATCCGGTGGATTCTCGCACGGTGGAAGTCGATTGATATGAATTGGCCCGAGTTTGCTTGAAAAAGAGAAACGTGCGGCTAGGACTAGCAACAAGATGGTTTTAATCCTTTCGGAATGATGAGCACGCACGCAGTACTTGGCCTGTTATGCTTGTTTGTTACAACCTTCCACCATCCGAATGCACGGCAAAAGATTTCACGATGTTAACGTCAGCGATTCCTGGTCCTCTTGGTCCCAACCATAACATTGATGTTTATTTGCAGCCATTGATAGACGAGTTAAATGAGTTATGGTCACTCGGAAAGGTAACGTACGATGCACATACAAAGACTCACTTTACAATGAAAGCAATGTTGTTGTGGTGTATACATGACTTCCCTGCGTATGCCCATGTTTCGGGTTTGCGAACTTCTGGAAGATATGGTTGTCCTGTGTGTGGAGAAAATACAGAGGCATTGAGGCTAAAATGCGGTTCAAAGTTTGCATATATGGGTCATAGAAGGTTTTTAAGAGATCGATTTCACCCTTATAGACGGAAAACATCCCAATTTAACGGATCAGAGGATTTAAGGGTTGCACCAAGACGTTTGAGTGGCATTGAATTGTTCAACAAGACTGCAACTGCAGATAAAGAATTTGGGAAGTTGGTAAAGCGGCCGGCTATTGATTCTCCTTGGTCGAAGAGGTCAATCTTATTTTGTCTCCCATATTGGAAGGTAAATTTAGTTCATAGAGCATTTTGAATTTCAAGGCGTTTAAAAGTTATATTATACTTTAGAAAAATTGGCATGCTTGTGGTTAATATTCTAGTACTATTGTTTTAGGCTTCGGCATTGTTTTAGGCTTGGAATTGACACTGCATTATGTTTTTGGTATACCAAAACTACACATCACTTAAGTACCTTTGGTGCATAGAGCATTTTGGATTCCAAGGCATTTAAAAGTTATATTATATTTTAGAAAAATTGGCATGCTTGTGGTTACTATATAGGCTATTATCATTACTCGACCTAATCCCTTGCGATTACTTTAGTTTAATATTTTTGTTGTTTGTGATTCTTTTATAACTTAAATCTCTTATTAGTTTCTACAAATCCGGCACAATGTGGATGTCATGCATGTAGAAAAGAATTTTGCGAGAACTTGTTTGGGACTTTTATGTGCCATAAAGATAAGCCCAAGGATGGGCCTCCAGTAATGAGAGATTTGAAATCACAAAATTAAAGCCTAGCTTGTGGATGAAGGAAAGGAATGGAAGAGAGATACTCCCTCCTGCACCTTATTGGATGTCTAAGAAAGAAAGGGAAGTTATCGTAAACTTTGAGTACTCTTAAAGTTCCAATTGGTTCTGATAGTAATTGGAAAAAAAGTATGTATGAAAGAGTTCCAATTGAAGGGTCTTAAGTCGCACGACTATCACATTCTTATGCAAGGCTTAATGCCAATTTTTATAATGCATTGTTTCAAAAAAACATACGCCTTTGCGTGAGGCAGTTAGACACTTATCGTTATTTTTCAAAGTCCTGACCTCTAAGGTTATTGATCGTGGCTTTGAGCTTCGTGTAGCGCATGATCGTGTCGTGGAGTCAATATGCGTGTTCGAAATGTACTTCCCTCCTGCATTTTTTGTTAGTATGACTCATGTTGTTGTACACTTGGCGGAAGAGGCACATCAATTGGGGCCTGTCCAATTTAGGTGGATGTACCCTTTTGAGAGGTACAATCCTTTAGTCACTAGTAACCTTTTGGTTTATTCTTTTATGAACTCAGTAAACTTACAAATTATTCTTTTATGAACTCAGTAAACTTACAAATCTTTGTTTACTTGTCATATGTGCAGGATGATGAGACTCTACAAGGTTCTTGGCCGCAATAAAAATTATATAGAAGGGTCTATTACAAAACAGTATACGGTCAATGAAGGAGCGCGTCATTGTGTTGAGATCCTTCCTGATGCGAAACGGGAGTCTTTTAAGTGTCGTGGAAAGATAGAAATGGGCAGTGATGGTTACGAAGGTCCGTACCCAATTCATTCGCACGGAAAACCATGTTCATTAACCAACACAAAAAGATGAACAAGTTCGCTTGTGGATATTGAGACATTCAGATGAAAACACTGAATGGGAAGCGTAAGTAAATCCAAAGTTGATTTATCTTTCAATCATTTCATTACATTACATTATGAAAAAAAGTAACCTTCTCACTTGTCGCTTTCTTTCTTCTTCTTTTTTTGGACAGGAAATACGAAACATATGTTCGTAATATTAATCAAACTCGTACGGGAAGGAAGAAGCGTTTAGACTACATTCCATGGCTACAGGACCAGCTTGAACAACTTGAAGGCACTTTCATGTCTGATTTCCGTAGGTCGGCAATTGGTCCTTCCTTCTCGGCGAGCTTCGTATAATGCATATTTTGTTAATGGTTATCTTTTCTATATTTGCTGATCTTTGAAAAAAACTTTGTTACACAAAATAGTGGAGTTACCATGAATGCTTCTACCACTTTAGATCAAGTTCCGAGAGATACTAACCTAGTCGATGACGATACTACGTACTATGGAATTCCGCAAGATATATTTGAAGTGGACTATGGAGTTTTCGGAGAAGTTGTTTTTAATCGTGATTGGGTGCGAATGGCGGAAAAAGTAAACGGATCATATGTGGACCGAGATACAAAGTTGAGGTTTGTCAACTTCAAAAAGTTTATGAAGAACTCAAGAGAAGTTGACGAGCCAATCATCCATGCTTCTCAAGCTAGACAAGTTTTTTACTGCCGCGATGTGACAAGGCTACATTGGAATTTGGTTTTGGAGTCTCCAAAAGAAGATCGACCCCAACAAGAATGCCTTTGAAGATCCATTTGTCTTTCTTTGGAGTCGCAAGTGAAGCTCCAATTTCAGAATCGTTGGAGATGATGAGTATTGGAATGGAGATGCTCAAGTAAATGATGAGTATATGGATTTTCGGGTAAAAATTGATATTCAAAGACTTGTGTAGTTGTTTTTTCTATTTTCCTTCTTTATATACATGGATATTTTACCATACATTCAACTCTTATGCCGTCGAGGAGCTACTCGAATGTGGATTGTGGAACATATGCAATCATAATGCCTTAACTATCGAGGTATATATGTATCTTTGCAATTTTGTTCATTGTTTAATCCCATATGCAATCCTCATCATATCATATCCTCGTAATGTTTACAACTAGTATTTAACAGTTCATGTCTTACTTGGAACGTGGCATTGACACAATTAGGTGATGTAAGTATGCACATCTCGAATCCGAGCCTCCACGATCAAGGACAGAACATGAAACACCTAGTTTATTAGGAAACTAAAGGACAAGTCTACATTTCCAAGCTGTGATTATAAGTCGCTTCTTGCTTGTCGGTTGACCGTAGGAGTTTAGTGCTATGAATCCTACTATTTAGAACATTGTATCATGCTATGCGATTGTTTCTAGGACGCCTTCCCTTCTCTCGTAGCCTTTTCTCTCGCAAATTGAATTATACTTTGTTTGGTGTACCTTGGATGGACCCTCAACAAGCATGAATGTATTCTGGCTTATATTCAAATGTTAATTCAAATGTTGTCTTTCTTCACTCAAATCAAGAATGACCTCTGCAGTAGTTGTTTGGTGAATTGGTATAAATTCAAATGTCTACCATCATGTGTTGCGTCATATTGTATGTTGTCTTTGCTATTAAGGTTTCCTATTATGCATCTTCTATTTGGTTATGTATTTTGTTAGTGCAGCGTTTGATCTTAATCGCTTGTGCATAATCTAGGTTCTGACATTCGTTTATGAAGTGTAAAATGATTTATTGATTTTTTTGTTTTCATTTGCAGTTACTGGTGACTTTTCCAAGACTGCAGTGTAAAATGGGGGAACTTCATTTTGAAATATGGGCTAAGTTCATCATCAACTGAGTTTATTCTTTTGCTGTTTAGCCAATCGTTTATTAGTTTATCATTTTGTAACTGAATCTTAGAACTTAATTACCTTTATGGTTGTAGAAACTTAAATTGGTCTGAAGTTAGATTTTATACCTTTTTTTCTGTAATTTGAACCTAGTGAATGTTGAATTGAAAGACTATTTGTGTGAAAATTTAATTTGAATTTGGTTCTCATTTGAGTTTGAGTTTGATTGTCATTTGAGTTTATTTTGGTTTTCATTTGAATTTTCATTTGAGTTTATTTTGGTTTTCATTTGAATTTTCATTTGAGTTTAATTTGAGTTCCATTTGATGAGTACTCGATTTAGTCACTTCGAGCAGGTTCTGATCAGGCAATCAATCGATTTTTTTTATATTAAAATCCAAATCTAGGACCGATCGTGGTCGATCTTAACACATTGATCGTTATAGTCGGTCGTTGATATGAGTTGCACCGCGACCCGCAGAGCCAAGTCATATATTAAAAAGACGCTCATCAATGCGACCATTTCAAGGATCGACAAAGCAAGTCATATATACGAGTTAAATGACTTGCTTCATCGGTCGCGATACTGCTGATTTCTACTAGTGCAGCTGGATATTCGTCAAATGGGATCTCTTAAATCCACGGGTCTAGATGGACTACAAAGTATTGAAAATATGTTGGGTCTAGCGTCATTGCTATGGTTAAGAATTTTTTTGCCTATGGTAATCTTGATGCTAGACTTAATATGACCTTCATTGCTCTTATACCTAAGGTGAGTAATCATAACTGTATTAAAGAGTACAGACCTATTAGTTTTTGTAATTTTAGTATGAATATTATTTAGGCCTTTGATTTGTAAGATTGTGTCTCAAAATAAACATGCTTTCATTCCTGGTAGGTCTCTTTTTTATTCTGCTATCATTTGCAATGAGATAATCCATTCTTTTAAGGATAAGAAAGGTGAGAAAGGTTGGATGACCTTAAAACTGGAATTTGACAAAGCCTATGATATGATTAAATGTGATTTTATCAAAAAGATTTTAATTTGCAATGAGTTTGATCATAATTTTATTGGCTGGATTATGAAGTATATTTTTACTGTTTCTTTTCAAGTGCTTATAAATTAATGGGTCTCATAGTGTTAGTTTTGGACCTTCTAATGGTATTAGGCAAGGGGATCCCTTATCCCCTTTCTTATTTATCCTTTGTCTTGAGACTTTAACCAGACTAATCAATGTTGGCATTAAAGATATATCCCTATCTGGATTTTCAATAGCTAGAGGAGCTCCAATGATTACTCACTCTTTGTTTGCCGGTGATAGTATCATTTTCTTGAAGGCCAACTACAAAAATGCTCTTAATCTCAAATCTTTGTTGGACAAGTTTTGCTCTGGGACAGATCAAAGAATCAATGTCAACAAGTCCACTCTCCTTGCTTCTGCCAATCTTGGTAGGAGTTTTACTAGAGGTATCGCCAATGCCCTCCAGGTTCAAGTTGACGCTATGCCTGGTAAGTACTTAAGTATCCCTTTACAATGGGGAAGAATTAGCGACAAAACTTTTGTTGACATTGTTGAAAAAATGAGCAATAGAATGCAAGGATGAAAATATAGGAATCTGAACTTAGCTGGTATATGTACCTTGTTAAGTGCTTGTATTGATCCTATTTCTTCTCGTATCATGTTTATTGTCAAGCTACTAAAAACTCTTTCGAATAAGCTGGATAAATTCATAAGAAATTTCTTTTGGGGAGGTGATAAGGATTGGAGAAATATGCATAATGTGAAATGAAACATTGTCCGTATAACTAAAGAACTAGGAGGAGTGAATTTTAGAAACTTAGAACTTAGTAATATGTCTTTACTTGCAAAAATGGCTTGGAAGATCTTTTTAGAACCAGATAGTATTGTGATTAAATTGCTCAAGGCTAAGTATTATAGTGATCATATTTTTAGAGTGCTATAAATTAAAATAGGTCTTCTAGAAATTTGAGAAGCATAATTGAGGGTAGAAATGCTATTAATTAAGGATAGCCTTAGATAGAAGATACGAGATGGGACAATGGTTGATTTTTGGAGAAATAAGTGGTTAGGCAGCTCTTATGTCGCTTCTATGTCTAACTTTGATACTTCCATCTTGCCTTATGAAACAATGAGTTCTTTCATTGATCATGTCTCTAAAGATTGGGATTCCGGCAAGATAGGAAGCTGTGTTAGCCCTGATATAACTGATTCTATTAAGTTCATCCATGTTTCCAGTGTTACAGACTTGATTGACAGACCTATATGGTCTGCAAGTAACTATGGCAATGTTACTGTGAGTGGAGCTTACAAATATTTGCAGATTGTTAAACATGGCAGTCAAAATCATGATAAGGATTGGATATTTCTTTGGAAATTGAATTTTCCCTTTAAAATATAAGTTTTTTCTTCAGTAATTATGTGATAACAAACTGCATGTTAATGAATCTCTGTATGGGAAAGGAATTACAAATCATCATGGTTGTCTTCTATGTAATATTTATATTGAACTTGTTTGTATTTGCTCTTTGGTTTCTCTGTTGCTAGTCATATTTGGAGGAAACTAGGTGATTAGACCGCTATGCAGGTTGACCTAGATTCATGATCCTCGAATTTTCTCAAGAATTTATGTTTGTATGATGTGTCTGTTGGTGGCTTAAAATGGAAGGATCTATGTCCTTTTATTCCTATGGGAATATACACATGAATAAGTTCATTTTCGAGAACAAGAAGTTTAATGCTCTATGGGTGTTGGCCAAGGCCTTGAGAATGACAAAGGAGTATAATCGTGTTAACAAAACTCTGGACCATGGAAAAAACACACGAAAGAGGAGATCTTTATTGCTTGCTAGACCCCAAGAAGTGGTTATTTCAAACTAAATACTGATGGTTCTTCTAATGGTGATGGTTTTGCAGGAATTGACGGAATCATTAGAGATGAGTCTGGAGCCTTTATTGCTTGTTATGGGAAGCACATTTTTAAGAACAACAATAATGTGGCCGAGGTCTGGGCAACCAAAGATGGTTTGTGTTTGGTTGTGGACTTGGACATACATTATTTGAAAGTGGAAAGTGATTCTAGCTATGTTGTTCAATTATGCAATGGAGAAGTCCTACCTCACTGGGATACCGTTGGGCTTGTCAAAGAAATTTCTGAAATCAGATGTTGTTTCAACCGAGTAAAGATCAGTCAAAGATATAGAGAAGCCAGTAACGTTGCTGAAAAATTGGCTAAAGGTGGAGCTTCTAGGGAGCATGAAGGCATTTGCACTGGAACTTTGCCCGATTTTCTATCTACTTTCTTTAATTTTGATATAATGGGTATTACTACACCAAGACTTATTACTAGCATTGTTGCTTAGTTTTATTTTCCAGTCCAACTTATCAAAAAAAAAAAAAAAAAAAAAACGCGATCTCCACAGGGAATAGGCTTTCATGGAATGCCAAATTACATGTGGAAACTAGCAAGTGATAACTAATGTGTACTCTTTAGTCTTTATTTGGGATGCAGGCTTTTACACATAAAATCTTGCATTTTCCGGTTTTGGGTCCAAAGCTCAGGGTGCAATAGGGCTCCCGCTCCAGTGAATTAGCCATATATCCTCACGAACTAAAAGATGCTTGACAACAATAATATACGAACAAAGACCAGATGGTGGTAATTAATAAGACACAGTGTACCTCGAGTTAGTTTTAGGTTTTGCTCCCTGAAAACAAGAGGACATATCCAAATACAATAGTTCTACACAGACCGTCAAAGTAAACCATATAAAAACCGTATAGATACATGAGGGGTGAGTCCCACCAATTAAGGAAAACAAGGGGTCCCATTTTTTTGTACAATTGTGAGTATGCGGTTTTTTTGTAGTCTAATTCGACGGTCCAACAAGAATTTTTAATCCAAATAACCTTGTTCATTGGTTTAGGTTAGTGTTTAGATTAAATATCCAAAAAAAAAATATAATAAAAAAATAATGAATTAAGTAGAGGTTTTTTTTTTTTTATATAAGATGAATCGATAGTTTGGCAAAATACTTCCTACGAAACACTAAAACCAAATTAATTGCACCAAAATAGTGATATCCAACAGGGATTACTTTAGCTTTGAAGTTGTACGAAAGAAGCAAAGAACATTGATAGATAGAACGAAAATTCTAGCCATATTCGTTCCACACACCTAGACTCCATGCGTGTTACACAAAAATGGTGCCAAATAATTGACACTCTACTCTCAAATCAAAAGTGATTTTGGGTTCTCTAATGGCAATTTGATAGGTCTCATTCTCTTCCCACTCTGTTCTTTTCCTTGATATCAAGTTATCAACTGAATATAACTGCCCTGACTACTCACTCTCACTTGTCACAACTCACAAGCAAAAAAATCCTATAACTAGTAAAAAGTGATTCAAGGAATTACTTCCCAATTTTGATGTTGATTTGATTTTTAGAAATTACAAGGGGTACATTGGTCATAAACACACATTGCTAGAATTTTGCAGCTTAATAAAAAAACATTTCCACAAGAAGTGAGGTTTTTATAGTTCCAACTCTCCTGAAAGTGTGAGAGAGCGGATTACTTATTAAATTCTTCTGTAGAATCTGTCAGCTTTATATGTTTCAAGTTGCTAAGATCTAAGGTTCCCTCAATCCAACCAGTTTGTTCTTCTTCTGTTGCTTGGTAATTGCAGATTCATACAAGTTAGCCTTAGAGTTGTATAAAACAAAGAGAAACCCAAGTCCAATTTTGAATTCAAAGGTTTTAAGTACTTTATATATACAATCAATGGATTGGGAGATAAGCAATCACAGGAAAGTTCTCTTCTTCTTCTTTTTCTTCTCTGCCTCAATCATTTCTCTCTATGCTCTGTTCAGCACTATCAACACCAAAACTGCACCTCTTGGTAAGAAAATGTATAATTAGCATCATCTCATATTTCCATTTCTTGTTTCAGTCTAATTTACTCATTAATCTCAACAAACCCACATCAAATTCCATCCAAATTTTGCTACTGCAATGTCTTGTACATTGATTTTCATCAAGCAAATTATGACTCTGCAATTAATCTCTTTTACAGGTGTAACAATCTCGGCTGAAACAAAATCAGACTGTTATCATTTTAATCAGGTAAGTTCTATTTGGAAAATTAATTCTCTCTCTGCCTTTCTCTTCTTTTTTTTTTTTTTTTTTCCATTAATTTCTTTGAAAGCTTAGTGAAAACAAGTGATCCATGCTATAATGAGCCACTGTCGCTTATTTTCTGATCCATTGAAGGAATCACATAGAATAGGAAAGAAGAACAAATTCACGGGTTTGACCCAGAAAATGCAGGCGTAGTACTATAGTGTAGTATAGACAGTGTCTCCTCTGGTAAGAGCATATGTTGTGTTTTAGGCAGAATTGTTCAGTACTAAAATCAAAACGTACCACGAGTTTGTAGCCATTAAATTCACAGGAATATCACTGATTTTAGCATGATCCCACGGCTATTCGGTTAGGGAAGGTCAGGTCCATAATAGGGACACTGCGAAACCAGCAAGCACATTCATACAGGATCGTGCACCACTAAGATGTCTCTTTACCAAAGATAATGTCGTTGCAACTGACAAAAACATTGAATCATTTCGCCAAATAACATCAAAAAGATATTTAACTCAGCTCCCCGGAGCTAAGCAAATAAACTAATGAGAAACCCGTGGAACTCGTCTCTGTTTTCATTTCTTTGATATCCTTGAAAAAGCTCAGGTCAGGGATCAGTAACCATGTGCCAGCTTAGTAATAGTTTCTTGTTTTCTCACAGCACATTAGTCGGACCCATACTTGTATTGTCTCCATAAACCAAATTCCCTGTAGCTGCTTTGGCGATATCTCGTGACACTCTTCTGCGATGTTCATGTCTCAGCTGCTGGCTAGTCGTATTTTCCAAGATATGCTTTTTGGCCCATGTTTAGTCTCTTATTTTGTTTATTTCACCACTAAATTTAAGGCAATGACCCCTTGTGATTAGAACTTTTAGATTCTTTATAAAAAATTATTATTACATCCAAAAAGTTTTGGCATCACATCAGTATAATTTTGTGCACGTGCAATAAAGATAGTGATATATGCTGATCAAAAGCTGAATGTACGTTTTCTCAACAGCAACAACTTGGTGATGATGGTGTTGATGATGAGGGTCAGATTCTCATGATTAACGATGATGATGAAGAGAAATTTGAAGAGGAAAATGATGATGAGATGATAATTGCAACTAAATCCATCGTGATCAGAAGAAGTTTGTTGATTACTTCATTGGCGAGGAAAAGGTTAAGAGATGGTGGTAGTAGGGTCAGAAGTAAGAAGGCGTTTATGATGAGTTTACCAGGTTCGTCGCCTCCTCGTTGTGCATCAAAATGTGGCAAGTGTAGGCCGTGTAAGCCGGTTCACGTTCCGGTTCCTCCTGGAACACCAGTTACAACAGAGTATTATCCGGAAGCTTGGAGGTGCAAATGCGGGAACAAGTTATACATGCCATAGTTTGGTATAATTGTTAAGCATATGTGAATGTGATGCCTAGCTAGCTAACTTTGGTGATTGGTTTGCTTGATCTATATGATGACCAAATCATCATGTCCAACTTATGTGAGACTACTGCGTATTTTATTTCAAGTGTTGGGCACATATGTGTGTGTGATGACTTCTTTATGGAAATACAAATATATTTTTTTCATTTATGCGTCGTAGAAAGTATTGAAAGCATTGGTCATGTCTTTCTTTTTGATGTAGCTAAAGAGATAAACGTACGGGTAAACAGTTTCACTGAGAGGAGGAACTTAAATAATTGAGTTCGACCAAACTAGTTCGACTAACAATCAAACAATAACGTCAGAACACATTCCAGATTTTCAGCCGGGTGTCTGAAAATGAATATGGGTAAGGAGGAGTTGTCTAAAGTCTAAACAGTAAGATTTCAGACAAAAATCATCCAAAATCAATGTCAATGAATGTTCAAACTGTAACCATAACTTTAAATCGAACAACACGAGCAGTTTCAATACAAAGAATACAAACCTTAGAAACAAACAACTTTTACATGTTACTCTATAATGTGCCATTAAATTTGGCACCCTTTTTTGATGAGATGGAGTTGCGGTGAGCAATGCTTTCCTTGAAACTTTTTTTTCATAAAAGAGGCAAGCCTTGTATATTGATTAAACAAACCGATTCAAGATCGGAATCATTACTGATTACAAGAGTCATTACTGATTACAAGAGTCATTCAGTCATTCATATTAGTTAACAAAACATCAATCATCAAGATACCAACATTATCATAAAAGTTGCTCGATAAATACTGATTATAAGAATCCTTTACTACCAGTTCTACCATTCCAGGGATCTTATAGCAAGTGAAAGAAACAGGTCAAATGGCCTTACTTGTTTTGTCTGAAATAAAAACCAACTAAATAGAGCTACAAATCGTGGAAGTCTAGGGATCATCGTATGATCCAACCATTTCTCAGGGTTTTTAATCCAAAATAACTAACTAATTTAACTAATCCAAAGTAACATGGGTTTGTTGGATCTGCTGGAATCGGTGTGAAAAGGAATGAATCGGTGCAATCGCATCTATATCGGAGTCTTTTGTGGTTGTTGTTGTTGTTGAAATCTTAGTGTCAGTTGTTGCTATTGGTGTCTTGGTGTATGTTGCTTACAAGTATAGGGTTTCCTAACTTAACTCTAAGAGACAAACCTCTTAAGTTGCTATACTTAGGACACTAGTAATTGGTTTCCTAAACCAATAGATTTTCCTAATCTATCCTTGACCATCCTACCAACAATTCTCCACCTCGGATCATGCATTCATGCATGAGACGATCAATAGATAAAATCACCTCCGTAGCCGGACTTGGACTGTGTTCGCCAGTATGCAAATGGGTACACATACAGTCGTACACTTCTAAGTTTCAGTTGAATCCAGTACGCGTACTGGTACGCATACTATTGTACCCGGACTTCAACTGACTTCGCCAGTACGCGTACATGTACGCACACTCTAAGAGGTGGGCTCTTTGAATGAGAATGACACTTTTGATTTGGTTGACAAGCCATAGAACCAGAAAATTCTGAAGAACAAGTGGGTGCATAGAATCAAGACTGAAGATGGTAACTCAAAATTAAGGACAGAAGATCATCAACAAAACAATATGATCTGAAACCATTTGTTTGTGTGCATTTAAGCTGATCTTTGTCACTTTCAGAGAGATAATCCTTGTCACAATAAGTGACAGATTTCATTGGGATTTTAATTGTTTCCGGAGATCTTGATTTTGTAGCTGGTGTTGGTGATGTTACCACTGAAGAATGAAGTATTAATTTTAAAGAGTCGAAATCCAACTCTTGATTACATCTCCATGTTTCAAAACGCACACTAAATCAGAGAGAAACATCAAAAAGAAAAAGAAAAAGAATAATAATAATGAATGAACTCAAGTAAAGAATCGGTTGAAACTAAAAAAAAAAAAAAAAACCCTTACTAGAAAAAAACAGACTTCGTGGATCTAGAAATGGATCTTATTGAAACTAAATAAAGAAAATTTATTTTAGCAACAAATCGATAGAGGTAAGAGGGGAGAATATTTAGGAGAGTCTGATATGATATGCTCTCATGGGAGAAGATTAGAGCAGCGACGCTATATGGTTTAGGAGTTTCTCTTATCTAATGGGAGAGAGAGAGTTTTTGGTCTTGTTTGTCTTGTTCTTGAAACAACCATTTGAGATGTATGCTAAAAGATTCAATAAGTTATCATAGATGGACTAAGGGAGAATTTTTTTTCTTCTTTTTAATAGAAAAAAGTAATAAGGAGGAACCATATTGCGATCTAAAAAGTTCGTGCATTTTATTTATTTTTGAAAAGAGTCAAGTCTTCATAGATATTGATCATAATTCTTCTATGCGAAATCGGGATAAATTATAGGGTTGACTCGAGAATTTCCAAATAGTCATATTGATTTAAAACACACAACAAGGACATTCAAATAACTTAGCATAATAATTACAAGACATAATATGAAGAAAAAAAACTCACCATTCCAAACTGATTCCAAAGTAACAAGGCGCGCAGGTTCAAGTGGTCTAGCTTGGATCAAAAGTAAGTACTCACCCAAAACACATAATAAATCTATTTGGATCAAAAAATCCAACCATTTCTCAATGGTTTTTTCAAAACTATAGTGAAACAGGTAACATACCATAAAAGGATCCATCGATTTAACCATTTTCAATGATTTTCTCGAAGTAGTAGTAACATAGGTACCATGAATAACCTAAATTTTTTATGGGTCTTCATAAAGACCAGTCTTCAATAACTTGTTAACGTGGATGTCTTTGATTTCATAGTAGATGATGGTGTCTGTGTCTTAAGCGATCTTGTTTCTGATAGAGTATGGATTGGAAATGCAGACTTGGGGTATTTTGTTATTTTTGTTGATGAAGCCGTTAAAAGAGTCTTTGATACCGTTGTTTCCTAAAACTTGATTGAAGGTGGTCTCAATCTTATTGACGAATAGAAACCTATTTTTTTGGATCGAAAAAATCAACAAGAACTTGAACATAAACCTGAATAAATTCCCAATCTAAAGTTAGAAACGTTACCTTAGTCAACAAATCACTTGCAAGTATCGAGAGCACATCAAAAGTTAAAGATCTCAAGCAAAAAGATCACAAATAAGTGTTGAAAAACAAAATCAAAATGGGAAAAGATTGAGTTAAGTAAACCTAATTAAATCGATTCTTTTGAAAAAAAAGAAAAAAAGATGAGAGGTTGTAAATGATATGGTATTCTCATATTCTACTTTTAGAATGAGCAAATATGAGCAGAAGAGCTTAAACAACTAGGTTTGGGGTTTCTTTCACTAATTGAGACGGGTTGGGAGAGAGAAAAGGGGTTTATGTGGTTCTTTGTTAGTGTCAAAGTTCTTACCCGAGGGCCTAATAAATATATAGGCATCATCTGACACAGTGGTATTTGCAGCATTTTCATTCCTTTGTTTTATTAAGTAAAAACTCAAGTTTGAACTTGACCAATAAAGACCTTTTTACTAATAAAGCTATAACACATTAAAGCTACAACTAATCGCCACAATGTTTTTGTGTCTTTGAATGATACTTAAGGAACCTTGAACAAAAGAGCTTTCAAGACATGCATATATTCAGCTTCAACTTCACATTAATTCTCTGGAGTTCCTTTTTCCACATCAAGGATAGCTCAACACCTTCTCTGGTTCGGTCAGGATAACCTATTTCTCTAATACAGCATCCTGAGAAGGAAAAAGCAATTAATCCAATGTTATTTTTAGTATTATTATTACCATAATTCTGCATTATGCCGATTGGGAATTTTATGCCAAAAATTTCTCTTTGTGATTGGAAACGAGTCTTTCAGTAACCACCCCAGTTTTACATTTGAAATAGCCAGAATAATAATAAGAGATTCGCATTCAAACTAAGTTTCTTAATTACCTTTATTTTTCATGAGCTAGAATGCAAAGAGTAAATATCACCCCAATACTGAGCCATAATTGAAACAATTAAGGGCATTAGTGGATGCTATAAAACTCCTAAATCCATATGAATTCACATACAAAAATATAAATCAGATTCACATATCTATTTTTTTTTAACCGAAAATGTAACTAAACATAAATAAATTCGGATATGAACAAATTTACATCCGAACTATATGTATTCGGAATTATATACATTTCATTTCCATTTTTGGGGTATCTACAAAAAAATCCATTTAATAATATCATTATCCTAATATATTTTTATTATATGATTTTAAATCATGATTAAAAGCTCCAAACAACAGCAGTGTTTCGTTCAAATTTTCGAATAACATTTTCGTACAAGAAAATTTAACTGAAATACAATGGTCATTTTAGTGTGAGTTCAAGACCAAAAATTTGGTTAAACCAGACAACACCATTGTCCTTCATATTATAGATTATTTTATTTTGAATGTACAAACAATTTATCATTTTTTTTTATAGATTCAGATTGAATATATTGTCTGATATTCAGATAAAAAGTTCAGATACAAGATTATGGTGAAAAGAATGACACCAATTTGGGTTTTTGATCGAATTATGTAATAGTATATTCGTATTTGGATGTGGATATTGCAATATCCGCATTCTGAATGCAATACCCCCAAACTGGTAATGTGTAAGAACGTCACAGAATACCACCCGACCAAACAATTTTTACCTATAACCACCACCCTATACCAGAAACTCCTAAACTGCCAAAGGAGCGACCGTCCAAATATAGTTTAGTCCATCCATAAATGGGAGAATCACCTCCTTGATAGTAGAGCTTTTCTCTCCTTACATGGGATGCAAAGATATCACAGAGTTAATCATTCATTGATGTGCAAATATGCGGGTTTATCTTCGAAGTTGATTTTGTCTTACTTTATAACGCTCAAGATCACTTTATAACGGGTACCGTACATTCATTCAAAATAGTATGTATTGCACTTCGATAATTGACCATGTGCTAATTAAGTCACCTACTTTGAAATTTAAGTTGAAAAAGATAACACAAGCAAGGATAGGGCTTTGAATATACCGCTTTTCTCTTTTTTCTAATGTAACTTCCTAACAAATCTTATTTTTCTTCCCCAATTTTCTCCAAGTTTGATCTTAATTTGTTTGGCAGACTAGGTATTCTTATCTATGATATAAATGAAAATACACCGCTTTTTAAGTGATTTTAAATTTTATGTTATTTTTTCATTTTATAAGTAATTACAGCCTTTTACAAGAAGGTCATACTATTAAATTCGATATTGGAAAAAAGTCGCATTGTTACAATAGTTAACAAATATGCAATATTCCCATCCTGTCTTATTCGATTTGAAAAATGGTGCCACCTCATCCTTAATTTTCACCAAAGTACCCTTCATATTTATAACTCAAGTAGCCGCCATCACCCACCTTGCTTATGTGGTACCTATGTATTCCTAGATCTAGATATAATGAACTCATTTGGGAAGTAGAGAATCATTAGACCGGATGCTATGGGACAATTGGGGAGCGATACATAAGCGGGGTTAGGAATAATTTTGGAATGTAATTAAGGGTTTAGGAACAAGCATGTAATTTTCGTGTAAAAGTAATCGTGATATGTGAACCATCTAATCAGTAACTCTGATTTAGTGAAAAATAATCGATTCTGATTTAATAAAAAATAATAGATTGGTGTAATGACTCGACCCTCCACCAATACTGTCCCCACATAGCCACTGCGGTTATCCGGCAGAGCGGGTTTTTAACGGGAATCACTGCGTAGTCCAACAGAAACTTTCTGGGAGGTCACCCATCCCTGGATTACTCCACGCCCCCCCCCCCCAGCATGCTTAACTGCATAGTTTTTTTTTCCAACTCGGAGCTAATCGTGCTGAAAAGGCCTCGGTGTTATGAAAGGACAAACCATTACTTATATTCTATTCGGCCAACCACTGTCGAATATTGGGGTATTACAATACCACCACCTTAAATTGGAGTTGTCCTCGACTCCGGAATATATCCAAGCAACCCATATTTTCGACGTTCCCTACCCCTCATGAGACCAGTACCTGCCACAACCCCTACAACATACTCTCTTACCTCGGTAGGTGACCCATCATCGGCTCTGATACCATTTGTAATGATCCAACCCTCCACTGATACTGTTCCCACTTAACCATTGTTGTTATCCGACATTGTGGGGGTTTTTCTGTGGGAATCGCTGGGTTATCCAGCAACAACTTCCCGTGAGGTCATCCATCCCTGGGTTATTTCCACACGAGCACGCTTAGCTGCAGAGTTTCCTGCCAACTCTAGAGCCAATCATGCTGAAAAGGTCTTGGTGTTAGGAAAGGACAAACCATTACTTATATTCCATTCGGCCAACCATTGTCGAATAGCAGGGTATTACAATTTGTAAAGGTAAAAAAGAAGTGTGACGTTTTTGTGAATTAGTGATTATTAGAGTGACACTCTTTTTTGTTGATAATCCTCAATAATTAATAGCATGTTCTTACTATTTATATGTTTTTTCTTATCGTTAATGGCTTATATCTGCCATTTAGTTGTTATACTGTATGTACATAAAGTGACTTTTGACATATTATACACCAATTTGTTCACATGTGATCATGTATGTAGGCATATCGTTGATGATACTTCATATCCATATGAATTCAATCCATACATACAAGATAAACGGTTGTCGATTATGAATGAGGCTAAATTTTATGGTCTAATTACTCTTTTAATGAAGAGTCAGGGTTTGAAGGCTCGAAAATCAAAATGGCTATACATGAATTCATAAATTATCAATTGAAAAACATCAATTTCCTCCCGGGAGTTACATGCATTTAATACGTCTTATGTATTTTAGTTTGTCTAAAACAAGAATTCTCATCACTATTCGTAATGTTTATTGTACTTTTCTAAAGATAGTCATTTGCTTCATCCGAACCTATCCCCATGCACCCCCTCCCCCATTTTGGTAAGGTTTTACCCTCACAAACGATGATGGGTAATACCCGGTCGCCGCTGGGGGTGTGAAGGTCCCCACCCCATACCATTTATATTCCAAAAGTATTTAGATTTTTATATACAAAATTATATGGTATCTATTTAATACTTTTTAGCGCTCGTTAAGGGTTTTCAAGGTATAAGGTATTTCTCAATAACTTTGAATCCTCGCATTGATTAGTGACTATTGAATTTTAAATCGTTAATCATATTTTTAAGCATATACCGATATATTTTAATTTTTTAATTGAGCTAGATTCGGTTGAATAAGATATTTTCGTCGCTTAGACAAGCTATTCTTTCATTTATTATATATTCTTGGTCATATTTGTTCATTCATTATTTTTACTCCTTTATACATATTAGACACATTTTCTATAGAATAATATAAATAAATTGAAGCAGATGATTGAAGAAGATGCTTAATAACGAGAAACTAAGATGAGTTTCTAAATTTAAGATTTTAGAATACGCTTTTAACAGGATACTGCTCAATCCATTTGACTTATGATATTCTTGGATTCACCCGTTTATCGCCGATATGTCTCCCCTTAACCTATATATATATATACCCCAAAATCTTATCAAGAAGAAAGATGAGGGACTAGGAAAAGGCTTCAAACTGCCCCCTATTAATCATGCCTTGATCAAATGGAATGAACCAAATGGTTTTTATAACATGATTAATACTTTATTGGAAACACTCAAACACAAACAACTCGTTAGAGCTCACAAAGAAAAAGAAACAAGACTGTGTTAATCTTAAGGCATGCAAAAAGAAGCTTAGTCTTGGACATTATACTTTAACAATTCGTATTTTATCTTCCAATGCCATTGCTCCTCAAAATGACATAACTCGTCTCTGTCCGAACTACAATCAAATACTCATATGCACCACCCCCTCAATACCATCAAACCCTTTAGAAACTTCTTCCATTTCGATTGATGCTTTGCTTTAAGTGATTTGAGGAGTTTCCCAAAAGACACATTTTGTGCTAGAGATGACTTTAAGAGCCCAACACCTCTTGGATTCCCTAAGTGGCCCTGCAACTGTAATTACAGATTGACTTATCTCTTCTATAACTGGTAGGGTTAGAAACCTACTATAAAATACCGCAAGCGCACGGCGTCTAGAACGCAGACAATGGCAAATACGGGTCGATACTACGGGGAGTCGGATTGGTGAAACTAAATTTCTATGGTTCTGATAATACAAATTTAGAGATGGTGTTTGTCGATACGACTAGAGATTGATGGTTATACTAAAGAAACAAGATTGAAAGCAAATACAAAGATAACTATGGTGTCGAATCCACCGCCTACATGCTTAGAATTCCCTATTTTGATATACTAGTTCCCTTTTCAATCAAAGAGCTATAGAGGTTCTAGCCTCAAACTACCTTGAAGATGTGATAAATCACTTGCGCAAATGGATTACTTAACCTCAGCAAAATATGTCAATCCCTAGCACTATCTATCTGTTTAAGGCATAGATAATCACAAATTGAACTAATCAGTTTACATAAAGCTTGAATACCTAGCAAAAGATTGCTCAAACTACCATGGATGCATGACATACAAGGTGAAAGTAATTTTCTATGAATTCAGAGATTAAATCATGCTTCTCAATATACATTCATGGTGAAAAAGTAGAACCAAATCAAGCAATTCTGATTATTTAGGGGTTTCATCTCAACCCTAGTTAGAAAACTAAAACATGGAGAAAACTGAAATTAAACCTAAATTACAACTAAAGCTTGGTGCACCGGCTACTCTGGGCATGAGTTTCTCTCTACTATCCCCTCTCTATTTATACATCAATTTCACCCAAAATTGGGTTCAATTTGTCAACACATACACTGAAATTTAGGGATTGAGATGTCAATCACTCACCAAATGGTACAAAACAACTGAGTCTTTTCTTTTGTTTGATTGAAGCAAATCAATAAAACTCTCTTTCTCTTTCTCTTTCTCTTTCAAAATAAATAAATAAATAATATATATATAATAAAAAAAAGAGAAGAAGAAGAAGAGAAAGAGCAAGAGCATGCTTAAAACCTAGAAAAAAACCGAACATCTCACAACCACATAACTCAGAAATGCCCGTCCAAAAGATTGTAATCCCTAGAAAGCATCATCTTTAACCGGCTTTGATACCTCTCAGTCCTGTTCTTCAAGTTCCGGATTGACTCTTCCACCTTTTGAGACTCCATGGCAAGAGCTTTCTTCTCTTTCGAGAATAGCTTTAGTAGCGGGGACCACGTCGGCAAGAATACCGGCTCTCATCAACTTTCACAATTTCAAGACGATCCGCAACCAACTAACATTGAGCTTTAGAGATTCACAAGCAGACACCATGTTCTCTCACTTTTGAATAGTTGCTTACACGACGACACGGATAGACATACTCTCCATTTCAACAACCATCGGCAGGAGACAATTCACTATAGAAACTAAAGCGGACGAACAATATTGCACCACGTTCCTGGTGGCAATATGGCCGTACACCCTCCATATCTTTGTATAAAGAGTTACGAATTCTTTCCGCACCAGAAACCCACCAACATTTCGGTAGTTAGAGAAAAGACACCTCATGCGGGTTCCGAACGACAAGCCTGCATTGGGATACTCATGGCAAGAAATTTCTAAGTCGGCGTTCTCAAGATCTGCAGCGGCTGGTAGGATCGAACTCGAAGAAAAAGGGGTAACCAAATTATCTTCATCAATGACGGTAACACATGCTCCGACGGGATATCTCTACACAGAAAGAAAACTTTCATTATTCACTGGAAAATAAAGAAACACTTGTTGATCAATAAGAACATACAGGTATGATTTTCTTGACCCGAATGACTCGGATGGGAAAATTGTCGCAAGAGTCAAGCCTAGCACGTTTGGTCGAGAACACAGTCGGCTCGAGGACGATTCACTTCGATCGACATGATGAAAGTTGGACTTGACGAGAAGAAATCTTTGTTGAAAACTCGGGAAGACGACACAACTTCACCGGATGTAAATCGTGGGAACCCCTAAAGGTAGAAAAGAGAAACGCAGGCTGAATAGGCGGAACATGATGGAATCACGGCCGGGAAATCAGTCCCAAACAAAACGCCTCATCAAAACCCCAATGAAAGCTAGGAGGGATAGGAGGGTGTGATACTTTAATGTTCGAAAGGGGAAAGGATTTCCCATTGGCATCGAATAAGAAGCAATCGGGCCGCAAAGACAAGTCACAGCCGTGCCGAGCCGCCCATGCATGCCTCGCCTCACCAAACCATGCCTTGCCGTGACCACACCAAGCCGTCTGCTTCATTTCCTTGGCCCCATACACCAAGCCATCCGCCATGCTCGCCTTCCTAAGACCACGCCACCTCTTGGCACCACGTGCCAAGCCATCCGTTACGCTTTGCCTTCCAAGACTGCGCCCGCTTTGCCTCGGTGATGTACGGCCAGACCAAGCCAGCAACTTTCGTCTTACCACTCCATGGTCTCGCATCCCAGTACAACTTATGCGGGGCTGCCAACACGGAAGCAAAAACTCTCTTCACCTCTCAAAAAGGTTAGTCGGATTTTCCTGACCATCTTTGCAATGATTTACGTATTGATTCCGTCATTGTCCTGTCACCATCATATGCTTACCTCGCAACAAGGCACCGTCCCGGGCTAAGCGGGGGACTTAATGTTGATGGTGGTTTTTAGCTTAGGGGTAAAATCGTGAAAACCTAGTCGACACCGTGACGTCACGTAACTTGAGTAATAATGTCCAAACCAAGCACATTTATTGAACCCTTTAATTTGTCTGCAAGAAAATTACCAGGGTACCTTTTTTTAATGCTAATTAGGGTTTCGACAGGCCAAAACCCTAATTCTCACACCGCATGTGCCAATGGAAAACCATGCCAGCCACACCTACCGCGCCAAGGTATGCCAACCATGCTAGCTGCACCCCTGTGCCAATGGCAAACAATGCCAGCCACACCTACCGCGCCAAGGCATGCCAACCATGCTAGCCGCACCCCATGTGCCAATGGCAAACCATGCCGCCACACCCTCGCGCCTGTGCATGCCAACCATGCTAGCCGCACCCCTGTGCCAATGGCAAACCATGCCGCCACACCTACCGCGCCCGTGCATGCCAACCATGCTAGGTGCACCCCCGTGCCAATGGCAAACCATTCCAGCCACACCTACCGCGCCGGGCATGCCAACCATGCTAGGCCGCACCCCTGTGCCAATGGCAAACCATGCCGACCACGCCTGCCGCGCCAAGGCATGCCAACCATGCTAGCCGCACCCCTGTGCCAATGGCAAACCATGCCAGCCACACCTACCGCGCCATGCCAAACGCACCTTGCCATGGCCCCATGCCAACCTAGCCGCGCCACCTTGATGGCCTTCCCTACGCGGCTACCAAAACGAAGGCGTGCGACAATCAACGGTCGCCCTTCAATCCCAGGAGCAAATCCTAGCCGTCTGAGGTTACCAAACGACCTTTGGCCCAAAGCCCAAGCTTGGTCACGCCAAACCTTGGCCCCACATGCCAAGCCAAACCGCACCTAGCCATGCTAGCCGCCCCATATGCCAACGGCTTACCAAACCCTTGGCCCCACATGCCAAGCCAAACCGCACCTAGCCATGCTAGCCGCCCCATATTCCAACGGCTTACCAAACCCTTGGCCCCACATGCCAAGCCAAGCCACACCTTACCTTGGCGCTAGCCATGCTAGCCGCACCATGTGCCAACGGCTTGCCAAACCCTTGGACCCACATGCCAATCCAAACCGCACCTAGCCATGCTAGCCACCCCATGTGCCAACGGCTTACCAAACCCTTGGCCCCACATGCCAAACGCACCTAGCCGCGCCACCATGCTGGCCTTACCTACACGGCTACCAAAACGAAGGCGTGCGACAATCGACGGTCTTCCTTCAATCCCAGGAGCAAATCCTAGCCATCCAAGGTTACCAGACGACGCATGGTAACCTTTGGCCCGAAAACCTAAGCTTGGCCACGCCATGCCATGCCAACGGCATGCCAACCTAGCCGCGCCTCCATGCCACGTGATGAGTGCCAAATAGTGCATATTTATACACCTTTTTATTGGCATTTTACTCATCTTTTGCGCTTAGAAATCAGATATTATCCCAGTTCTCGTGTTTTCTTTGTTTTCAAGAATAAATATTTGTATTAATTAATTTTGTGTTTTTAGGTAATAAATAAAGCTCGGAGAAACTGAGGAGCCCAAAGAGCGAAGAATTGGAGTCTAGCATCTATGGAGTAGATAGCCAAGCCCGCGCGCGAATCAGTTGCAACCCAACAAGGAAGACATGGGCTAGAGCTACCCATGACCGGATCCCGACCCGCTCATCTTGAGCCGTTAGATTCGATCTACCCTATATCCGACGCTCGCTGCCTCCACGTGCATCGAAGTTCGCTGCTCCCGTGCAACACCAGATCACACCAAAACCGCCAACCATCCTGAGCCGTGCGATCTTCCATCCTATGCATCCTACGCTCGCTGCGCCTTCCTCATCAAGCTTTGATGTAACCGCTTCACACCACAACACCTATATATTCCAAAAGCCTAACCCTAAACTCATTTCTCTTCTCCCTCACCCGACAGAGCTCTGCTCTTCACCTCCTCTTCCCCGACCATCTCTGCAACTCCATCACCACCACCATCTCCTCTGCCGTTCTTCCCGACACCGCTAGCCACCAGCAGAAGCCATACCATCCTACACCATCACCTCTAGTTTTAGATATCTCTAGCCTAGCCTCTCTCATAACCCTAGAGGCTATGTGAGAGATAAATAAAACTAGGGTTTCGTTCTGATTGGAAAGACAGAGCAAACATCAATCGAGAGACGGATTGACAAGAGCCGAACAAACGATTCGAGGGCCATTAAAGATTGGGTTTGAGTTATTTTTGATTTATTTCGATTTTTGTGAATTAGGGTTTGGTGTTTCACTTGCATGTATAAATAGAAGTGTTATGTGTGTGTTAGGGTTTATGCACAGGCTGCTTGACATCACTTAGGTTTAGTTGTAGTGTTAATTTGTAGTTTAAATTGTTCCAATTATGTTTTAATTCTATCGACCCGGTGTTTGATGAAACCCCTGTTTCCATGTTGAGTAACTCATATCAAAATTTGTGTTCTTGCTGTTATGAATTGAATTGAGTGATTGTATCTTTGTATGAATCTAACAAACTTGTGATAGTTTGTACTTGTAAGAAGACAGGCTATGCTAGGAGTAAGTTAGTGAAAGCAAATGAATTACCTTAGAAGAAATTAATTAGCTAACAAACCAAATAAGCTTGTGATAGTTTGTACTTTGTGAAAAGACAAGCTATACTAGGAGTAAATTAGGAGAGTTTGCTAAGTAATTTCTTTACCCGAGGCCTTCAAAGGGAGGCACAAGACATGAATGGAGTGTGTTTTTGCCTTAGCATAGGGTTATGAGGTGTAATCTAACAACCCCAGTAGCTTCCAATTAGTTATAACTTATTTAGTTACCTTAGTTTAGAGTCAAAATACCTTAGCTCAGTTCACTTCACTCAACTCAGTCACTTCGACAAACCGAATATTGTTCTGTCACTCTTGGAATTCAGTTAAGAAAGCCATAGATCACATAAGCACACCCTCGTCTCTGTGGGATCGACCCGTACGTGCCCAGTTCTACTTTAGACGCCGTGCACTTGCGGTATTACAAGTAGGCCATAAAAATAACCCATCTTCCGGGCCTACCAAGTTTTTGGCGCCGCTGCCGGGGACTTGGCGTGTGCCCTGTGATTCATTGCTTGCTTTACTGAAATTTCATTCTATTCCCTGTATATACCCACCTTTTGTTTTCATTGTAGTTTTAGCCCTGTTTTCATTGGCCTTATTTTCATTGTAGCATCATAGTCCTGTTTTAGTGTAACTTGTATTAACCCCTGCATCATCTTGTAGCCTGTACTGCATCATTTTGTTTTTAAACCTTGCATCATCTTGTAACCTGTAACTTGTTTTTGTTTTTATAATCATCTTGCATCTTAGAGTCACTAGTAACTGTTATTCCCTGTCAGTCCAAAATCTTCTCAGGCCATCTTTGCCTTAGATGCACATCTCTGAGCACTAAAATCTTCATTGAGTTAGAGCAGGTACCCCCTGTTCTTTGAGGAGCAAATGAGACAAACCAAAAGGCGAGAGAGACAAGGAAAGGCGCAGACTTCGAGTTAGTGCCACATGCTTTGTAGACCACGAATGCATGCTTAAACCCCATCTACCATGTGCCCTGTGCTTTGAGAAAACCCTGAGCTCCAGCCCCCTGAAGCTGTTGAGCCTCAGCTGCAATTGTAGAGAATCTGTTGACTTGTGTTGTGTGTAACCCTGAGACCTGAGCATAAGCTTGTGTGAACTAGCATTACATTGCATCTAAGCATTTGAGTATACTTGTTTTGCCAATCGTAAACCCTGCTAAGTCCTGTATTGCTTTCCCTGGTGTGTACTCGGAAAATTTAAACCTTGTGAGCCACTACCAACTTGCTAGCCCCACGAGGCCGCAAGTTGGAGCTAACCTTTGGGAAACAAAGTGTGGACAGACCATGCAAGCCCCTGCAATGCAGGCAGCTATAAACCACCATTTGAATAGCTTAGTTGGCTGAAGACTCAAGTGAGACCTTGTGATAGTTCTCATCTAAACAATTGTAGGCTTGTATTCTGTGGTACACAAAACCCCTGAGCTTAGAGGTTTGACATCAACTCAGACTTGGAAAAATCTGTCAACCCTGCCAAGTCTTGCATGTATGTGTAGGGTCTCTGAAACTCGCAGCCTTGTTTGCTTGAGCCTTGAGCTTACTTGCTTTGCTCGGCGAGCTTGTGCATTTATTATCTGTGTTGCCTTGCCTTGCTAACCCTGAGCATATCCTTGCCAAGCCCCTGAGCTTAGCTGCAAGCCCCTGTAGCTGCAGTTTGAGTTTAGCCTGTATTGCCTGCTGATAATTGCATTAAGGCTTGCTGAGAACTAGTACCTGAGTTTATATGTTAGCCAAACTTTTGATAAATCTGTTAAAGCCCTGAGTTGCATACTGCATGGTAGTCGATTGCTCAACCTTGCTCAACCTATCTCGCCCGCACCCGTGAAGAGTAACAACAATCGGCCTTGTTGACACTCGGTGGTATGTTGTAGAGGCCGAACTTTGTTTATTTGTGAATTGGTGTGTTAATTTTTGCATGAGTTTTTGAGTAACTTTGTCCAGTCTTTGTGTTGAGAATCGCATATTGGCTGTCTTGTATTTATTCTGTGCTTGGTGAGCTCACAGTGTCTTTGTGACCACCTAATCGATCTTTGAGTCTAAGCCGTGTGTGCAAGATAGCCGGGTTGTGCTTGAGCTGCCAATCCTAGGCTCGTCGACCACCGTGCCTAATAATCCAGCTCCTTGCTAGCCCCCAGAAGCTGCAAGCTTGAGCCCCCGGCTAGCTCTTGGTCTAACCCTTTGCATACCCCGAGCTCGCCTTGAGCCCGGGTTGAAAGTTGAAACCTGTTGTGCCCAAACTCGCAAGTATTTGTGCACCTTTGAACTCGAGCATCCGAGCTTATACAAACCATTGCCTGTTTTCTTGTGCATCCATATAAATTGTGCCGTATGCCTGTGTGTTTTGAGCACATAAACCCTTAAATCGAGTTGTTGACTAAACACAAACCAACCAAATTTGTATGACATATTTGAGAAGTCTGTGCACACAAGTCTCGTGCCTAAGCCGCTCTGTGCAACTACACTTGCAACCAACTTGGTTGCTAATATGCACAGCCTCGCGTCTCACTACTAGGTCACAGTCTGTTGCACAACCTGGGGCTGCATAGGTTGAAGCCCGGATATTGGGCTGTACACTTGAACTTATACCTAGAGCCCACACCCAAACCGGGCTATGCCAACTCGAGTTGCCCGCACTGGCCATGCAACTAACTCGCATAACCGGAGCCCACTATCAACTGGGCCGACTCGACCACTTCACCGGGCTCACCGAAACCAAACCGTGCACATAATCGAACCCGGTTCCATCAAGGCTAGCTAAACCCACATCATGGGTGAACATCACCAGGCTAACTAAACCCGACTTGGGCTGAAACAAACCAAACTGAGCCCATAGTCTGCTGGGCTGAAACAAACCAAACTGAGCCCCATCTGCTGGGCTAGAACTAGTTTCACTGAGTCACACCATCTGGGCTTCTTAGGCTAAACCTATTAGCTGGGCTGTGCACCAAATTGAGCCCACAACAACTTGGGCTTCCCACATAAACCAAATAAATCCCAAACAAACCAAATCCCAATAAACCAAATTCCCACATAAACCAAAGCCCATTTTCATGTTATATTTGTTAATGTTTGTACATATTTTCTATTGGGTTGACCCTCAACTCTTTAGACTCGTTAGTAAATTTTTGTAGGACTTGTTAATTTTTTCTTTCTTGAATCGGTTGAGTCTTCTTGTGCATTTTTTTTTTGTGCTAATCCGATATAATCACCACCGAGAATGTTGGATTTGCCTTGACGAATGAAGCTCAACCTTGCTCCCGCCGACATCCCAATCTCTTCCCTTTTCTCTTATCAGCATAGTTCTCTCGGTATGTGACTCGTTTAAATTTTTTTCTATATGTAGACACATTGAGGACAATGTTTGATTTAGGTTTTGGGGTACATTTGCATTTGCATTTAGAGTTTTTAGTCTTTTATTTTACCTTTATTTTCAAAAAAAAAAAAAAAAAAAAAAATTCAAAAACACTTTTGCAAATAAAAACCTCCAACTTTTAGAGATTTTAGAGTCACTAGCATGCTTTTAGCTATGTTTACATAGAGATTCGACCGAAATAACGAACTTGGAAGTACCGGAGAACACAATCGGGTTCCTTAGTTGATTAGAGCGTTAAAGTTGGATTTAACCATACCGGAGGGCGAATTAGGTCTTGTTTAGATATTCGGTAGTAGAATTGTGATCACCCATAGTGGAGACTACCCAATTTACATCAAGTGAGGCACCAACCTTCAATTTTTGCAACTTTCTAGAAAAGGCTCATTAGAGTGTGTGTCACCGTACGTAAATTCCGGGTAGGAATGGTGAGCTACCCAACTTCGCACCACTTTCAGCACTACTTTTGATTTCTTTAGTGCTAGTTTTTGTCAATCATGATGGTGACGTCTAAAGATGAAAACTCCTTCTAAATACCGATTTGTAGTTAGCATCATTCTCTCTCTCAATCAGCAAGACCCATAGAAACACATCATCACAAGAACCTGAGCGAGAATCGAGAATATTGAAAGAAAAATTGATATAGTCCAAGGTTTATGTGCAACAAAGAAAAAGAAAAGAAAATAGGATGAGAATTATTAAAATTTATAAAATCAAGACAATACAAGTTGTGGAAAAGTTGAGTGATAAAGTCCTTTGTCCATGGAGTTAGTTGTGTCATTATTTGTATTTTTATTTTCACTTTTTGTAAAAAAAAAAAAAAAAAAAAAATTGTAGTTATTTTTGCTACCACCATGGTAAAGAGAATTGAAAAAGAAAAAAAAAAATCCAAACAACAAGAAAATTGAGTAGAAAAGTTAAAAATTGTCAAGTTTTGTGAAGTTTAGAAGTTCGTCATCAACAAGTGAAGACCGAAGACCGAAGATTGAAGACGTTTCTATGGTTTCTTATGAGAGATTGATGTTAATTGCCGATCGGTGAGAAGTGAGTGAGTACTCCACCCCTTGCTAATGGTTGATTTTCCTTTCTTAGAGATCATTAGAAAAGATTCTTTTTGTCCACACCTCTGTGGAGTCTCCAGATTTTATTTCGGAAGGTTATCCTTCTTACCTACAACGTGTGCAGATTTCTCTCTTTATTCCACGCTGCACACATGAGAGACTAAAAGCGATCTTTTTGAGTGCAATTATCATAAAACCTTAATGGTGAGGCGAAGTTGAGACTTATGATCACAATCGAATCCGAATTCTTTCATATGGTATGGTTACTTCTCGCTCAGCACTTAAGGATGAGAATGCGTTCTTCGATAGTTCTAACTTCGTTACTAGCATGCGAAACTCTATGTCCTCATAGCTTCTTGGAGGCTTGAGACTCTTTTACACTCGAAGTTGGAGAAGGTTTTGTGGGTACACCTCTGGTAAACCCTCACGAGACTACAACTCGTCCACTAGGGACACCTAGGGTTTAAAGGCTTAGTGCATACGCTAAATGCATTCGAGAGACTGCGACGGGGTATAGTTAGGATTTCTTCATTTCTGTTTCACTTGAGGACAAGTAAAATTCAGGTTTGGGGGTATTTGATGAGTGCCAAATAGTGCATATTTATACACCTTTTATTGGCATTTTACTCATCTTTTGCGCTTAGAAATCGATATTATCCCAGATTCTGTGTTTTCTTTGTTTTCAAGAATAAATATTTGTATTAATTAATTTTGTGTTTTTAGGTAATAAATAAAGCTCGGAGAAACTGAGGAGCCCAAAGAGCGAAGAATTGGAGTCTAGCATCTATGGAGTAGATAGCCAAGCCCGCGCGCGAATCAGTTGCAACCCAACAAGGAAGACATGGGCTAGAGCTACCCATGACCCGGATCCAAACCCGCTCATCTTGAGCCGTTAGATTCGATCTACCCTAGATCCGACGCTCGCTGCCTCCACGTGCATCGAAGTTCGCTGCTCCCGTGCAACACCAGATCACACCAAAACCGCCAACCATCCTGAGCCGTGCGATCTTCCATCCTATGCATCCTACGCTCGCTGCGCCTTCCTCATCGAGCTTTGATGTAACCGCTTCACACCACAACACCTATATATTCCAAAAGCCTAACCCTAAACTCATTTCTCTTCTCCTCACCCGACAGAGCTCTTGCTCTTCACCTCCTCTTCCCGACCATCTCTCGCAACTCCATCACCACCACCATCTCCTCTCGCCGTTCTTCCCGACACCGCTAGCCACCAAGAAGCCATACCATCCTACACCATCACCTCTAGTTTTAGATATCTCTTAGCCTAGCCTCTCTCATAACCCTAGAGGCTATGTGAGATAAATAAAACTAGGGTTTCTGTTCACAATTGAGAAGACAGAGCAAACATCAATCGAGACGGATTGATGAGCCGACAAACGATTCTGAGAGGCCATTAAAGATTGGGTTTGAGTTATTTTTGATTTATTTCGATTTTTGTGAATTAGGGTTTGGTGTTTCCTTGCATGTATAAATAGAAGTGTTATGTGTGTGTTAGGGTTTATGCCTCCGGGCTAGCCAAAGATCACTTAGGTTTAGTTGTAGTGTTAATTTGTAGTTTAAATTGTTCCAATTATGTTTTAATTCTATCACCCAGGGTGTTTGATGAAACCCCGTTTCCATGTTGAGTAACTCATATCAAAATTTGTGTTCTTGCTGTTATGAATTGAATTGAGTGATTGTATCTTTGTATGAATCTAACAAACTTGTGATAGTTTGTCTTTGTAAGAAGACAGGCTATGCTAGGAGTAAGTTAGTGAAAGCAATGAATTACCTTAGAAGAAATTAATTAGCTAACAAACCAAATAAGCTTGTGATAGTTTGTCTTGTGAAAAGACAAGCTATACTAGGAGTAAATTAGGAGAGTTTGCTAAGTAATTTCTTTACCCGAGGCCTTCAAAGGGAGGCACAAGACATGAATGGAGTGTGTTTTGCCTTAGCATAGGGTTATGAGGTGTAATCTAACAACCCAGTAGCTTCCAATTAGTTATAACTTATTTAGTTACCTTAGTTTAGAGTCAAAATACCTTAGCTCAGTTCACTTCACTCAACTCAGTCACTTCGACAAACCGAATATTGTTCTGTCACTCTTGGAATTCAGTTAAGAAAGCCATAGATCACATAAGCACACCCTCGTCTCTGTGGGATCGACCCGTACGTGCCCAGTTCTACTTTAGACGCCGTGCACTTGCGGTATTACAAGTAGGCCATAAAAATAACCCATCTTCCAGGCCTACCAAGTTTTTGGCGCCGTTGCCGGGGACTTGGCGTGTGCCTGTGATTCATTGCTTGCTTTACTGAAATTTCATTCTATTCCTTGTATATACCCACCTTTTGTTTTCATTGTAGTTTTAGCCCTGTTTTCATTGGCCTTATTTTCATTGTAGCATCATAGTCCTGTTTTAGTGTAACTTGTATTAACCCTTGCATCATCTTGTAGCTCAGTAACTTGTTTTTGTAGCCTTGTCTTGCATCATTTTGTTTTTAAACCTTGCATCATCTTGTAACATCAGAACTTGTTTTTGTTTTTATAATCATCTTGCATCTTAGAGTCACTAGTAACTGTTATTCCCTGTCAGTCCAAAATCTTCTCAGGCCATCTTTGCCTTAGATGCACATCTCTGAGCACTAAAATCTTCATTGAGTTAGAGCAGGTACCCCCTGTGTTGCTGAGGAGCAGCTGAGACAAACCAAAAGGCAGAGAGACAAGGAAAGGCGCAGACTTCAGGTTAGTGCCCTGTGCTTTGTAGACCCTGAATGCATGCTTAAACCCCATCTACCATGTGCCCTGTGCTTTGAGAAAACCCTGAGCTCCAGCCCCCTGAAGCTGTTGAGCCTCAGCTGCAATTGTAGAGAATCTGTTGACTTGTGTTGTGTGTAACCCTGAGACCTGAGCATAAGCTTGTGTGAACTAGCATTACATTGCATCTAAGCATTTGAGTATACTTGTTTTGCCAATCGTAAACCCTGCTAAGTCCTGTATTGCTTTCCCTGGTGTGTACTCAGAAAATTTAAACCTTGTGAGCCAGCTACCAACTTGCTAGCCCCCTGAAGCTGCAAGTTGGAGCTAACTACTGGGAAACAAAGTGTGGGCCAGACCATGCAAGCCCTCGCATTGCCGAGTTATAAACCACCATTTGAATAGCTTAGTTGGCAAGACTCAAGTGAGACCTTGTGATAGTTCTCATCTAAACAATTGTAGGCTTGTATTCTCGTGGTACACAAAAACCCACGAGCTTAGAGGTTTGACATCAACTCGGACTTGGAAAAATCCTCAACCAAGTCTTGCATGTATGTGTAGGGTCTCTGAAACTCGCAGCCTTGCTGAGCCCTTGAGCTTACTTGCTTTGCTCAGCAGTTGTGCATTTATTATCTGTGTTGCCTTGCCTTGCTAACCCTGAGCATATCCTTGCCAAGCCCCTGAGCTTAGCTGCAAGCCCCTGTAGCTGCAGTTTGAGTTTAGCCTGTATTGCTGTGATAATTGCATTAAGGCTTGCTGAGAACTAGTGCCTGAGTTTATATGTTAGCCAAACTTTTGATAAATCTGTTAAAGCCCTGAGTTGCATACTGCATGGTAGTCTGATTGCCCAACCTTGCTCAACCTATCTGCCCTGCACCCTGTGAAGAGTAACAGCAACTGGCCTTGTTGACACTCAGTGGTGTGTTGTAGAGGCCGAACTTTGTTTATTTGTGAATTGGTGTGTTAATTTTTGCATGAGTTTTTGAGTAACTTTCCAGTCTTTGTGTTGAGAACCGCATATTAGGTCATCTTGTATTTATCTCTGTCTTGAAGGAAATGAGCTCACACCTGTCTTTGTGACCACCTAATCGATCTTGAGTCTAAGCCGTGTGTGCAAGATAGCCGAGTTGTGCTTGAGTGCCAATCCTAGGCTCGTGCGACCCCGTGCCTAATAATCCGGCTCCCTTGCCTAGCCCCTCAGGCTGCAAGCTTGAGCCCCCGGCTAGCTCTTGGTCTAACCCTTTGCATACCCTGAGCTCGCCTTGAGGCCTGGTTGAAAGTTGAAACCACTGTTGTGCCCAAACTCGCAAGTATTTGTGCACCTTTGAACTCGCAGCATCGAGCTTATACAAACCATTGCCTCGTTTTCTTGTGCATCCATATAAATTTATCTTGTATGCCTGCTGTGTGTTTTGAGCACATAAACCCTTCAAATTGAGTTGTTGACCTAAACACAAACCAACTAAATTAAGTCATGACATATTTGAGAAGTCGTGGCACACAAGTCGTGCCTAAGTTTGCTTTCTGCACTCTGCACTTGCAACCAACTTGTTGCTAATATGCACAGAACTCTTTGTCTCACTACTAGGCTGCATTAACCGGCACAATCTGGCGATAGTTAAAGCCCAGACATTGGGTCAGACACTTGAACTTATACCTAGAGCCCACACTCCAAACCGGGCTATGCTAACCCGAGTTGCCTGCACTGGCCGTGCAACTAACTCGCATAACTGCCGGCCACTATCAACTGGGCCGATCGCCACTTCAGGCTGGCCTTGAAACCAAATCATGCACATAATCAACCCGTTTCCATCACTAGCTAAACCCCACATCTCATTGGTGAACATCACCGGGGCTAACTAAACCTGACTTGGGTCGAAACAAACCAAAGAGCCCATAGTCTGTGGGTCGAAACAAACCAAACCGAGCCCCATCTCACTGGGCTAGAACTAGTTTCACCGAGTCACACCATCCGGGGCTTCTTAGGCTAAACCTATTAGCTGGGCTGTGCACCAAATTGAGCCCACAACAACTTGGGCTTCCCACATAAACCAAATAAATCCCAAACAAACCAAATCCCAATAAACCAAATTCCCACATAAACCAAAGCCCATTTTCATGTTATATTTGTTAATTTTTGTACATATTTTCTATTGGGTTGACCCTCAACTCTTTAGACTTTTAGTAAATTTTTGTAGGACTTGTTAATTTTTTTTTTCTTGAATCGGTTGAGTCTTCTTGTGCATTTTTTTGTTCTAATCCGATATAATCACCACTGAGAATGTTGGATTTTGCCTTGATTAATGAAGCTCAACCTTGCTCCCTTAACATCCCGTAATCTCTTCCCTTTTCTCTTATCAAAGATAGTTCTCTCGGTATGTGATTGTTTAAATTTTTTCTATATGTAGACATTGAGGACAATGTTTGATTTAGGTTTGGGGGTACATTTGCATTTAGAGTTTTTAGTCTTTTATTTTACCTTTTATTTTCAAAAAAAAAAAAAAAAAAAAAAAAAAAAAAAAAAAAATTCAAAACACTTTTTGCAAATAAAAACCTCCAACTTTTAGAGATTTTAGAGTCACTAGCATGCTTTTAGCTATGTTTACATAGAGATTCTGACCGAAATAACAGAACTTGGAAGTACCGGAGAACACAATCGGGTTCCTTAGTTGATTAGAGCGTTAAAGTTGGATTTAACCATACCAGAGGGCGAATTAGGTCTTTGTTTAGATATTCGGTAGTAGAATTGTGATCACCCATAGTGGAGACTACCCAATTTACATCAAGTGAGGCACCAACCTTCAATTTTTTGCAACTTTCTAGAAAAGTTGTTAGAGTGTGTGTCACCGTACGTAAATTCCGGGTAGGAATGGTGAGCTACCCAACTTCGCACCACTTTCAGCACTACTTTTGATCTCTTGAGTGCTAGTTTTTGTCAATCATGAGGGTGACGTCTAAAGATGAAAACTCCTTCTAAATACCGATTTGTAGTTAGCATCATTCTCTCTCTCAATCAGCAAGACCCATAGAAACACATCATCGTACAAGAACCTGAGCGGGAATCGGAAATATTGAAAGAAAAATTGATATAGTCCAAGGTTTATGTGCAACAAAGAAAAAAAAAGAAAATAGGATGAGAATTAATAAAATTTATAAAATCAAGACAATACAAGTTGTGGAAAAGTTGAGTGATAAAGTCCTTTGTCCATGGAGTTAGTTGTGTCATTATTTGTATTTTTATTTTCACTTTTTGTAAAAAAAAAAAAAAAAAAATTGTAGTTATTTTTTATTTTTGCTACCACCATGGTAAAGAGAATTGAAAAGAAAAAAAAAAATCCAAACAACAAGAAAATTGAGTAGAAAAGTTAAAAATTGTCAAGTTTTGTGAAGTTTAGAAGTTCGTCATCAACAAGTGAAGACCGAAGACCGAAGATTGAAGACGTTTCTATGGTTTCTTATGAGAGATTGATGTTAATTGCCGATCGGGTGAGAAGTGAGTGAGTACTCCCACCCCTTGCTAATGGTTGATTTTCCTTTCTTAGAGATCATTAGAAAAAGATTCTTTTTGTCCACACTTTTGTGGAGTCTCCAGTTTTATTTCGGAAGGTTATCCTTCTTACCTACAACGTGTGCAGGATTTCTCTCTTTATTCTGCTTTGCACATGAGAGACTAAAAGCGATCTTTTTGAGTGCAATTATCATAAAACCTTAATGGTGAGGCGAAGTTGAGACTTATGATCACAATCGAATCCGAATTCTTTCATATGGTATGGTTACTTCTCGCTCAAGCACTTAAGGATGAGAATGCGTTCTTCGATAGTTCTAACTTCACACATTACTAGCATGCGAAACTCTATGTCCTCATAGCTTCTTGGAGGCTTGAGACTCTTTTACACTCACGAAGTTGGAGAAGGTTTTGTGGGTACACCTCTGGGTAAACCCTCACGAGACTACAACTCGTCCACTAGGGACACCTAGGGGTTTAAAGGCTTAGTGCATACGCTAAATGCATTCGAGAGACTGCGACGGGGGTATAGTTAGGATTTCTTCATTTCTGTTTCACTTGAGGACAAGTAAAATTCAGGTTTGGGGGTATTTGATGAGTGCCAAATAGTGCATATTTATACACCTTTTATTGGCATTTTACTCATCTTTTGCGCTTAGAAATCGGATATTATCCCATTCTCATTTTCTTTGTTTTCAAGAATAAATATTTGTATTAATTAATTTTGTGTTTTTAGGTAATAAATAAAGCTCGGAGAATTGAGGAGCCCAAAGAGCGAAGAATTGGAGTCTAGCATCTATGGAGTAGATAGCCAAGCCCGCGCGCGAATCAGTTGCAACCCAACAAGGAAGACATGGGCTAGAGCTACCCATGACCCGGATCCAAACCCGCTCATCTTGAGCCGTTAGATTCGATCTACCCTAGATCCGACGCTCGCTTTGCTCCACGTGCATCATCTTCGCTGCTCCGTGCAACACCGGATCACACCAAAACCGCCAACCATCCATGAGCCGTGCGATCTTCCATCCTATGCATCCTACGCTCGCTGCGCCTTCCTCATCATCGAGCTTTGATGTAACCAGCTTCACACCACAACACCTATATATTCCAAAGCCTAACCCTAAACTCATTTCTCTTCTCCCTCACCCGACGGGCTCGCTCTTCACCTCCTCTTCCCCGACCATCTCGCAACTCCATCACCACCACCATCTCCTCTGCGCTCTCCCTTCCCGACACCGCTAGCCACCTCCCAGCCATACCATCCTACACCATCACCTCTAGTTTTAGATATCTCTAGCCTAGCCTCTCTCATAACCCTAGAGGCTATGTGAAAGATAAATAAAACTAGGGTTTCGTTCACAGTTGGAGAAGACAGAGCAAACATCAATCGGAGACGGATTGACAAGGAGAGGAAACGATTCGAGGCCATTAAAGATTGGGTTTGAGTTATTTTTGATTTATTTCGATGTTTGTGAATTAGGGTTTGGTGTTTCCCTTGCATGTATAAATAGAAGTGTTATGTGTGTGTTAGGGTTTATGCCTGGGCTAGCCAAAGATCACTTAGGTTTAGTTGTAGTGTTAATTTGTAGTTTAAATTGTTCCAATTATGTTTTAATTCTATCACCAGGGTGTTTGATGAAACCCCCTGTTTCCATGTTGAGTAACTCATATCAAAATTTGTGTTCTTGTTGTTATGAATTGAATTGAGTGATTGTATCAGATGAATCTAACAAACTTGTGATAGTTTGTCTTGTAAGAAGACAGGCTATGCTAGGAGTAAGTTAGTGAAATCAATTGAATTACCTTAGAAGAAATTAATTAGCTAACAAACCAAATAAGCTTGTGATAGTTTGTACTGTGAAAAGACAAGCTATACTAGGAGTAAATTAAGAGAGTTTGCTAAGTAATTTCTTTACCTGAGGCCTTCAAAGGGAGGCACAAGACATGAATGGAGTGTGTTTTGCCTTAGCATAGGGTTATGAGGTGTAATCTAACAACCCTGGTAGCTTCCAATTAGTTATAACTTATTTAGTTACCTTAGTTTAGAGTCAAAATACCTTAGCTCAGTTCACTTCACTCAACTCAGTCACTTCGACAAACCGAATATTGTTCTGTCACTCTTGGAATTCAGTTAAGAAAGCCATAGATCACATAAGCACACCCTCGTCTCTGTGGGATCGACCCGTACGTGCCCAGTTCTACTTTAGACGCCGTGCACTTGCGGTATTACAAGTAGGCCATAAAAATAACCCATCTTCCGGGCCTACCACCACGCCAATGGCATGCCAACCTAGTCGCGCCACCATGCCATGCCAATGGCATGCTAACCTATCCGCGCCACCATGCTAGCCTTCCCTATGCGGCCACCAACCAACGAAAGCGTGCAAAGATCAACGGCTACCTTTCCTCTTAAGATACAAAATCTCGACCATCGAAGGTCACCAAGCTACCAAGTCTCCCGAGCTCGACTTGCCAGGAAACAACCATATGCTACATGTTTTCCACAAAAACATTCGAGACATCAACACATATCACAAACTAGGGGATCCTCTTTGGGTATTGGTTTGGCGGTTTACAACGTGCGGCGTACACTACGCCCGTCATAAGGAAGTGTCATAAGGGTGAGGCGGTTAGTAAATAAAGGGAGTTAAAAGTGAAACGTTCATGGGACATCAATTCCATACGTTAATGTTTTTATGGAACATCAATTCCATGTGTTAACGATTTTATGGAACATCAAATTCCATGCATACGGTTACCACCTCATTACATTTACTTACCCATTTTCCATTCCTTAATGAGACCAGGGTACGTTTCACTTCGAATTGTATAAATAGGTCTTACCTATTTCCACAGAACAACAGGTTCATTCGGGAATACACAACACTCAGAAAATACTTGCTAGCTTACAATTTGTTAGCCTTCCCACTTTTCTGATACAAGTCTTAGTAACACAACTACTCTTCCAGAATCAACTATTCTGGTCTCATCACTTTCCTTGCTTCCCTCCCAAAAACCAACCCATTCTCTTTCACTTTGTGACCGAAGCAACTCTGGAACGACCATTTCTTGGTTTAGGCCGGACTTGTACAGATTGATCTCTCGAATCTAAAGTACTCCCTTGCAGTACATTGTTTAGGGTTTAAATTGTTTCTCACCCGTACACCCAAAATTACCGAAATCAGCAGACACCATTTTCACCTACAAACACCTGTATAGACTAAACCTTAATACAATTTCGAGAGTAACAACTTAATGAAACTCAATCAGAAATTATAAGAAGAGTTTATATCTCTTTCTCTCACAACCAATGTGTAAACAGAAACAAGTCTGTGAACCTGTTATACAGTGAGAGTACTTGTAAGATTCCAAAGATCAATATCCAAGACCAATCAAGTCGTATCCAACAATTAAAGATGGACTTATATACTATGATTGATTTACGTACAACCTATGATATTTTGATTATATAAATAAGCAATATAATGCGGAAAATAAATAACACAGACACCAAAAATTTTGTAACGAGGAAACCGCAAGTGCAAAAAAACCCCGGGACCTTGTCAAGACTTGAATACCAAACTGTATTAACCCGCTATAGACACTAGCCTACTATCAATACTTCGGACTGCAATGTAATTGAGATCGAATCCACCGTCACAGTAATTCAGTTACAATCCACTCCTTATGCCTCTTGAATATCGCAAGACTGTGCGCAATTGATTTCCTTAGATGAGTTCCTTTACAGCGTAAGAGTTGCTTGAACCTAAGTGAAGAATTTAAACCAATCTACGGAAATCACATAAAAGCCTATATGTGATTTCCGTTCCGATAGTTAGATCAATGTGAGATAGGAAATCTTTTGCAGTAGACTAGGTCTTGAAAACCTCAAAATCTGGTACTTATAACTCCCGAAGAGCAACCTAGATTATTATTCACCTCACAAGTAAAACCTACTCCGATTTCAAAAAAGAATCGTTATGGAGGAATATACTTGTGGAATCACAAAGTCTGAGATGAAGAAATTTGAGATTTATATTTATCTTACCTGATCGAAGTGAGACTTACCTCCCGTACCAGACGGGCGAAAAACCGTTGTAGTCGACTCGGACCATGACTCCTATGTTAGTGTACGAACCCGAGGGGCCGAGGAAATATCGTAATCCGTCCTTCTCTGCAAATAGTTTATATTTAATTACCCTTCCTTAGGGTTTAAGAAAAATAAAAATAATGTCCCAATGTCCAAAAATAGGAAAGTGCAAAATAAAAGAAAAATACAAAAATAAAAGATATCCTAATACAATTTCTAAAAATAAAATTTAAAGAAAATCTAAAAAATTAAAAGAAAAATAAAACTGAAATCTAAAAACCTAAAAAAAATAAAAAAAATAAAAATATTTTTTTTGTCTTTCTTTTCCTTTTCTTTTAGTTTTTAGATTTGACTCCAAGTCTTTTAGTCACCAAAGTCTTTGGCTCAATTTCTTTTCGGTCCAAATTCCAAACCTGTAGCACAAAGATAAATACCAAAGAAACGTAAAATAGAACAAAGTAAAAATAATAAAAAATAAAAACCTAAAAAATATATCTAAAAACTCTAGCCTTAAGACAAGTCTCCAAGTGAATGGCGCTAAAAATTGATGGGATTTCAATCATATTACAATAAGATGATTCGTCAAAGACTTGTGAGAGCAGATTCTAGACTTCATTTTAAAACTAAAAATATAGCAAACTCAAAAATTAGAAGTGTTGTGAAAGTTATAGAGGAGACTAGGGCTATGGATTCCACTATTTACCAATATTAAAGTGATTTAAATTCTCTAATTATAATCATGCAAATCATGCGCTCAAATTGATTCTAAATATTGCAAAAGTTGATTTTTTAGAAATAATAATTGTAGATCGAAAGTATGGGACATCAAAACCTAGGCTAAGCATGATCCATCAATTGAAATAACAATTGCTTAACAAAAACCATTTTATCAATTTATTTATCAAGGCAAATAATCTTATAATAATTGCATAAATAAAATAAAATAGAGATTACCACTTTTCATTGGTGAAATAACTTCCTCCTTCGCCCCAGAGGATGGGTTTAGCTCATTATTGTGTAAACTTTCTCAAAATATTGATTCATGCTCAAAAATTATTTACAAAGATGAAATGGAGATAAAATGATGAAAATCGGGTGTTTGCAACGTTTATAATTGTTGCAAAACACTGTTACAAAGAACGATAACAAATATGCGTCATTGTCGCTGTAGTAATACGCCCCTAACAGCTCTATCGTTGTCACTGTAGCAAAATGACGGTCTTGTAGCGTCTTATGTTCTTCGTGTTCTCCACAGCAGCAGCAGAAAAATATTCTTTGCAACTCGATCAAACCTCTCTGTTGTTGCTCTAAACTCTCCGTCCCTAACTATGCTCCCCTAAACACCTTATATACCTTCACGACGAGAATCCTCCCTATTAACACCGAAAAATCTCCAAAATATTCTCATGCAGGTACGAGAAATAATTTCCCAAATTAACTCCTTCACGCTCACTGCAGCTGTCAATTCGTGTTTACTCACTCCAAACACAACACGGATTCAGTAGAGACTTCTCCCAACACACGCTAACCACAGAGAAACACGGGAAGGAGTAAAACAATCCCGTGAAACTCCCACGCCTATGTTTTCTTCAACTCGATCAAACTATCCCAATTTAATTCGAACAAAAGCCCATACCATGCCTTTTAATCTCAGTCAAGTCTTCCCGTGCAATTACAGCTATTGAGTCTCGCTGAATCGCACAAAAACTCCAACCCTAATTCTGCTTGTATCACACACAACCAATTTTTACTTTTCAAATGAAGAAGGTGAGTTGCCCTTAACCAAAACGTTGTCGCCTTTAGCAAATGGGGTGCCCTTATCCAAAATGAGGGTGCCTTTAGTACTTTTATCCGGGGGTCCAAATACACTTTTCGAGCAACTTTTTCCACACAAGTGTAATTATCCAATAACACATATACAAACATAAAAACACCATAATAAGTAAAAAATCAAGCACTAACAATACATACACTGAGGACAATTCAGACACAAAAATGTGTCTATCAAATACCCCCAAACTTATTATTTGCTAGTCCCCGAGCAAAACTAATCTAGAAAATAAAATCCTAACTGACTGTCGCAGGCATCGTGATTGCACTTAGCGTGTGCAACAAGCCTTTGAACCCCTTGGTGGCCCTAGTGGCCGAGTTATACTCTCGGGAGGGGTTACAAGAGGTGTACCCACAAAACTTTTACTCCAGACCCTAGCTATCTACGCAGAACCTTGGAAGGCACTAAAGAATCTCCTTGGTTGGCATACTCTCATTGACTACAGGAGGAAGTACCCTGATGCGAAATTCCAATTGTTGTACACGAGTTTGCACTCAAGCATACTAAAATTCATATATAAGTGACAGAGCTCTACTCAGATAGTCGTACTATGGACATCAATATCCGAAGTCAAACCAATCACATGAAAAATATCAAGAAGATGGATATAGAGAAAAACATATATGGTTTTCGATGTTAACTAAGGTGAACAGTGTTTCCCATATCTCAATGCAAGGCCACCGCAAGATGAACCTATCTTATTGGGTGAGATATGGGTATGACTAATATCAACACAACTGGCATATACAAGGGGACCATCGGTCGATAATCCTAACTCTAGGTCAACACAACTGGCATATACAAGGGGACCAACGGTTGACTTTATTGAATTTATTCCGGTTGGTCTGATGGCCTGGTCTCAATTTTTTTTTTCTTTTTTTAGTAGCTCAATCACTCTATTTCACCCTAGCAGTGGTAACAACTTGATTCGTGTGCCCCACCAAATTACTTAGAGAAACATATTTAAAAGAAAATAAAAAATAAAAACAGAAGGTGAAAATGACTCAACGAGATATGGCGAAACTACCATGTTATTTCTAACACCTGAGCTATGTGGTTTTATGAATAGACTCTATTTAGATGTTTCCATCCACTCAGATTGGTTCCTCAACTCCTACAACCAAGATGCTTCCATCCACTTAGATTGGTTAGTGCCAACCTTAATAGGCATAAATTTCTAGGCTCTGGAGTTTATTTATTGCAACTAAAAGATAACAAAAAGTTTCTTCCCCACCCCCAAACTTAAATCTAACATTGTCTACAATATTTCCAATAAAAGAGCAATACCAAAAAGTAAAGTAACACGAGGAATTAGTAAAGAGAGAAGTTGGAAAGATAATACCTGGGTGAAGAGAAAAATCAACAACTAATATACAACATACAATCGCCTCGATGGTCAATCAAGGGTAAACAGGGTCCTCCAGAGGGACCTCCTCAACATCACCCTTAGGAAAGGGCTCTAAAAAGGGTTTCAATCTCTGACCGTTAACCTTTGAAGAACTACTACCATCCGGTGTCTCGATCTCAACAGCTCCATGAGGAAAAACAATACGGACCACAAAAGGACCGGTCCACCGAGAGCGTAACTTCCTGGGGAATAGATGCAAACGAGTATCATACAGAAGAACTTTTTGACCTGGAGAAAATGACTTTCTTAAAATATTTCTATCATGCAAAAGTTTCATTTTGTTCTTTTATCCCTTAGCACTATCGTATGCATCTCTACGAATCTCTTCCAACTCATTGAGCTGGAGTTTCCTATGGGCTCATTCCTTGTCAAGTGAAAAATTTAGCTGCTTAACAGCCCAATATGCTCTATATTCTAACTCAACAGGTAAGTGACATGCCTTGCCATACACAAGCCGATAAGGTTACATTCCAATGAGGGTCTTAAACGCAGTACGGTAAGTCCATAAGGCATCGGTAAGCCTAGACGACCGGTCTTTCCGATTAGGATTAACTGTTTTCTCTAATATACGTTTTATCTCCCTATTGGAAACCTCTACCCAACCACTAGTTTGCGGATGATACGGGGTAGCTACCTTATGTGTAATACCATATTTCTTCATCAAAATCCTAAAAGGTCCATTACAAAATTGCGACCCTCCATCACTAATTATAGCTCGCGGTGTACCAAAACGTGTAAGTATATTATCTTTCAAGAACTCAATCACAACCCTATGGTCATTCGTTTTACACGCAACCACCTCAATCTACTTAGAGACATAGTCTACAACGACAAGGATGTATAGGTTACCAAAAGAATTAGGAGACGGGCCCATAAAGTCAATACCCCACACATCAAATACCTCAACAACTAAAATAGGGTTTAAGGGCATCATGTTCCTACGGGAAATGGTTCCTAATTTCTAGCAACGCTCACAAGTAACACAGTAATTATGGGAGTCTTTAAACAATGAAGGCCAATAAAATCCACACTGCAATATCTTAGCATCAGTCTTTTTAGCACTAAAGTGACCCCCACAAGCATGATCATAACAAAAGGAAATAATACTGGACTTGTCACTCTCAGGTATACATCTCCTAATAATCTGGTCTGGACAATACTTAAACAAATAAGGATAATCCCAAAAGAAGTGCTTAACCTCGGATAAAAACCTAGAACGATCTAGTTTACCCCAATATTGGGGAATTCGACCAGTAACAAGATAGTTCACTATATTCGCATACCAAGGTAATTGGGTAACAAAGAACAGTTGTTCATCAGGAAAATTATCCCTAACAGGGGTATCCACAACAAGCCTAGACAAGTGGTCTGCTACTACATTTTCTGTACCTTTTTTTTTTTATCTTTAATGTCTAAGGAAAATTCCTGCAACAAAATGATCCATCTAATCAATCTAGGTTTTGTATCCTTCTTAGAAAGAAGATACTTCAAAGCAGCATGACCAGTGAAGATTATGACCTTAGAACCTAAGAGATAGGGTCTAAACTTGTCTAAGGCAAACACAATGGCTAACAGTTCCTTCTCTGTAGTGGTATAGTTCAATTGGGCATCATTTAGAGTTTTGCTAGCATAATAAATCACATGAAGTAATTTGTTTTCTCGTTGACCTAGCACAACACCAATAACATAATCTGAAGCATCACACATGATCTCAAAGGGTGAGTTCCAATTAGGTGCCTAGACTATGGGGACGGTAGTGAGTGAAGTCTTAAGCTTCTCAAAAGCCTCTAAACAAGCATCATCAAAGACAAACTTAACATCTTTTGCAAGTAAACTTCAAAGTGGTCTAGAAATCAAGCTAAAGTTCTTAATGAATCGACGATAAAAACCAGCATGCCCTAAGAATGACCTAATATCTCTTACGATCTTGGGGACCCTTAAAGTCTTAATAAGGTCAACTTTGGCTTTGTCTACCTCTATACCCTTAGAAGATACGATATGCCCTAGAACAATTCCTGAACGAACCATAAAGTGACATTTCTCCCAATTAAGCACTAAATTCTTTTCCTTACACCTAGTCAAAACTAATGAAAATGATGCAAGCACTCATCGAAAGACGAACCAAACACTGAAAAATCATTCATAAAGACCCGTAAAACTTTTCTACCATATATGAAAATATGTTCATCATGCAACGCTGAAAAGTTGCAGGGGCGTTACATAGCCCGAAAGGGATGCGACTATACGCAAAGGTACCAAAGGGACAAGTAAAAGTAGTTTTTTCTTGGTCTTCTGGGTAATAACGATCTGATTATAACCAGAGCAGCCATCTAAAAAGCAATAGTGACTATGACCTGATAATCGCTCTAGCATTTGGTCGATCAAGGGAAGGGGAAAGTGGTCCTTCCTAGTTGTTGGGAAAATTGGCACCCCGAGCGCAGCGGAAATCGGGATCACAAAGGGCAATTGGTGATTTGAACCAAATATGGGAGAAATAATAGGAGAGAGACAGAAGATAAAGAAGCACACACAACCACAACACAAGATATACGTGGTTCACCTTTACAGGCTACATCCACGGCCAACACCACCAGAAAAACTTCCATTAAATCAAAGACCGTTACATGCTCTTTCCTCAACCCAAGACAAGACCCAAAGAGTTAACAAGACATACCCGAGAACACCATCGAAGAAACCATATAAACCAATTCTCTAACCATTCCTCGAACCAGCCTCATGTCTTCTCTTCTACACCGTCTTCATGGTTGCTTAGTAACAAAGGAGAAACATGGAAACACTAGAAACTAGGTTTAGGGCAAAGCCCCAAACCATAAACACTAGAACACCAAAATCCTATCTCTAAATTTTTTTCTCTCACACCGATATTGACCTTCACGGTAGCACGCAATCCTACCTACCAAAGAGACCAAAATCCTAAGCACAAGGATTTACCACTCTTCTAGTTTGGATGTCAACAAACCTACAATTCTAGTCCTATATATAAAGAACACAAACTTGGACACCAAGTATTAGTCTCCTATTAGGAAACTAAACTCTTTCTTAATATATTTTTACTCTCCAATTAGGAAATCCACCTCAATGTGGAAACGGACCTACAATAGGGAACCCACACGGTTTTTATAAAAATCTCCACCTCGGATCATGCTTTCAAGCATGAGACGATCACAGGAAATTACCTCCATCTTTCACCAGAGTTATTCACCATCTATATATACCCGTAGAATTACTTTTTGAAGCTCAAAACCCGAACTTTCATATGCATAGAACCATCTCTTCGATCAAAACACCATGATATTGATAAAAGTCTTCAAACCATCTTCTTTATGAAGAACACTTGTGAAATTGATCATGTTTCACGAACACCATGAAAATCTTTAATCACCGTCAACGAATCCTTGCACAGATTCCATCATTGATCACCAAGAGAACCATCCAGAAGAATCACCGCTAGCTCCACCTAACCAGTAAGCTAACAACATATTGAACTCTAATCCAGAAAGGAAGAATTAGCTTCAATATCATACTCCAGCACATGTCATGATTACCGTGTATCTGAAATAAACCATCAAATATTTCCATTATGATTAACATGCTTAATCTATTGAGCGATTCCCAAGCCATCACCAATCTGACATACTTTTTACCACCATCAAACCCAACATACTCGCTCAGAATATATACCGTGTGAATGCCCATATGACTGTGGTACATGCTTGTGAGATCGGGCACATTCTTGATATTTAGGGCAAGCCATCAAGAATATTTTAACATAGACTTAAGAACATAATTCTATACCATCTCGTGCATAACTTCGAAGCTTTGCTGGACTTGCTTCTACATGAGACCTCACATCCTCATCCTTTCTTCAAACTTTGTAACCCATTCTTTATAGTGTATGATTACTAACACTCTTCAAGAAGTAAAGATGTATTCCACCTCATTCAGTTTTATTCCGCATCCCATACTACATCATAAAAACTAAACGAAGAACATAAACTTCTACCAAGTTGAACTTCTGATTTGTAAATCACATCACAAATCCATATTTGTGTAAACATTGGTTCAAACATTACCTTAAAAAATATATTTGTTCACCCGAACAATAAACCATCGTTCAATTCTAGGTTCAATCATACCAGCCCGTCCTTGCTCTGATACCAATTGTTAGGAAAATTGGCACCCCAAGCGCAACCAAATCACAGGACCACAAGGGAAATTGGTGATTTGAACCAAACGTGAGAGAAATAATAAGAAATAGACAGAAGATAAAGAAGCACACACAACCACAACACAAGATATACGTGGTTCACCTTTACAGGCTACATCCACGGCCAACACCACCAAAAAATTTCCATTAAATCAAAGACTATTACATTCTCTTTTCCGAAATTGAAGACAAGACCCAAAGAGTTAACAAGACATACCCGAGAACACCATCGAAGAAACCATAGAAACCGATTCTCTAACCATTCCTCGAACCAGATCATGTCTTCTCTTTTACACCGTCTTCATGGTTTCTTAGTAACAAAGAAGAAACATGGAAACACTAGAAACTAGGTTTAGGGCAAAGCACCAAACCATAAACACTAGAACATCAAAATCCTCTCTCTACAAGTTTTTCTCTCGCACCGTTATTAACCTTCACGGTAGCACACGATCCTCCATACCAAAGAGACCAAAATTCTAAGCACAAGGATTTACCACTCTTCTAGGTTGGATGTCAACAAATCTACAATTCTAGTCCTATATATAGAGAACACAAACTTGGACACCAAGTATTAGTCTCTTATTAGGAAACTAAACTCTTTCCTAATATATTTCTTACTCCAATTAGGAAATCCACCTCAATGTGGAAACAGACCTACAATAGGAAACCCACGGTTTTCCTAACACTAGTCACCTTGTTCAATTTACTATAGTCAATACAAAAACGCCAACCCGTGGTCACTCGGGTTGGGATTAACTCATTGTTCTCATTCTGGACTACAGTAATACCGGATTTCTTGGGCATAACTTGAACAGGGATGACACACTTGTTGTATGAAATAGGATAGATAATGCCTGCATCTAACAACTTAAGAACCTAGGTTCGAACTACTTCTTTCATATTAGGGTTTAGTCGACGTTGCATCTCCCTAGAAGGTTTGGTGTCTTCCACTAAATAAATATGATGCATACAAACAAAAGGGACTTATACCCTTAATGTCCATATATGGTCCACCCTAAAGCTTCCTTGTTGTTTTGAAGGACGGTTACTAGCCTACTTTCCTGATCACTATCCAAGTCGGATGCTACAATCACAGATTAAGTTTCAGATGGGCCTAAAAACACATACTTAAGGGTATCTGGTAATGATTTAAGGTACAAATTAGGAGGCTATTCTAAAGAAGGAACTAGGGAAGACTTAGAAACTGGTAGTGGTTCGAACTTAGGTTTCCATCCATTACTAGTATCTAACAAAGGGGTTGAATCTAACAAAGCATTCGCCTCATTAATCACATTATCATCATCAAAATCAATCCCAAAGTGATCTAGCCATTTCTCTAAAAAAGTGTTTGGTAATGACTCATCGACTAATGTTCCTATCATGTCTACCTCTTCTATGCTCGAGTCATCTAGTTCAGAGGGTAGCTTACTAATATTAAAAATGTTCAGCTCAATAGTCATATTACCAAAAGACAAATTCATAATACCATTTCGAGAGTTGATGATCGCATTGAATGTAACTAAAAACGGGCGACCTAAAATTACCGAGGTATCTGGTTCTCTAGGTCGAGACAGTTGGGTATCTAGGATAACAAAATCCACTTTGGATAAATAAACTTGTCGACCTCTATAAGAACATCCTCGATCACAACACGAGGAATTTTAACGGACCTATCAGCTAACTGAAGTGTCATATGGGTAGGTTTCATATCACCAAGTCCTAGCTTAAGGTACACATGGTATGGGAGTAAGTTTACACTGGCTCCTAAGTCAAGCAACGCTTTCTCAACACGGTATTTACCTATTGTGCAAGAAATGGTAGGGGACCCTGGGTCTTTATATAGGAGTAGTGGTATTCTGAATAATATAACTCACGTGGCTAGCTAGAAAGGCTTTCTCCTGGACACTAAGCTTTCGCTTTCGCCTACACAAGTCCTTAAGGAACTTGGCATTAGGAGGAATCTGCCTAATTGCATCTAATAATGGAAGGTTGATAGTAACCTGCTTAAAAACCTCCAATATATCATTAAAAATGGACTCCCTCTTATGACCCTCATTGGTCTCTTTAGAGACTCTATCAGTCTCTTCATTTTCTAGCTCAGAAGGGTGAACTACATCATGTTCACTATCAGGCATAGAAACCTTGTTGTCTATCACTCTACCAATCCTAAGGGTTTTAATAGCATTCACATGATCAGATGGTCTTCCACCTACTTCATGAACTCCTCTAGGATTGGGTTGTGTCTGACTAGGAAACTTGCCTTTTTCTCTCAAAGTCTCATTTATTTGACTAACCTGGTTTTTTAACTCGGAAATAGCCTGGGAGTTAGCATAACCTATATTTTTACTTTCTTTTATCCCTTGCGCAACCATTTGGTTGGTCTTTTCAGAGCTTTTAATAAACGAGGCGAGAGTCTCTTCTAAACTCGTGATCTTTTTATCTGAAGGATTCTGAGTTTGTGCTGGTCCTGAAGGATTCTTATTGTAGCCAAAACCTGGGGGTATAACCTGAGAGTTACTAGACTGACCTTGACACTGGCCCTTAGACCAAGAAATATTTGGGTGGTTTCTCCAACCAGGGTTATAAGTTTCTGAATATGGGTCAAACTTTGGACGGTTATCAAATCTAGAGTTATTATAAAGATCATAGTCTTGCTCTTCAATAGTCTGCCATTACCAAAAGGACTTGGGCTCTACTCCACCACTAGTATGACTTAATGCGAAGGCTTCTAACCTTTTTGCTATAACAGAAATTTTGGCATCAGACTCATAAGATCCTTTTACCCTATTGACATTTCCTCTACTTAGAAGAATTGTTTTCTGGGGCTCCCTACTATTTTCCCATTGATGGGTCTTTTCGGCGATTTCATTCAAAAACGTCATCGCTTCATCAACAGTTTTATTCTTAAACCCACCTGTGCATAAGGAATCAACCATGGTTGTTGTCGAATAATCTAAAATCTCGTAAAGGATCTGAACTAGCCTAACCTTTTCTAAACCATGATGAGGACATTGAGCTATTAAGTCATTGAACCTTTCCAAATACCTATACAAAGATTCTTCCTCTTGTTGAGCAAAAGTACAGATTTGTGTCCTAATGGACGATGTTTTGTGCCTAGGGAAAAACTTCTGTAAAAAGGCAGATGTAAGTTGTTCATAGGTTTCAATTGACTCGGAAGGCAAACTATATAGCCAAGATTTAGCTTTATCTCTCAGGGAAAAAGGGAATAACCTAAGTTTCAAAGCATCATCATCGAGGTTCTTAATTTCAGAGTACTATAAACTTCCTCGAATTCCCTAACATGAAAATAGGGGTTTTCATTTTCTTTCCCTAAAAAGATTGGGAGCATCTGTAGGGTCTCAGGTTTTAGTTCATAATTTGCCTCAGTTTCAGCTAACTTGATACATGACGGACGAGAGGTCCTAGTTGGGTTCAACAAATCTTTTAGAGTTTCCATTTCTGGCACTACAGAGGACTAGGAGTACTTCCTTCACTAAGTGTCAAGTTTTCAAAGCTAAAATTTCCGAAAACAGGGCTCTCAAAAGAAAAATCTTCGAGCTCCCCGCCTTCATAAGAAGAACTAGTAGGTTTTCACTAATCAAACGACCTAGAGTATCTATTTTCTAAGCCCGTTCTCTAATGACCTCGGGCATATACTAGAAAAAATAAAATAAAAATAAAAATAAAAATCCTAAGGAAGGGAGGTGTTGATGGGTGAAAATTACTCCTGCTGAATTTGGTAATTTGGGGTGTGATGAGGAATGAATTTAAACCTACAACAAATGCACTGCACGGTGAGTGCTTGTAGATTCGAGAGATCAATCTGTGCAAGTCCGGCCTAAACCAAGAAATGGCCGTTCCAGACTTGTTTCGGTCACAAAGTGAAGGAGATGGGGTTGATCTTAGGGAGGGAAGCGAAGAAGGTGTTGAGATTGTGAAAGATGTTGGCTTGCTTATGACTTGTAATGAAAGATGAGCAAGCTTGCGGTTGATGCAAGCAGGCTCCGGGTGTTTGAATACGATGTTGTATTAACACTTGGTTTCGTCGACTGAACTTGTGTTGTTCTCGTTGTCTTGTTTTTGAAATAGGGCGGAGAACCTATTTATACAAGTCATTGAGCCTTATTCACGTCTCTCTTGGGAAGTGGAGGAAGTGGAGTGATGGAGTAGTGGAGTTGTGTGTCGGTTGCCACACGACCAGTCTTGCCCACTTCTCCAGTTCATCTCTAACCGTCCATGACTTCCTGACACGTTCTTGTGATGGCGCGTTGCACGCTGCACGCTGTAAACCGCCAGACCAATACCCCTGCAAGTATGTATCCCCCGGTTTGTGACATGATTGATGTCTGAATGTGGATCGTGGATCCACGAAAGATAGCATGTAATCGCTGAATTGAATAATCACAAGATTCCCGAAAGTCGATACTTGTGAAGTATCGTGTGTATTTTATGCAGGTCTTTGCATTGCGGTGTGGTAAAGTGATGGGTAATGACTCCTCACTGACCAATTAACTCCCGACTGTGGTTGTATAACCAAGTGGTGAAGTCGGACGGATGAGATGATGTTTGAGACACTCATCTGCGACCGTTGATGAAATTAGGGTTTTTAAAGAGGTGCGCAAGCATCACTCTTGAGCTTGGTCGAAAACAAGCATGGGAAAGGTTTTGAAGAGGACCGACCGGGCATGTGTGTAGAAAACACGCCGGTGTGCACGTCCATACTTCACTTTCCCAAGAAGGCGCGATCTAAGCCACTCAATTTGACCGGTAAAGTTGAGTGGTTGAGATCGATTTGCGATAGGAGTTTGATGCCGTAAAGAAGCCGCGCGCCATACTCTCTTCCGGCGCGTTTCCAAGACAACCTAGCTTGGTCGGTCTTGGCCGGTTGGCTTGGCGTGTAGACGGTAGGGCGATGTTCACGCCTATGTCATACCTGTCTCATGAAACGTGATCTAAGCCACTCAAATCATCCTAAGGTGAAGTTGAGCGGTCGAGATCGGTTTAGGATTTGGGAGATGTAACCGCGTGAGTTTGAGCGGGGCGTTTTGGATTGGCCGGGCATGATATGCCTTGGCCGACCGCAAGAAGAGGTAGATGGGCCCACGGTGGTCATCTTTGGTGTGACCGACCCTTGCTCAATCTAATCTCGACCCTCCATTCGTGCCGGAGAAGATGGACGCGCGCGATGTCTTGAACCCTAATTTTGGCTTTCAAAGCCGCGCGACCATGCTCTTTCAAAGCGGACGAATTTGTTGTAACCAATCATGGTTGGTTTTGACCGATTGGTCAAGTGTGTAGGCGGTCACATGGTGATTGTGTCGACATGCTCCGGCCCTTTGAGTCTACATCTACACCCTCCATCTATGCCTCGCGAAGGTGGACGGTTGAGACGTTTTGCGGCACATGTAATATGCCGCAAACCCTAATTTAGGGTTTTCCGTCCATAATGCTTGGTATGGACGGTTTCTTGGCAAGCGAAGGCCAATGGTCGACCATGCGGGGTCGGCCGTGTGTATTCCATACCTGCTTGGGGGTGATGGAATTGATCTGTGGTCATCCAATCATGCTTGTGGAGTTGGATGACTGCGATCAGATCATATCCGGCAAGCTAAGGCCGTGTGTATTCCATACCTGCTTGGGGGTGATGGAATTGATCTGTGGTCATCCAATCATGCTTGTGGAGTTGGATGACTGCGATCGATCGTATCTGGCAAGCTAAGGCCGTGTGTATTCCATACCGCTTGGGGTGATGGAATTGATCTGTGGTCATCCAATCATGCTTGTGGAGTTGGATGACCGCGATCGATCGTATCCGGCAAGCTAAGGCCGTGTGTATTCCATACCGCTGGGGGTGATGGAATTGATCTGTGGTCATCCAATCATGCTTGTGGAGTTGGATGACTCCAATCGATCGAGATCATATCCGAGACGGGGGTGATCATCCGTCAAGTCCGGATGCTCAATCGGGCTAGTATAACACACCGAGAGGGGCTCAATCGGGCTAGTATAACACACCGAGAGGGCTCGGGCTAGTATAACACACCGAGAATCAGCCTGTACGGGTATTTCGTACATGGATTCATTATAGTGCTTGGAGGTTTGTGTTACTCTGTAAGAGTAACACTCAGTCGTCATGCCACACTGATAATGGGTACTGGAAATACAAGGCTGATATGAAATTCACAGGAAGGGATTGTTGCTACATGCTCCAACCTGGAGGAATTTTACGTATTCACAGAATGGGATTGTTGCTACATGCTCCATTCTTGGTGAATTAAGTGAGGAGTATCCGTCACTTACAAACGGCTTTATCTTTTACAAGATGTCAAATAAGATGATTTTTCAGGTTTTTTACAAATTTAACCTTGAACGAAAATCCACCATCAACATTAAGTCCCCTGCCTAGCACATAATGGTTACACTATTGTGTGGTAGGCATGAGATGGTGACAGTTAAAGATAAAACTCATGAGACAAAGTTAGATGTTACCAGGAGAGACGGGTCATCCTGTCCCTAGAGTATGTCACGTTCAAAAGGCATATAGGAGAGCGTTCCCCTAGTATGATATCGGTCTTGCCTGCTTCGATCGACCTTGCTATGCCTGCTTCGGTCGAGGGCCCGCTCCGTGCTTGCTCCATTTGAATGTCGGTCTTGCCAGATCGACCTTGCTATGCCTGATTAGGTCGAGGGGCTACTGCGCCTGCTTCGCTCGATCGTGGGGTTGTGCCTAATCGACGGACTGCGCCCGCCGTTCGTGGGGCTCTTCTGCGCTGCTTGATCGAAAGTGGGCTTGAATTTCGCATACACGATTTCCATGAATAGGGAAAATCGTGTTATGATGCGTGAGAATGAACGTGGGTCCGCCGTGCATGCTTGATTGACCGTGGGTCTCACCCACACACGCTTGACTGAAATTTGTACCGAACTAGAAACTCGCATCGGACTTGAAATTTATGCCGACTTGAAAACTCGAGTTATACCAAGCTTGATCAATACCGGACTTGAATGATGTTTGGACCGCCATTGTGTGCTCCAATGTGAGTTGTATCTTGTCGTGTGTGACTACATTTCTCACGCGCTTTCATACGAGTTCTAACTCCTGTCTTTTGTTTCATTGCGGTAGAAAGAAAAGAACTCCTGTCGATATGTATTCGGAGATAATCTTTGGTACCAGTCGTAAGTGTTGGCAGCTTCAAGGATATGCCGAACATTGATGATGAGTTGTTCACCGCGCCTTTCAACTATATGAAAATATCCGGTTCCACAAGATAACCCTTCTCCTATCGACTTCAAGGTTTTTCATGCTCTCGCTGGGTCCTCATGAAGAATGGATGAGACGTATGTTTGAGCAATGAGTACACCAAAGATAATTTGACCAGAGCGCAGATTATTGATGCAGCTTGAGTGTCGAAACGGATCGAGAGGATGTTAAAGTGGTTTCTGGTGTGACCGTTGAGGTGGATCTTGGAGAGAGTGTTGAAGAAGGATTCCAGAAGCGAACGTGGGTCTCGGAGAGAGCGTTGCGGCGGCTCCTGAATAGACCATTGAAGCGGCTTCTACGGAGGGAGAGTTGAAGTGGCTTCCCTCCGCCCGATTTTACCCTTGCGAATTCCATGATTCTTGACAAACCATCTTTCTCGTGTTGAAGAAATCCTTGACTGACGGTGAAGGAACTTCATGCCGAGCCTCAGTCCCCAGACGTGGTTTACATGGTTTTCTGGCAGCGGTTGTTGTCGAGCCAGGTATGGAATATCTTGCACGTTGTTTCATCATTGCGGGAGTCGTGCATGTGGTACTGGAGTTGGAGTTGACGGAAGCGCAAGATGTTGTATCTCGGTGGTTTTCCTCTTGATGCTTCAGGGAACTGCTTGCAGAAGGCTAAAGGTTGTATCGCCTGTTGGTGAAATATACGCCCCTACGAACATTATGAGGCTCTTCGGTATGCCTGGTTCTTTCTATCAGGGCATATGTTGTTGTAGATGAGCGTTCAACAGCTCCAGAGGATGACCAAAACGCGGATCCTCCAACATAGCATGATAGACATGTACCACTGTCTGATAAAGTGACTCGCCCGGATCGTTCTCGGTATGACGCGTGGACATCGTTATCTTCTTGAGGCTGCTCCCTTGAGGTATTGTCTCCAGTGGAAGATTGACGTGATAGAGCGTTGATACGTTTCACCGGCATTCTTTAAACCAAATGGCAGTATGGTATAATAAAAATTTCCGAGAGGAGTTCGAAAGGATATCTTACTTGCATCATGCTTGTACATCCTTATCTGGTTGTAGCCGCTGTTCAAGTCTCTGAAGTCTATGTAGCACATGGTCTCGTGCCTGAATTGCCTCGAAGATTGTTTGAATGATTACACAGGGTCGAACTGATGGAGATAGGCCTAGGAGGTTCCTTATCGTCGAGCTCATCGGGCTTGTGGAGTTGGTTCCATCCTCAGAGCTGTCGCGGGCGTCCAATATCTCCTCTTGTGTTTCGTCGTTCTTGCAAAGATTCAATTAGGCGAGAGACCGGGTGCCGCCTCTCCCGATAATTGCTAACAACGGCGCCGGTATATTTTCTTCCCTTCGATCACGGCTTGCCTCGAAAGAGCGCTCCCTTTGGCGTGAGGATGGGTTGAAGTTTCACCGGATAGAGGTGGACGCTTCGCCAGGAAAGGTGTGTCGCGGTGCTTAGACTCCAGCGATGCAAGTCGGTCTTCTTCCTGGATTGACGCCCTGGGGAGTGGGATGCAACGAACTTGTCTCGATTCTTTCCGCGCGGAGCTCTCCGTATGTCTTGGTTTGGTTTTCCTCGAAGTCCATCATTGTGGTGGGCTGCCGTACAATCTTGCATAGGTCGACCTTGGCTGTCCCGAGAGTCTTGAGAGTAATCACATTCGAAGATGCTCCCGTGTCGACGAGGCCCTCCCGAACTCGAACCCTTGATGCGTGCGGTAGCATGTAGGGCCCGGCCAGTGACCTTCCCCGCCATCATGTCGTCTTCTCGTAAATGTAACATTATTTACAGGTGTTTCGACGCAGCTTAGGACTTCGGACGTGAATGAGTCGGTGTACATCCGAGCTATTTTATTAATTGCAAAAACGTCCCCGCCCGTTGATTCTTCGAGAGGTGAAAGAGTTCACACATGCTTTCCACTAGAGATGCCGCTTCCCGATCCACTCGGTCCCTGGTTCGTAGTGAAACTATTGACTTGAGGAGGATCGTTGTGAGGATCGGTCCCCAAAGGTGTAGGAGTCTCTATGACAGACCGCTCATATATGTATCGCTTCTTTGATCGGGTCCATGTAGGCCCACGCCACCAAGTACCTTTTCCTGACGTTGAATGCATTCCTTGTTGGCTCCGGGAGACGTTGCGGGTCATGTGGAAATCAATCAATTAATGCCTTAAGAAAAGTGAGTACCTCTTTCTCGAGTTGCGGCCATATCCGTTTGAGTCTTGGCAATAACTTCCTTTTCCATCAAGTCTCGCAATGGTAATGGGAGATGGTCCTCCTCTTGCCCCTCCGGCTCCTCGTCCCGATGAAGGAGTGGAATTTGTTGCTCGTGACTACCGGAGGTGTTACACTTGATGAGATGCTGGATTTGCAGTTTGCTCTGGCTCTGGTGATGGGAGGTATTGTAATATCACCGCTGAGTGACCGAATTGAACGCTCCCATCCTCCGTGCTCACGTGTTCGTTGATTGATCTCTCCTTCCTCAAGCATTTCTTCACCGCTTTGACAAGGGTCTTGAGATATAAATCTTCCAGCAGGGATCCGTAAGCTGCAGGCTCCATTTCTTTATCCGGTAGACGTTGTGGTACCCGGACAAGTCTTTTCCTCTCGCGGAGTTGCCTCGAGTCTTTGTTGTCACCGGACCATGTTGTTCGTCTCTCCCGAGTCCCCCCGTGATTACGCGCTCTTTCTTTCCGCATCTCCACCGGTAAAGGTGTGACTCCTGACTAAGGATTCAGCGTTTCTTGCACTGCCTGAGTAGATGCATGCCGACCCTTCTTGTAATTGTGATGTTATATCATTCAAAAGGCGGAATGTTTCGCCTCGCCTTCCGGTGATACCGGCTTGATTCGCCAAGACATCCTCCAACATTCCAGCTATGCTTCCCATGATATCCCGAACCACTGCGGACTCGGGTGAAGATACATCGTGACACGAAAACCGAAGAATTGAGAATTCGATTTTTGTAACCGATAGATCAACCTCCACCGTGGTCGCCAATTGTTGATGGGTGAAAATTACTCCTGCTGAATTTGGTAATTTGGGGTGTGATGAGGAATGAATTTAAACCTACAACAAATGCACTGCGCGGTGAGTGCTTGTAGATTCGAGAGATCAACTGTGCAAGTCCGGCCTAAACCAAGAAATGGCCGTCCAGACTTGTTTCGGTCACAAAGTGAAGGAGATGGGGTTGATCTTAGGGAGGGAAGCGAAGAAGGTGTTGAGATTGTGAAAGATGTTGGCTTGCTTATGACTTGTAACAGAAAGATGAGCAAGCTTGCGGTTGATGCAAGCAGGCTCCGGGTGTTTGAATACGATGTTGTATTAACACTTGGTTTCTGTCGACTGAACTTGTGTTGTTCTGTTGTCTTGTTTTTGAAATAGGGCGGAGAACCTATTTATACAAGTCATTGAGCCTTATTCACGTCTCTCGTGGGAAGTGGAGGAAGTGGAGTGATGGAGTAGTGGAGTTGTGTGTCGGTTGCCACACGACCAGTCTTGCCCACTTCTCCAGTTCATCTCTAACCGTCCATGACTTCCTGACACGTTCTTGTGATGGCGCGTTGCACGCTGCACGCTGTAAACCGCCAGACCAATACCCCCGGTATGTATCCCCCAGTTTGTGACATGATTGATGTCTGGAATGTGGATCGTGGATCCACGAAAGATAGCATGTAATGCTGAATTGAATAACTCACGTTATTCGTAAAGTCGATACTTGTGAAGTATCGTGTGTATTTTATGCGACTGTATCGCATTGCGGTGTGGTAAAGTGATGGGTAATGACTCTCACCGACCAATTAACTCCTGACCAGGGTTGTATAACCAAGGCGGGTGAAGTCGGACGGATGAGATGATGTTTGAGACACTCATCTCGCGACCGCTGATGAAATTAGGGTTTTTAAAGAGGTGCGCAAGCATCACTCTTCAGCTTGGTCGAAACCAAGCATGGGAAAGGTTTTGAAGAGGACCGACCGGGCATGTGTGTAGAAAACATGCCGGTGTGCACGTCCATACTTTACTTTCCCAAGAAGGCGCGATCTAAGCCACTCAATTTGACCGGTAAAGTTGAGTGGTTGAGATCGATTTGCGATAGGAGTTTGATGCCGTAAAGAAGCCGCGCGCATACTCTCTCTTCCGGCGCGTTTTCCAAGACAACCTAGCTTGGTCGGTCTTGGCCGGTTGGCTTGGCGTGTAGACGGTAGGGCCGATGTTCACGCCTATGTCATACTGTCTCATGAAACGTGATCTAAGCCACTCAAATCATCCCAGGTGAAGTTGAGCGGTCGAGATCGGTTTAGGGATTTGGGAGATGTAACCGCGTGAGTTTGAGCGGGCGTTTTGATTGGCCAGGCATGATATGCCTTGGCCGACCGCAAGAAGAGGTAGATGGGCCCACGGTGGTCATGCTTTGGTGTGACCGACCCTTGCTCAATCTAATCTTCGACCCTCCATTCGTGCCGGAGAAGATGGACGCGCGCGATGTTTTGAACCCTAATTTTGGCTTTCAAAGCCGCGCGACCATGCTCTTTCAAAGTGACGAATTTGTTGTAACCAATCATGGTTGGTTTTGACCGATTGGTCAAGTGTGTAGGCGGTCACATGGTGATTGTGTCGACATGCTCCGGCCCTTTGAGTCTACATCTACACCCTCCATCTATGCCTGCGAAGGTGGACGGTTGAGACGTTTTTGCGGCACATGTAATATGCCGCAAACCCTAATTTAGGGTTTTCCCGTCCATAATGCTTGGTATGGACGGTTTCTTGGCAAGCGAAGGCCAATGGTCGACCATGCGGGGTCGGCCGTGTGTATTCCATACCACCTTGGGGGTGATGGAATTGATCCGTGGTCATCCAATCATGCTTGTGGAGTTGGATGACTCGCGATCGATCATATCCGGCAAGCTAAGGCCGTGTGTGTATTCCATACCCGCTTGGGGTGATGGAATTGATCCGTGGTCATCCAATCATGCTTGTGGAGTTGGATGACTGCGATCAGATCGTATCCGGCAAGCTAAGGCCGTGTGTATTCCATACCGCTTGGGGTGATGGAATTGATCCGTGGTCATCCAATCATGCTTGTGGAGTTGGATGACTGCGATCGATCGTATCCGCAAGCTAAGGCCGTGTGTATTCCATACCGCTTGGGGGTGATGGAATTGATCTGTGGTCATCCAATCATGCTTGTGGAGTTGGATGATCAAGCGATCGTATCATATCCGGAGACCGATACAGTCAAGTCCGGATGCTCAATCGGGCTAGTATAACACACCGAGAGGGGCTCAATCGGGCTAGTATAACACACCGAGAGGGCTCGGGCTAGTATAACACACCGAGAATCATCCTGTACGGGTATTTCGTACATGGATTCATTATAGTGCTTGGAGGTTTGTGTTACTCTGTAAGAGTAACACTCAGTCGTCATGCCACACTGATAATGGGTACTGGAAATACAAGGCTGATATGAAATTCACAGGAAGGGATTGTTGCTACATGCTCCAACCTGGAGGAATTTTACGTATTCACAGAATGGGATTGTTGCTACATGCTCCATTCTTGGTGAATTAAGTGAGGAGTATCCGTCACTTACAAACGGCTTTATCTTTTACAAGATGTCAGCGCATGATTTTTTCAGGTTTTTTACAAATTTAACCTTGAACGAAAATCCACCATCAACAGGAGGATTTAAGCAAACACACAGCAGGCTGACTCCACCAAACAAACCTAAAGATTTCTAGCAAACAACAAGCATGATGGCTCCACTTAGATTGTTTCTAAACCAGCTTCTACTCTTTCGAAAGGCAATTCATTATAATTTAAGCACCTCTCTGGAATCAATCTGAGTTAAAGTAAGTTGAATAGAGATAAGGGAAGCTCAATGGAGCTTTGACACCCATGCCTCACTGACAAAACATTCACTTTGGTTACAAGGCGAAACGCTCAACTTATATTAACCATCATGAACTTCAAAGTATGCTTAAAAGAGCAACCAATATTTTTCGAACGACTTTCCTACTAAATTCGTTACCCTATAGGTCTCATTCTAGACAGTATTTTAGGCTTGGGTTCGCGTTCGCTATCTATTTCCTAAGGTGGGAAAGAAAAGAACGATGATGAAATCCGAACCCTTATCTTGTGTGCCCAAGCCTTGACCTTTACTAGAAAAATAAACCGTTTTCAATCCTTAACATATATGCATACGAATGAAGACAGTAACCCGCTGATAAGGGATTCACGGGTGTTCAGATAGACTTACCTCCCGTACCAGACGGGCAAAGAACCGTTTTAGTCGACACGGGCCACGACTCCTATGTCAGGGTACGAACCCGAGGGGCCGAGGCAATATCGTAATTGTCGTCCTTCTCTGCAAGCAGTTTATATTTAATTACCCTTCCTTAGGGCTTAAAAAAAATAAAAATAATGTCCCAATGTTCAATGTTCAATGTCCAATGTCCAAAAATAGGAAAGTGCAAAATAAAAGAAAAATACACAAATAAAAGATATCCTAATACAATTTCTAAAAATAAAATCTAAAGAAAATCTAAAAAATTAAAAGAAAAATAAAACTAAAATCTAAAAACCTAAAAACCTAAAAAAATTAAAAATATATATATATATATATATTTTTTTTTGTCTTTCTTTTCCTTTTCTTTTTGTTTTTAGATTTGACTCCAAGTCTTTTAGTTACCAAAGTCTTTGGCTCAATTTATTTTCGGTCCAAATTCCAAACCTGTAGCACAAAGATAAATACCAAAGAAACGTAAAATAGAACAAAGTAAAAATAATAAAAATAAAAACCTAAAAAATATATCTAAAAACTCGAGCCTAAAAACAAGTCTCCAAGCAGGCGCTAAAAATTGATGGGATTTCAATCATATTACAGTAAGATGATTCGTCAAAGACTTGTGAAAGCAGATTCTAGACTTAATTTTAAAACTAAAATTATGGCAAACTCAAAAATAAGAAGTGTTGTGAAAGTTATGGAGGAGACTGGGTCTATGGATTCCACTATTTACCAATATTAAAGTGATTTAAATTCTCTAATTATAATCATGCAAATCATGCGTCCAAATTGATTCTAAATATTGCAAAAATTGATTTTTTATAAATAACAATTGTAGATCGAAAGTATGGGACATCAAAACCTAGGCTAAGCATGATCCATCAATTGAAATAACAATTGCTTAACAAAAACCATTTTATCAATTTATTTATCAAGGCAAATAGTCGTATAATAATTGCATAAATAAAATAAAATAGAGATTACCACTTTTCATTGGTGAAATAACTTCCTCCTTCGCCCCAGAGGATGGGTTTAGCTCATTATTGTGTAAACTTTCTCAAAATATTGATTCATGCTCAAAAATCTTGTCCACCATACATGGAAAACCGATACCTGAAATAAGATTCAAAAACTTAAGTTAGATACAAAATAGAATCCAACAAAGCAAGAATAAACCAAAAAGAAAAATAAAAACAACTAAAATCATCCGCTGCTCCCCGGCAACGGCGCCAAAATTTGATGCGTGTCGTAACCACAACAAATTAATTAATACTTTACTACCTAATTAACAAGTAATAGGGTAGTCAAGGTCGATCCCACGAGGAGCACGAGATTCTAGTTGTAAAAATTGTCACGAAAGGGGGGTGTAAAAAGCAAAAGAAAATAAACAAAGCAATTAAAAGATAAAGTTGAAAGCAATAAGAGAGACAAGATCAAGGGAATCCTTCTTCGTTACTGAAACAATGATTAAAGTTATGTTCTTTTCTACTTGTTATTAGTCACAGATTATCACCAACCGTAGGATAGCAGATCCGCTTAGCTAGCCCCAAAATCCCTAATTTCACTGAGTAACAGGTCCGCTTAGTTATCAGATTCTATTCAAAAGAACCACCCTGAGGTTCGCTTACAAGATGTAATTCCCTGAATGCATTAAGATCTATGAATTTAGGTTTAGTACTAGTAGTTAAACTCGGTTCGCTTGGTTCACTTTCTAGCGTTGTTTCTACACACAATTGCTCCACGGAATCCCTCCGTAAGGTCTTGTGTTTTCTACTTGTGTAAAGTGTCGAGAACGATTACTTATTCCCTAACTTATACTAGATTTAGATTAAACTAACAAATCAATTTAGCATGCATTCTAAACAATCTATCAATCAATCATGAATGTCATTAAGATCATTCCTATTAGTAAAAACAAACGATAATCATGTGAAAAACTTCAAGATAGAATTAAAAACAAAAACTCAAATCATATTAAGAACTAGGAATTCATCCTCAATCAATAAAATTAGCTACTCATGTTAAAGAGTTCACACAAAGAATAAGAAAAGAGAAGAATTGTTGTGTGTGTAGAGATGTGTGTAGAGAGGTGTAAAAGATATAAAAGATATGTAAAACTTCTCTATTTATAGGCTTCAATATTCTCCAAATCTTCCAAGGATTAGAATCCTTTTCCTTTTGCAATTCAATTTCCAAAACCAAGCCTTTCTCAACTCTTCCATCTTCTCTTTCCAAATTTGAGTCCAATTCTCCATCCAATCCCTAGTCCAAGTCTTCACACCCATGAGAGAAGTCCATAGAAAATTCTGGAATTTTTTGCTCGCCGGAAAACTGGGATTATGGCCGGAACTTGGCCGGAAAAATATTTCAGGTGGCCGGCAAAGTCGCCCGGTCACCGGTCAACGGGTCGGATCGGGTCGACTCGGGTCAACCGAGTCAAACACCGAGTCAGATGATTCAACTCAAGAGTCAGACCTGAGTCAGTCAACTCAGCCGAGTTAGTCATGTGAGTCAGGTTCTAACTAGCCTAAGCCTAGGCCATGTTGCACAGGCCAGTTCTGTTGCACTATCATTGAGCTTCACCAGCTCATATCCAGCCATGATGGCTGTTCATTTCCTTCTCATTGCACAACTGCACCATCTGTGTAGCTTCATCAACCAACACAACCCATATATATTCTCAATTCAGTCCCAGTTCTAACCATTATAGCCATCACTGCACCACACTGCGCTTCCTTCCATTTCAGCTTCCATTTTGAGCTCAAAAGCAACCCAAACTCCAGCTACAAAACACCACAACCACCATTTAAACTAAACACAGTTGCAACACACTTGGCTTCTCTCTCAGTAGTGCTCACCGTTTCTTAAGCCACTGTTCCACTCAAACCGCCTGTGCAATTCCTACCACCGGTTGCGGCTCCAAATACATCTCCAAAGTTTCCACCAACAATACTAGCTACAACCCGTTCATTGCCTCGCAAGTGCACAAGCCTCATTCCTCTACTTGCAATATCACCCCGCCGCTTCCCGAATTGGTCCACTACCCGAGCCATCTCCTAAAATGCCCACCGCCATTCACCAAAGCAGCTTCACCAAAACCAATTCTAACTCGTAACCAAAACATCCAAACATCAAAACCATTAGCACCACCTGTAACTCCTTGCTTTACTAGCTAGCACCCGCAACTCGAACTCAAGCTCGAGCAACTCAAATCAACCGCAACCTCGGGTATCACATAATCCCGCAATGGCTTGGCTTCTCTTCTTGCGATTCTCGTCGCCTTCAAGTCTAACTAACAAATGCTTAGCCATTGCCACAACAATCGGTATCAACAACAAGAACACAAGCTCCAACCTGCATTCACCTCGCAAAGATCGGTTCACATCAAAGCCAACAACACATTTTTCTCTTGTTCATCAGCACAACCTCCTGCAAATTACAAGCCTAGCCAGCTCACTGTTGAGACAGCACCGCCAACATCAACACCCTGGCCATACCAAGACCATCACAGCACTCCAGTCCTGCACTTTGCACAATCAAACCTCGCAAACTCAGAAGTTAACCGCTTTCAACTCCTTGCTTAGCCGATCATGGCAACAAAGAATACATAACAGCCCAACACTTTGTCACGGACATTCATTCTCTCTTCAATCACCACCGAAACACCGGACCATCTCCATTGCATTCCCCCTGAATTGCACCACCGAATTGCCTACAATCCAACCTTCCATGTCACTTAGAAACCGAACCCATCTCGGAATTTCAACCCCAACCGCGTAACCCTAATATTCTTCTCTTGCTACTCGAATCCCCACCAAAGATCGAACCCATTTCTCAATCTTGCTGCCATCTCTTCCTTTTCAACCCAAAATCTCATTTAGTTCATGGCAGCTTTCAGACTCTTATCATCACCTTGTTCTTGGCAGCAGACTTCCATCTGAGTTCATCATTTTGTAATTCTTCAAATCCACTCTCAAACCCATCTAATTCAACAATAGCTGCTCCTCTCACCGAGCTTCATCAGAGACCATCATCGACCTCAATGTCCAATCCACAAACCCATTCTGCAATTTCTTCTTCACCTCCTAGTAGCAGCATCAGTTTCACTGATTTCGACCACCACACCATCCTGTCTCCTCTAGATCTAGTTCGTCCACAGCAGTAGCAACAACAGTCACCACAATTACCGAGCATCAACACATATCTGTTCCACAGCAATTCCTTCCTGCCATACGTGACCGATCACAGAACTCCACTCATAGATCGAGCAATTCCTTCTTCGACAGACTAATCACAAAACCCATTCTGTTAATTCATCTCTCAATCTTTCTCTTCATTAAATCACCACCTGCAACTCTCGATCTCTTGGTTGAACTCAGCGATTTTTGATTCAACACCACCATCTTTACCGTCTCAATACACAGCCATAAACCCTAACTTTCTACTTCAATTTTCCAAGTTCATCGATCTGTTCTCTCGATTCTCGATATACTTGACTCATCTCGATTTGATTTCCTCCTCTTGGTTTCATAAATGTGACCATAGCCGCTTTTAAATTCGGTGAAAATGAAGAATGAGAGAAATCGATTTTAGGTATAGGCATTAGGGTGATATTCACCACCCTGGTCACCCTGATAAGGGATACCCTGCTGGCAGCCCCTTAACCTTGGCTGGTCTGTATTTAGTACTCCTCCAAGAGTTACCCCTTAACCTGGACTGGGCTCCAAATAGTGTTCGCCCCTAAAATGACCTTTTTGCCCTTTTTGCTCAAATTGGGTAATTTCTTCTTCTTTTCCTCCGTGTGACTCCAAAGTAGCTACAAAACTCAAAACAAGCGTAAAAATACATAATTTACAAGAAAAATAGCGAAGAAAGCATAAACAATAGATAGTAAATAGGATGTATTCTACACCCTATCAAATTCCCTCACACTTAGACTTTGCTAGTCCTCGAGCAAATCAAACTAAAAACTCACAACTTCAAAGCGTTCCAGCGTCCCAAGCATCCAAAGAGCTATGAGGACATAGAGTTTCTGCATTCTAGTAATAAGAAGTTAGAAATACTAAATAACATATTCTCATTCTTAAATGTTGAGTGAGAAATAACCACACCATAATGAGAGAACGCGTGTTTGAGAAACGATCAATAAGCATTTCGCCTCGACTTCTGCCTCACCAAAAAGGATTTTATGATAATTGCACTCAAAAAGACGGCTTTTTTATGGGTCACACATGTGTGCAGGTAGGAATGAAGAGAGAATTCCTGCAACACGTTGAATGGTGGGAATGACAACTTCCGAAATATTTTTAAAAACCCACATCTTTTAATATTTTGAAAACCATTTTTCTGACGATCTCTACGAAAGGAAATCAACCATTTATTATTGAGGATGAGATTACTTACTTACCTTCACATCCGATCGCCAATTATGATAACACCACTCTCACGGCATCCAATAGAAACGTCTTCCGCTCCTCGTCTTGATCTCCTTGGTCTTCGTCTTCGGTTTCAACTATTGATGATAAACTCTTGAATTTCATAAACCCTTGACAATTTTGTAACCTTTACCTTAATAATCCTTGTCGCTTGAAACTTCCTTATAAATTTTTCTTCCCCACGTCTTATTAAATAAAACAAATATTTCTCTTGTTTTTTTTTTTTTTTTTTTTTTTTTTTTTTTTTTTTTTTTAAACAAGAGAAATAAAATACAAAAATAAACCATGGCCGTGGGAGAAGTATTTTACCGCTTGATTCTTCACAACTTGTATCGTCTTGAAATCATAAACTTTCAAAAATTCTCACCTTTTAATTTTCTTCGCTTTTATGAATAAGTATTCATACTTGTATGTATAATTATGCTCATTGTATTGTAAGTCTTCAACATATATGTAAAATCCGCTCATTTGTATGTTGCTTTACTTGTATTTGAAATTTGCTCTCATAAACTTTTCCAACTTTCCTTGTAGATTTTGATGTCGCTCCTTGTTGATGATGATAGTGTTTCTATGGATCCGTTGTTGTCTCGAGAGAGAATGGTGCTAACTGCAAATCGAACTACAAGAAGGCAGCTTTCATCTATAGACGTCACCCTCATGATTGACAAAATTAGCACTCAAGAGATCAAAGAGTAGTGCTTCTATTGGTGGGAGGTTGGGTAGCTCACCATTCTACCCGGAATTTACTTACGGTGACACACACTCAAAAGAAAGCTCTTTAGTAGACGGAAAATTTCTGGTCGGTGCCTCACATGATATGAATACGGGTAGTCTCCACTAATGATTGATCATCAACTCTAATAACGCATTTCTCCCTGCACCAAATTCGCATCACCGGCATGATTAAATCCATTATTTAACACTCTAACAAACAAGAAATCCGAATGTAGTTCTCTAACATTTCCAAGTTCAATTATGTCGGTCAAAATCTCTATGTAAACATACCTAGAAGTATGCTAGTGACTCTAAAATCTCTAAAAGTTGAAGGTTTTAAGTAAAACTTTTTTTTTTTTCAAAATTTTTAATTTTTTTTTTTGTAATTTTTGTTTTAAAAACATGCTTAACCACTCCCCCACACTTAAACCTTACATTGTCCTCAATGTAATTGAATCCTCCTAGTAAAGTCAAGGTGGGAAATTTTAACATGATAAGAAACAAGAAAAAGAAATAACAAAAAGCAAAAAGATAAGAAATACAAAACCTATGGGTTGCCTCCCATTAAGCGCTTGTTTTAAAGTCGACGGCCCGACTTAGCTCTTGCATGATTCATTCCCCATATACTAACAATCGGAAAATTTGAGGATCCACCCATAATACCTGTTTTGAAAACAATAACTCCATACAAATATTAGCACAAGAAAACAATAGTGAAATTATCGCTCGATAGAAATTTCCCCCACACTTATTCTTTTCCACACTCGGAAGTGTATAAAGAACATAGAATTTTGGAACTTCCATGTATTCCTCTTGGCAAATCTGCATAGTGTTAGAATCAAGTGTTTCCAATGGTGGATATTTAGAAACAAAATCATCCAAAAATACTTTCGAAGCACATACATTCAAACCAATAAGAGGTAAAGGAGAAGAATCAATATGCAAAGGGTTAGACAAACCTTGCACAATTTCTTGTATTATAGAATCCTCTTCATCCTTAAAAAATTCAAGTGAATTACTTACCTCTTGTATATCGTGGTCCTCTATTAAACCTTGCAACCATTCTTCGTCGTTTTCTACCTTAACCAAAGTCTTGGCATCATTAAAATCATTGGCAAGTTCAATTGGGTCTTCCACAAAATCAATGAATGTGGTTTCATCCTCTAGTATCATCTCTTCAACATTCTCATCATCGAATCGGGCCATTCACTAAAATGATTTTCATCGGTATAGATTGTAAGATCTTCATGTGCGGGTGTTACACCGTTTATAACAATCGGTAAGTCACACCCAATCTCCTCCTTTTGAATAGGTGAAGGATCGTTATTATGATCCGGAGTTGGAATAACTTCCTCATTGTTGCAACTTTCATACACTTCCGCGGACTCCCATCTTTCCCTAAGAAATTTTTTCCAAGCAATAAATGCATCTTCCTCAAGCTCTTCCTTTTGAATAGGTGATTGATCATTATTAAGATCAAGGCTCGAGTAAGCTACACTAGCGTCTTCAAAAGTCTCCAAAGGTTGGTTAATTTGTTCGTATAATTTCTCCGAATTCCTTTGAATTTCTCGATGTGATTCTTGCAACTTTTGTTGAAGATCCCCAATCATGGCGGACATCTTATCTCGCAAAACTAGAGAATTTCGATCATAAACAAAACTATCCTCCCATCCTTGTGATTGTCCACTTACATACCCGTCATAAGGTTGTTGATATGTATGAGAATATCCATAAGGTTCTGTAGGAATTTGATCATAGCCAAAAGATTGGTTTTGATTGTATCCTAAGGATGGTTGGAAGTTGCCATAATGTTGAGGTTGAAAACCGTATTGATTGTTGTAATATGCTTGCTCTTGTCCACCATACATGGAAAACCGATACCATATAAGATTCAAAAACTTAAGTTAGATACAAAATAGAATCCAACAAAGCAAGAATAAACCAAAAAGAAAAATAAAAACAACTAAAATCATCCGCTGCTCCCCGGCAACGGCGCCAAAATTTGATGCGTGTCGTAACCACAACAAATTAATTAATACTTTACTACCTAATTAACAAGTAATATAGGGTAGTCAAGGTCGATCCCACGAGGAGCACGAGATTCTAGTTGTAAAAATTGTCACGAAAGGGGGTGTAAAAAGCAAAAGAAAATAAACAAAGCAATTAAAAGATAAAGTTGAAAGCAATAAGAGAGACAAGATCAAGGAATCCTTCTTCGTTACGAAACAATGATTAAAGTTATGTTCTTTTCTACTTGTTATTAGTCACAGATTATCACCAACCGTAGGATAGCAGATCCGCTTAGCTAGCCCCAAAATCCCTAATTTCACTGAGTAACAGGTCCGCTTAGTTATCAGATTCTATTCAAAAGAACCACCTTGAGGTTCGCTTACAAGATGTAATTCCCTGAATGCATTAAGATCTATGAATTTAGGTTTAGTACTAGTAGTTAAACTCGGTTCGCTTGGTTCACTTTCTAGCGTTGTTTCTACACACAATTGCTCCACGGAATCCCTCCGTAAGGTCTTGTGTTTTCTACTTGTGTAAAGTGTCGAGAACGATTACTTATTCCCTAACTTATACTAGATTTAGATTAAACTAACAAATCAATTTAGCATGCATTCTAAACAATCTATCAATCAATCATGAATGTCATTAAGATCATTCCTATTAGTAAAAACAAACGATAATCATGTGAAAAACTTCAAGATAGAATTAAAAACAAAAACTCAAATCATATTAAGAACTAGGAATTCATCCTCAATCAATAAAATTAGCTACTCATGTTAAAGAGTTCACACAAAGAATAAGAAAAGAGAAGAATTGTTGTGTGTGTAGAGATGTGTGTAGAGAGGTGTAAAAGATATAAAAGATATGTAAAACTTCTCTATTTATAGGCTTCAATATTCTCCAAATCTTCCAAGGATTAGAATCCTTTTCCTTTTGCAATTCAATTTCCAAAACCAAGCCTTTCTCAACTCTTCCATCTTCTCTTTCCAAATTTGAGTCCAATTCTCCATCCAATTCCTAGTCCAAGTCTTCACACCCATGAGAGAAGTCCATAGAAAATTCTGGAATTTTTGCTCGCCGGAAAACTGGGATTATGGCCGGAACTTGGCCGGAAAAATCGCCGGAAAAATATTTCAGATGGCCGGCAAAGTCGCCCGGCCACCGGTCAACGGGTCGGATCGGGTCGACTCGGGTCAACCGAGTCAAACACCGAGTCAGATGATTCAACTCAAGAGTCAGACCTGAGTCAGTCAACTCAGCCGAGTTAGTCATGTGAGTCAGGTTCTAACTAGCCTAAGCCTAGGCCATGTTGCACAGGCCAGTTCTGTTGCACTATCATTGAGCTTCACCAGCTCATATCCAGCCATGATGGCTGTTCATTTCCTTCTCATTGCACAACTGCACCATCTGTGTAGCTTCATCAACCAACACAACCCATATATATTCTCAATTCAGTCCCAGTTCTAACCATTATAGCCATCACTGCACCACACTGCGCTTCCTTCCATTTCAGCTTCCATTTTGAGCTCAAAAGCAACCCAAACTCCAGCTACAAAACACCACAACCACCATTTAAACTAAACACAGTTGCAACACACTTGGCTTCTCTCTGTAGTGCTCAGCTGCTTCTTAAGCCACTGTTCCAGCTCAAACCGCCTGCAATTCCTACCACCAGTTTGCAGCTCCAAATACATCTCCAAAGTTTCCACCAACAATACTAGCTACAACCCGTTCATTGCCTGCAAGTGCACAAGCCTCATTCCTCTACTTGCAATATCACCAGCGCTTCCCTGAATTGGTCCACTACCTGAGCCATCTCCTAAAATGCCCACTGCCATTCACCAGAGAAACTCACCAAAACCAATTCTAACTCGTAACCAAAACATCCAAACATCAAAACCATTAGCACCAAATTCTGAACTCCTTGCTTTACTAGCTAGCACCTGCAACTCGAACTCAAGCTCGAGCAACTCAGCTCAACTGCAACCTCAGGTATCACATAATCCTGCAATGGCTTGGCTTCTCTTCTTGCGATTCCGTCGACTTCAAGTCTAACTAACAAATGCTTAGCCATTGCCACAACAACTCAAGATCAACAACGAGAACACAAGCTCCAACCTGCATTCACCCGCAAAGATCGGTTCACATCAAAGCCAACAACACATTTTTCTCTTGTTCATCAAAGACAACCTCCTGCAAATTACAAGCCTAGCCACCACCGTTGAGACAAAGACCGCCAACATCAACACCCCGCCATACCAAGACCATCACAAAGACTCAGCTCCCGCACTTTGCACAATCAAACTCCGCAAACCAGTATAAGTTAACCGCTAACTCCTTGCTTAGCCGATCAAGGCAACAAAGAATACATAACAAACCTCAACACTTTGTCACAGACATTCATTCTCTCTTCAATCACCACCAGAAACACCAGACCATCTCCATTGCATTCCCCTGAATTGCACCACTGAATTGCCTACAATCCAACCTTCCATGTCACTTAGAAACCGAACCCATCTGGAATTTCAACCCCAACTGCAGAACCCTAATATTCTTCTCTGAATTCGACTCACCACCAGAGACCTCTGTTACTCGAATCCCCACCAGCATCGAACCCATTTCTCAATCTTGCTGCCATCTCTTCCTTTTCAACCCAAAATCTCATTTAGTTCATGGCAGCTTTCAGACTCTTATCATCACCTTGTTCTTGGCAGCAGACTTCCATCTGAGTTCATCATTTTGTAATTCTTCAAATCCACTCTCAAACCCATCTAATTCAACAATAGTCTGCTCCTCTCACCGAGCTTCATCGTAGACCATCATCGACCTCAATGTCCAATCCACAAACCCATTCTCGCAATTTCTTCTTCACCTCCTAGTAGCAAAGATCGCCACCGATTTCACCACCACACCATCCTGTCTCCTCTAGATCTAGTTCGTCCACAAAGCAGAGGCAACAACAAATACCACAATTACCGAGCATCAACACATATCTCATTCCACAAAGAATTCCTTCCCCGCCATACGTGACCGATCACGTAACTCCACTCATAGATCGAGCAATTCCTTCTTCGGCAGTACTAATCACAAAACCCATTCTCGTTAATTCATCTCTCAATCTTTCTCTTCATTAAATCACCACCCGCAACTCTCGATCTCTTGGTTGAACTCGGCGATTTTTGATTCAACACCACCATCTTTACCGTCTCAATACACAGCCATAAACCCTAACTTTCTACTTCAATTTTCCAAGTTAATCGATCTGTTCTCTCGATTCTCGATATACTTCAGCTCATCTCGATTTGATTTCCTCCTCTTGGTTTCATAACAGCAGCCATAGCTGCTTTTAAATTCGGGTGAAAATGAAGAATGAGAGAAATCGATTTTAGGGTATAGGCATTAGGGCTGGATATTCACCACCCGGTCACCCTGATAAGGGATACCCAGCTGGCAGCCCCTTAACCTTGGCTGGTCTGTATTTAGTACTCCTCCAAGAGTTACCCCTTAACCTGGACTGGGCTCCAAATAGTGTTCGCCCCTAAAATGACCTTTTTGCCCTTTTTGCTCAAATTGGGTAATTTCTTCTTCTTTTCCTCCGTGTGACTCCAAAGTAGCTACAAAACTCAAAACAAGCGTAAAAATACATAATTTACAAGAAAAATAGCGAAGAAAGCATAAACAATAGATAGTAAATAGGATGTATTCTACACCCTATCACTTCTCCCAACACACGCTAACCACAGAGAAACACGGGAAGGAGTAAAACAATCCCGTGAAACTCCCACGCCTATGTTTTCTTCAACTCGATCAAACTATCCCAATTTAATTCGAACAAAAGCCCATACCATGCTTTTTAATCTCAGTCAAGTCTTCCCGTGCAATTACAGCTATTGAGTCTCGCTGAATCGCACAAAAACTCCAACCCTAATTCTGCTTGTATCACACACAGCCAATTTTTACTTTTCAAATGAAGAAGGTGAGGTGCCCTTAACCAAAACGCTGACGCCTTTACCAAATAGGGTGTCCTGTGGTGCCCTTATCCAAAATGAGGGTGCCTTTAGTACTTTTATCCGGGGGGGGGGGGGTCCAAATAGCACTTTTCGAGCAACTTTTTCCATACAAGTGTAATTCTCCAATAACACCTATACAAACATAAAAACACCATAATAAGTACAAAATCAAGCACTAACAATACAAATACTGAGGACAATTCAGACACAAAAATGTGTCTATCAAGAAACACTCAATAAAATATACATTTTGGTTTGGATGAACCGTAACTGAACCGTGTATAATGACTTGTTCAAGTATGGTTAGCCGAAAGTAGCCAGATGAACCATAAGCTTAACCATTTTCATTTAACACTTTAGACTTTAATCTTGAGTCACAACCATAGGTTATAATGTGATCAAATATGTCTCAAAGGTTTTCTTTCAAATGCGGATTATCTCATATAAATAATTCTGATGTATCTGAAAATATTCGATTGGGTAAGTATGCATACTGGTATGTGTACTTACTTCCAGTTCGTGAGTCAGTTATGTCATAGTACGTGCACCGGGTATGTATACCCTTAAGACAAAAACAATGCGAGAACTTTTGGTATCCATACTGGTACGTGTACCTTCCTGAATTCACAAGTCAACATAACTTTTTGGTATCCATACGAGAATGTGTACCAAGGGTTGTTGCCGAACTATAGCTATGTCGGTATGTACACTGGCATGTGTACTGCGACTTCGGAACTTACAACAGTTACGCCGGTACGTGTATTGTGCTGTATCCATATTTTCATTAGTTCTATATCTCTTTAGTAATCGATTTGAAACATTCCTAAATAACATCAATGACACATATCATTGTTCCAGGCTATTTTTCAAATGATTAACTTGAATCATGATTTAGGTCATAAACAATAAATTGAACAAATGTTCTTAAGCTTAGCAGTCATGTTTCGAGAATATTTAACAAGATAAACTTGACTCAAAATTTCTATTGTGCTATAATTTAAATTCCACTTGGTCATGCGACTTAGTCTCATTGATAGAAAGGTAAAAACTTGAGTAATAGGTTGGTTCAGTCTTCACATACCTTTTGTCGATGAAGTTCTCCAAATGTCTTCAGTTGATCTTTGCCTTCAAATAGTAGAATGCAGTGATGTCTGATACTCAACTACATACTTCTAATCCTAATCCGAGACTTTACTAAATATAGACTAAAAATCAAGATATAGTTTTGATCAACTAAATTTGAGAACAAACTTGAGATAGCAACACTTGTGAGTTCGACCGAGCAATGCTCTAACAATCCCCCCTTTTGTCAATTTTAGTGACAAAACTATCAATACATATGGATTAAAAAAATAAAAGCTTCAAAACTCCAGAATCCATCATGCTTAATTTCCTTGGTTCTCCAACTCCTTGAATCCTTCATAACTTCAAGATTGCCAATGATTCTGAACGTGTTCAACTCAGCGTCGTTTTTGTTGAAGATCCGTAGCGATAACAAATCTCGAAATATATATTCTAAATCATTGTTATACCGAAACATAGTATTATTATCTTCTTCAAAGTTCAATTGTATCACATAAGTGAGAGGTATGATGAGGATTAAGGATTATGCCATAAGTGAGAGGTATGATGAGGATGTTTATATTCTGCAACATAAATTAATGAAGGTACAAGACCTAATCCATAATGGAGAATGGTGCATTCCTGATGCTATGTGGAAGTATTTTGATGTTACTGAATTGCCGATCTTGGTGGGTGGGAGGGCATGATAAAAGGATTTGGTCAAAAGACTTAGTTGGTAACTTTACAGTATCAAATGCAACACAAATGATCAGGAAAAAATTTCCAGTAAAATCTTGGGCTCATCTGATATGGCAACCTTGTATTCATCCTTACACATCTGCAAATCTATGGAAGATACTAAGGGGTGCATGTGCAACAGAAGAAGCAGTAAGGAAAAAAGGGTTCATGACAGTTTCAAAGTGTTATTTGTGTGGTAATGCTCAAGATACAATGGAACACATTCTTTGGCACTGTGGTTTTAGTGAAGATATGTGGCACTGGTTATGTGGAGTGTTTCAATTTTCTTATCCACAAAATTTCGATGAAGTTCTAAATCTTGCTAAAGGTAAAAGCCCTGCTATTAGGGAAGTATGGCTTATTTGTGCTTTTAACACAATGGTGGAACTGTGGTTTGCCAGAAATGCTGTGATTTTTGAAGGTGAGTCTCCATCTGTGGAGAAAATGAAAAAAAAAATTTACAGATGTGCAAAGGAAGGGAGTTTTAGAATGAGAGGCAAAATGTGGGGGAATATGCTGGATCTCAATGTCATGTTGCATTTTGGCATCTCAAGGCTACAGGTAAAAGTTGTGAGAGTAAAACAATGTTTCTTCAGTTTTCCCTCTCAACACCAAATTTTGATTTGTTGTGATGGAGCTTCCAAAGGCAATCCAGGGCTGGCAGGTATTGGTTTTATTGCTAGAGATCACTATGGAAAGCACATGGGCTCAGCTTCTGGTGAACTTGGAATTGCCACAAATTATTTGGCAGAAGTAATGGCTCTAATTATAGCAGGTGAATGGGCAATGTCTAAAGATTTAGCAAATGTGGTGTTCAGCTTAGATTCCAAAGCTGTTATAATGGCATTTGAAAGTGGAAACATTCCATGGATGGTGCAGAGCAGATGGATTAGGATCACCAAAGCCATTCCCATCATCCACTTCAGACACTCATACAGGGAGGTCAACTTCTCAGCTGATAAAATGGCAAAAAGAGGGGTGCTTCTAAGCAAGGGAGAGGTACATTACTTTGAAGAGCAACCTGTATTCCTAAGTAAACTTGAAAATGAGACTGACAACTACTTTAGGTTTTAACTATAGTGTGTCTATTTTCACATGGTAGTAGTTGGGCTTTAGAAAAAATGGGCTGATTGCTTATATTTTAATTTTGTTTTTCTTTTTAGTTATTGGGCTGTAAAGGAAAAGCTTATTTTTTGTGTTTTGTAAATGATGATTTTAGTAATAAAATTTACTGATTAAGCAAAAAAAAAAAAAATTGTATCACAACTTCGAAGTAATACTACGGTGATATGTTTTTCCGCCTTTGTCAATACTTATATCTTTTGCATAATAGGTGAAACCTATAGATGTAGATTCACTCCCCCTTAAATAATGATATGTAAACCATATTTATGTAGTACGAAACTACTAAATAATTCTCCCCCTTTTTGTCAATAACAATTGGCAAAGGCACGAAAACTACGGGATTGTAATGAATTCTAACAAAAGATAATTCAAGACTAAATAAACACATATCAACTTTAATTTAGATGATATCACAGAGTATAAATACCTAGCGTATTCATCCAAGAGATATTAAGATATAAGCATCCCTTACATATTCCACATCCACTCTCCCCACAAAGATATATCGATTAAGCATAAGTTCAAAAAGAACTCTCCCCCATTTGATGTCATTCCCAACAGAACAAGATGAGTGACCTTACTTATAATTTTAAGAAGGATTTTGTTGGACATTAACAAATCACATGGACTTATATCCAAAAACATCGACATAAATTAATCTCAATGCCAGTTACGAACAAGGAGATAATTTAAACGATATGACTCAACATAAGAGAAATCTTACGGAGTTATTCATTGATAGGTGTTGTAAAACACCTAATTTTATATCTAGTATTTACGCTTTCTTTGCTATTATCCTTGTGAATTGCATCTCTTATGTTTAGTTTCGAGTTATTAGGTGCAATGAAGTCCTTAGGAGCAAAAAGAAGGAGAAAAAGTTCATTTGGAGAGTAAAAGGAAAAAAATGTTAATTCACTGGCGAGTGATACTGGAACCAGTGAAGGTTATGTAACAAGGAGGTGAAGAATGAACTGTCAGTTATCTGGAACTGACAGGACAAGTTATTTGAGTTAACCCTTATCCAGTGGCACAAGCTGGCAATATAAAATTCCCAATCATTACAACCCTACAGTAGAGAATTGTCTTCTTCATTACACTAAAAATCTAGAAAGAAGAGAGAAGTGAGGATGGCGGCACATAGAGCTTACAGATCCAGTGAAAAATCGAAGAAGAATTCAAGAAATTCTGAGTTAGGGTTTGATGGGTTTCTGCTGAGGATCCTATTAAGAAAAAGATTGAGAAGACATCAGTTGAATCGGAATAGAATTGTTGATGCTGTGAGAGAGAAGATTCAGATGGGGTTTATCTTGAATTTTCGGTTGATTACAGAGAATGGAGAGTGATGGAATCGAGAGGAGATGATAGTTGCAACTGAAGTTTTAGGTCGATGGGTTTATGGAAGCTGTTATCAGGTTGGAAGGGTAGATGCAACAATGATTGAGGTTGAATCAGTGAAGAAATTGCATCTGAGATGAAGATTCAAGGGTCTGTGAATTTGCTACAATGGGTTTGTTCTAATTTATAGAAGGGTATGACTGATGCTGGTTCTGGAGATAGTGCAAGTGAACTGCAATCACTTGAATCTGAAGGTTGTGATTGAAGAAATGAAGTCTGAGATATTGAAACTCATGAATGAAATACAAAGAAGGGGTTGCCTTCAATTGCTCTTGAGGATACAAGTTAATGGATTTCTGAAGCTGGTTAGGGTTTAGATGAATGCTAGGTTTGAAGTTGCAGTCAAGGGTGTTGGTTGTGAAACTGTGACTCAAATGGTGATTCTGGGTGACTGAGTTGCAGTTCAGGTGCAAATGGTGAATAGAATGACGAAATGGAATTGAGGTAGTGGAGCAGGTTGTGTTGTTGAAACCTAGTTGTCAACTGGAAGCCGCAAGTCTGATGCAGCAGTGGTTATAATGAGCTGATGATTGCAACCCAAATGAGGTTGTTTAAGGTGGTACTGAAATCGATGTTACTGAGAACGACAAGGGTTGCTGCTAATGGCAATGCAGTGGTGGAATGGTTTACAAAGAATGAGAAGTTGTGTGTGTTTGTGATGTGGAGAAAGCAGGCAGTGTTAGCCTTATGAATTGATTTACAGGAAAGTTATGGCTTGAGTGCAGGTTTGATGTTGCAAAGATGAACTAGAGCTAGTTGGAAGTGATGTTGCAATATAATGGCGACTGAATGTGGTTGTGTGTGGTGTTGCAACTGCAATTGAGCATGAACTTAGATGCTACAAGCTGCAAATAAGGTGGCAAGGCTGGAGATGATTGCAGTGTTGAAGTTACAGAATGCATTGGTATGCCAGTAGAGATTTGTGTAAGTGCAGGCTTTAAGGTGTTGTGTGCTAGGAAGCTGAGTTGCAGGTGGTTGAAGTTGGCAGTGATGTGCATTGCAGCTGTACAAGGGATGAGCTCAAGTTACATGGGGTTTTTGAGAGGTGTTCGAAGCTTGAAAGAACACGACAGAGATGGCTTGGTGTTTGGTAGTTTTGGCTCGAGCATGGATTGATTTAGGAAAGTTCTTGACCTGAGTATTACCCAGGTTTGCTACAGATTTTGTGAACTTGAGTTCGTGGTCGACTTGAGCTTGGTTTATGCCTAAGTTCAAGAAAAGAAGGTGTTGTTGCTAATGTTGAAGGCAGGCATGGAATGGGTATTGCAGGTTAAGAGAGGGTGGAGTGTTGCCGAGGATGTATGTGAATTGCAGATAGACAAGAAGCTGCAGAATGGGAGCTGGTGAAATGGCAGGCATGAGGTGCAACACTGAAGCCATAATGCGTTATCATGGTGCAACAGAGGTCATGGCATGTGCAAACTGCTTTGGCTTGGCAACTAACCCACCCACTCGAGCCGAAGACCCGGACTCAGCCCCGACTCGAACCTAACTCGATTACCCGATTTGACTCGGCCTCGACTTTGACCGAGTTGACCCAGTTGACCGATGGCCGACTTGACTTTGCCGGTTATCTGACTTCTTTTCCGACCACGTTTCAGGCCAACTTCCGGCACCTTACCAGATTTCCGGCGATCACTTTTGGGGTATATTTTCTATATGGGTATTTGCACACACATGGGCTTGGTGAACCACATGGGCTTTTGGCTTTGGAGACCTAATTTTAGAAGTTGGAGAAAAGCTACAAAAGGAGAAAGTTTCTACTTTCTTGGGGATCACGTATTTTCTACTAGGAGTTTTGGAGAGCGGCGACTAGGGTTTGCTTCTCGTTTGTTTTTCATCTTCTTCATTATTTTATTATTGATTATGATTATGATGAACTCAAAAGCTATGAGTAGCTAAACAACTATTATTGGTTATGGGATAAAGTGGATTTCACAACATGTTATATGATTCAATGAATTAGTTTTGTCTCAATAATTTATTGTTTGTGATTCATTGTTAATATTGTTATATGATTTGAATACTTGTTAGGTTGAGTCCGGAATCAGTCCGATTTGCATTCATCTCTAGAGCTATATTAGGGTTTTCAATACGAAAAAGTTGTTTATCCCTGATTCTAAGTAGCATAATTGTGGGTAGTGCTTGTAGTGATATATCCTACTAGTCACAAGTGAATCATAACTTTTGTTAAAACGGATTAGTACTTTTACACGTTCATTTGCATTGATTAGTCTTATCTTGTAGAACTTATTGCTTTTAGGGAGTTAAACTTGATTGTGCTTTTACACATTAGGTTTCTTTCTAGGAAGAATTCACATATACATCTTTTAATGTGGTTGTGATGAAATCAGGGAATTAGCGGGATATTCTTGCGATCAAGGTATCCTAGGACTTTTAGTAAATGAGAGATTAAAATACCAATTCTAGTCATTGATGAAAATACATGTTTGTGAATGATACTATCCCGTGACCAATATCTTCTCCTTATTGAATATTCAAATTATTTTATTTCTTTCAATTACTTTTATTGCTTAGATAAAACAAAAATCCCCCTTGGTTACTAAGAAACTGAAATTCTATAAAAACAAAAGCCTCTCTGTGGGAACAAACTCTTTCTTACCACGTACTTCATTTAAATTTAGTAGAGTCAGAAAGTGAAATTATTTTTGCTCGGCTGACAATCGATCAAATTTTGGCGCCGCTGCCGGGGAGGCATGCGACTTGTTATTAAGTTTTTAGTTTCTTTTTATAATTTCTGCTTTTATCTTTGCTTTTTGTTTTCTTGTCTTGTTTATTACTTGTTTGCAAGAATTGTTTTCAGATACCTAATCCCTGGCTTCTAAAGATTGGAACTATCCAAGGTGCGGGATAGCCACTCGAAGAGGCACAATACTCCAACCAAGTCAAGACAGAACAGAAGATCAAGAATTAGAAGTGGAAGAAGAGTTACAACTAGAAGGAGAACAAGAGGTTCCAATCGTAGACAAACCACAAGTTGAAGAAGAAGAAGAAGCAATGGGTGATGCAAATCGTACACTCAAGGACTTGGCTTCTCATAGGCTTGATACACAACAGGGGTGTATTCAAACAAACTCTACTTTTGAGATCAAGCCTGGGTTGCTTAGAGAATTACCAAAGTTCCATGGCATGGTGAATGAAGACCCAAACAAGCATCTTATGGACTTCCACACCATTGTCATGGCCATGCTTCCAGCGGATATTGAGGCGGATGGTGCAATGTTGAAAGTTTTTCGTTTCTCTTTGATGGATAGTGCTAAGGATTGGTTGTACTATTTGCCTTCCTAAGTGTCACGACATGGAATGGGTGAAGAAACTCTTTTTAGAGAGATATTTTCCTTCATCAAAGGCTACTCAAATTCGCAAGGAGATTTGTGGGATGAAGCAAAATGTGGGAGAATCCTTATATGAATGTTGGGAACGATACAAGAGATTGGTGGCAATCTTCCCTCACCACCAATTCAGTGACGCTATGATCATCCAATACTTCTATGAAGGACTTGGTAGGCCTCGAAAGATGTTTATATTTGAGCCTACGGGTTATACCGCAAGTGCACGGCGTCTATTGGAGACGCGGCAAGTATGGGTCGATCCACAGAGACGAGGGGTGCTTTGTATGATCTAAGGCTTGCTTGACTGAGTTTCTAAGTAATGTATGTAACACAATATTGGTTGTCGAAGCGACTGAGATTGGAATGGTGACTCTAAACTAAGGCAAAGGTATAAAAGCACTAGGGTGTCGACTTCACCACCTAATCTGAGCTAATTCAGTTCACCTTCAATAACGTTCTCGTCCCTTGTAATGGCAAGGCTGCCATTCATCCAGGGTTTCAATGGGTAGTCTCTCATCAACTAAGGTAACTAGACAACCCCTAGTATTAGTTTGTCTTGTCATAGTACAACTAATCACAGATTGGTTTTATTACTTAGATGACTAATCCTATCCTAGAATGGATATTCTAATTGCAATTAGAGTATTTTTCCATAGTACTAATTGTCTTCTCAGGGCACAATTAGTCTAAGGATCAATAATAACAATGAAGTATGAATTGCTACACAATCAACATAGAAGTGCTCGACTACAATGAATACTTGATAGACAATCGTGAAAGTGATATGTTGAAGTGTTCAAATTATGTTTATCCTAAGCCTTAAAGCACAACAAGAGCAATTATCGAGAATATGAACTACAATTAGTAACGAGATCATGGGTTTCATCTCAACCCTAGTAAATCAATTTAAAACATAATTAAGATGAAAACAACTACAAATTAACCCTAATTGAAGCACTAGCTAGTCCATGCATGTCTCAAACACTCACAGCTCCTTCATTTTTTATACATGCATCAGCCCCAAAATTCCCAAACCCTAGTTCAATTAAAAATAGAAATTAAATGAAAACTGAATCGAACCCATACTCTGAATCTCGCCTCTGTCAATTCGTCTGCTGCACTCCATGTTTCGACTGTGGAGAGGTAAACCCTAGCTTTAGCTTTTCTCTAAGTTAGCTTCTAGGGTGGAGAAGCTAAGAAAGAGAAAAACTAAATAGCTAGAGAGGAAGGAAGGTGGTTGCGGTAGCTGTGGAGGGTGATGGTGACAGAAGAGGGAGAGGAGTTGGTGGTGTCGGAGGTTGGTCGGGTGAAGAACGAAGAACAGAGCTCTGCTCTGGGTGTTGCAGAGGGGTTGTTGCAGAGAGGAAAGAGAAGGAAGAAGAGAAATGAGGAGATTAGGGTTTGCTCGAGTGGGGGTATAGGGTAGGGTCATTTCGCTGTTGAGCGGGCACAGCGATGTTCGATGGGACGGCTTCAGCGAGCATTGGATCTAGCTGGAGAAGATCTGAACGGCTGAGAAGACTTGGAGTAATCTGGTGTTGCGCGGGAGCAGCGATCCTCGATGCGAGTGGAGGCAGCGACCGTATGATGTGTCTGGGCGAGATCTCAACGGCTCGGGACGAGCGGGTTCGGATCCGGGTCGCGGGTAGCTCTAGCTCATGTCTTCCTTGTTGGGTTGCAACTGTTTCGCGCGCGGGCTTTAGCTTTCTGCTCCATGGATGCTCGACTCCAATTCTTCGCTCTTTTGGCTCCTCGATTTCTCCGAGCTTTATTTATTACCTAAAAACACAAAATTAATTAATACAAATATTTATTCTTGAAAACAAAGAAAACACAGAATATGGGATAATATCTGATTTCTAAGCGCAAAAGATGAGTAAAATGCTAATAAAAGGGTGTATAAATATGCACTATTTGGCACTCATCAAATACCCCCAAACCTGAATTTTACTTGTCCTCAAGTGAAACAAATTAGGAAATCCTAACTATACCCTGTCGCAGTCTCTCGAATGCATTTAGCGTATGCACTAAGCCTTTAAACCCCTAGGTGTCCCTAGTGGACGAGTTGTAGTCTCGTGAGGGTTTACAAGAGGTGTACCCACAAAACCTTCTCCAACTTCAGAGTGTAAAAGAGTCTCAAGCATCCAAGAAGCTATGAGTACATAGAGTTTCTGCGTGCTAGTAACATTAAGTTAGAACTACCAAAGAACGCACTCTCATCCTTAAGTCTCTGAGCGAGAAGTAACCATACCATATGAAAGAATTCGGATTCGATTGTGACCATAAGTCTCAACTTCTGCCTCACCATTAGGGTTTTATGATAATTGCACTCAAAAAGATTGCTTTTTTAGTCTCTCATGTGTGCAGGCAGGAGTAAAGAGAGAAATCCTGCACACGTTGTAGGTAAGAAGGATAACCTTCCGAAATAAAATCTGGAGACTCCACGAGAGGTGTGGACAAAAAGAATCTTTTCGATGATCTCTAAGAAAGGAAATCAACCATTAGTAAAGGGTGGGAGTACTCACTCACTTCTCACCCGATCGGCAATTAATATCACTCTCTCATAAGAAACCATAGAAACGTCTTCAATCTTCGGTCTTCGGTCTTCAACTGTTGATGTCGAACTTCTGAACTTTACAAAAACTTGAATAATAATAATTTTTTTTTTTTTTTTTTTTTTTTTTTTTTTTTATCTAGCATAGTACGTGAAACGAAAATAAACACACAATTTTTTTTTTTTTTTTTGCAATAAAACGATAAACTCAATTTTTCACAAACTTCATTAATTCTCATCTTATTTTCTTTTCTTTGTCTTTGTTACACAAAAACCTTGGACTATATCAATTTTTCTTTCCATATTCTGATTCTGCTCCGGTTGCTGACGATGATGTGTTTCTATGGGTCTTGCTGATTGAGAGAGAGAATGATGCTAACTACAAATCGGTATTTAGAAGGAGTTTTCATCTTTAGACGTCACCCTCATGATTGACGGAATTAGCACTAAAGAGATCAAAAGTAGTGCTGAAAGTGGTGCGAAGTTGGGTAGCTCACCATTCCTACCCGGGATTGACGTACGGTGACACACACTCTAAAAGCTTTTCTAGAAAGTCACAAAGAGTGAAGGTCGGTACCTCGCTTGATGTAAAATGGGTAGTCTCCACTATGGGTGATCACAATTCTACTACCGAATATCTAAACAACACCTAATTCGCCCTCCGTATGGTTAAATCCAACTTTAACGCTCTAATCAACTAAGAAACCCGATTGTGTTCTCCTAAGACTTCCAAGTTCATTATTTCGGTCGATTCTCTATGTAAACATAGCTAGAAGCATGCTAGTGACTCTAAAATCTCTAAAAGTTGGTGGTTTTTATTTGCAAAAAGTTTTTTTTTTTTTTTTTTTTTTTTTTTTTTTTGAAATAAAAGATAAAATAAAAGACTAAAAACTCTAAATGCAAATGCACCCCCAAACCTAAATTAAACATTGTCCTCAATGTGTCACGAGATAGGAAAAATTTGAACAGGTCAAGTACCATGAGAACTATGCTTTGAAATTAGAAAAGGGAAGAGATTACCGGAATGTCGGCGGGAGCAAGGTTGAGCTTCATTCGTCAAGGCTAGAATCCAATATTCTCAACGGAGAACATATCGGATTAGCATAATATATGTGCAAGAAGACTCAACCGAATCAAGAAAAGAAAAATTTAACAAGTCCTACTGGATATATACAATGAAAATGCACCATAAACCAACAGCCTAAAGAGTTGAGGATCAACCCAAAAGACGATATGTACAACCATCAACAATCTTACACAAATATAACATGAGAGTGCAAGTAAGACTCACAGATGTGAAGGAGTTTCCCCCAAACCTAAATTTGTGAACGGGTGTGTTTGTGAGAACAAAATCTTGCAATTTTAAAGGTACATCATGCAAAAGGTCTAACTCAAAATGAGTTTTGCTAAGAATAGGCAGACATACACATTCCAACTGTGGCTCCTTAAGAGTGTCATACTTTGATGCAAAATAGTCCAAGAGGACTTGGGAAGCACAAAGTTCTAAGCCTAAGTTAGGCATTTTTAGAAAAGTTGGTTTCGCAATTTTGTGACAAACTACACCTAGGTTGGGTGAAGGAGTTTCAATTTGTGACTCAGGAGAGAGGTTAGGTACATCTAGGTTGTTTTCATTTTTAAAATCATTTGTACCATCACACACTTTCCTAAAGTCAAAAGAGGGTAAATCATGCTCATTTTCACAGGATAATTGCACAGGTTCCACATCAATATCACATGCATGAATATCAGAAGAAGCATCATTCATAGGGTTCACAGGAGAGACACTTAATGTCTCTGAACCTAAAGATTCTATTACATTTTCAAAATACACATGCTCTTCATATTCATCATCATCATCATCATCATAGCAAAAATCCATCTCTCCATTCAAAATTGTAGCATTTTTAGTGTACTCATCTACCTCTAGATTAGGTTCATATTCAATGTTAGTTGCATGAGTAAGACTAGAAACACTATTTTCAATCCTATCATTTTGTAACTCAATCGAGGTTCCTTTGAAGAATCATCTTGAGTTGTTCCATTGAAGGAGAGTCTTCACTAGTGGGTATGCATTCCTCATATGGATATTCATTGTATAGTTGAGCATGAGGTTCACTAGAGAAGGAAATTCGGACATGTTGCTATATGGATGGTCATGCATTGCATTCATTTCAAGCCTAGCATTTTGCTCTATGAGTGTTTCCATTATTGATTGCAAACTAGGAGTTGGGGAGTATAAAATTGTTCATCTCCCCACTGTGGTGAATGATGCATGTGTGCAGGTTGATTATGGTCCCAATAGTCACTTCTAGACACTTCGTACATTGGATTATCATGGTTTTCCCTAGACTGTCTAAAATCATGCAAGATATAACAAAGATTCAAATAGGTGGTCTAAGCCACCACATAAGGTGCATGCATAAATTTCATATTGCCTAGAGGAATTAGAATTGATTTGCTCATGTGATTGCCTTTCTAAGCCAGATAGTCGAGCTTCTAATTGATCTAGAAGTGATGACTGGGTATGAGGAGAGTGTTCATTCTCAACCTGTGATGGATGATACATGTGCTCATAGTGATTAGGGTATGTGAGGTCAGGGCCCTGCGAGGGCGCATAAAATTCCCTAAAGTCACTATGGTATGTGGGGGGTTCATCCTGTGACGCGTGCCCGTAAGCACGCTCTCTAAGGGATTTGTTTCCATCCCCAGATGCAGACCAAAATCCTGACATGATTTAATGCTCAAATTGAACTCAAAGTCTAGTTTGGAGTGGACTAAGTTTGGTTTTGGTGGGATTGGTTTGGTTTATTGGGTTTCATTTGGTTTGTTTGGGATTTGTTGTTTGAAACCCAGCAATTGTGAAAACAGCACAGCCTAGTTGAGTTGAAAAAGTATAGCCCAGAAATGAATTGAGTTGGGCTTAGTTTTGGTTTAAGCCCAAGTTAGGTGAACATGTGCAGCCCAGCTAATGTTCAGCCCAACAGATGTGGGTTTAGCTAGCCCAGGTTGGGTTCAGTGGGCTGGTTTGGTATAGGCCAGTCAGCCCAGATTGATGGTGGGCTCTGGTTATGCAGAGCGCAAACCCAGATTGATGGTGCTGGGTTCAGTTGGTATGTATGCAACTTGGTATGTGCAAGCCCAGGTGTGTGCAAGCCCAGTGGTTGTGTAGTGCTGGTTCAGTTGTGCAGAGCTTGGCAATTCATTTCGGCTTAGGTTGTGTGCTCAAAGCTCAGTCCGAGAGCAAAGACAACTCAAGCAAGATGTTGGTAGGTGTACCCTGGATCGGAGCCGACAGTTTAAGCTTAACTCTACAAGATGTTTAGCACAATTTCACCATTGCGCATATCAAAGAGCTAGCATTGTGAAGAGTAATGAGACACGGGGTGAGCTCGGGGTTTTCAAGAGGTTGCGGAGTCGGATGCTCAAAGAAATTCAAAAAGTGACTCGGGGTTTGCACACAACTCGGGTTGGCTGCTTGCGTATGCACAAAGACAAGCTCAACAGAAAAACACAGGGATGCACGGATGTGGGTTCGTGTCATTCAACAGTCTAGCATGCAATGGATTTTGCAGCTATTCTATCATGCAAAACAACATCTATTCACAAATGCGTAAGATCAACAACCAATGAACAGTGGTCACTGTTTAAAACATGCTCGGGTGTTCACCACACAACACAACACAACACTCGGGGTTTGCATACAAGCACAAAGCTACAGCCCAAGGCAAAGAAGCTATGGGGTCGGTGGAGTTAAGCTCAGGGCTTTGGCTCAACAAAGGTGGTCAGTTGTGCTCGGTTTTCACTGATTTTTATGCGCAGACCCTAGATGTTGCAGAGTATCTAGCCTATCGGTGAATCGGATCACAGGCTCAACAAAGCTCAACGAGGCTAGTTGACAAGCAGGTTTAGGCACCAGTTTATAGGGTACACAGTGCGCAACCAAGACATACAACTCATAAAAAACATATATAGATTCTAGTCTAACATGGGTACAAGTCATGCTCATATAACTCAGTGTTGGCAAAGAAGGCTAGCTTACCCGGCGAACCAAGCTTGGCAATGCAAGGTTCAATTACAGCTCAAGTTCTGCGCTTTTCGTGTCTTCTTTGGTTGGCTCAGGTGCTCAGCAGCACAGGGGGTATTTGGCTCAGGTTACACATGAACAATACAGATCGGCACAAGTTCATACACAAGTCACTGATACAAATTTTCTCAAGTTTGCAAAGACGGTTATGCGCCTTGGTTGGCTCGGCCTTGGTTGCACTGCGTGCGACCAAGATGGTCTGTCTCTTCGCACTATGCTCAGCTGAAGTGTAGAGGTTGCTCAGTTGCAACACAAGCACAAAGCAAGATAACAAAGAAGCTCAACAGGTACCACTACAGGGTGGTTTAGCTTCTCCACAAAGAAGACAGAGGTACAAAGCAGCTTAGCTTGTACCGTTAGCTTGACAAGGATTTAGTTCTTTGACCGACGGGGGATTAAAGAGTTACACTAAGAAAATAAGCTAAGTTACAATGCAGCAAATAACTTACAGAGGCGCTTTACAAAAAATTTAAACTAATCAAAGATTGATAGACAAATGTAACATGGATATGTACAGGGGAGAAAATCAGTAAAGCTTAGCCGAAAATCGAAAGGGCACGCGCCAAGTCCCCGGCAACGGCGCCAAAAACTTGGTAGGCCTCGAAAATTGTTTATATTTGAGCCTACGGGTTATACCGCAAGTGCACGGCGTCTATTGGAGACGCGGCAAGTACGGGTCGATCCACAGAGACGAGGGGTGCTTTGTATGATCTAAGGCTTGCTTGACTGAGTTTCTAAGTAATGTATGTAACACAATATTGGTTGTCGGGCGACTGAGATTGGAATGGTGACTCTAAACTAAGGCAAAGGTATAAAAGCACTAGGGTGTCGACTTCACCACCTAATCTGAGCTAATTCAGTTCACCTTCAATAACGTTCTCGTCCCTTGTAATGGCAAGGCTGCCATTCATCCAGGGTTTCAATGGGTAGTCTCTCATCAACTAAGGTAACTAGACAACCCCTAGTATTAGCTGTCTTGTCATAGTACAACTAATCACAGATTGGTTTTATTACTTAGATGACTAATCCTATCCTAGAATGGATATTCTAATTGCAATTAGAGTATTTTTCCATAGTACTAATTGTCTTCTCAGGGCACAATTAGTCTAAGGATCAATAATAACAATGAAGTATGAATTGCTACACAATCAACATAGAAGTGCTCTGACTACAATGAATACTTGATAGACACTGTGAAAGTGATATGTTGAAGTGTTCAAATTATGTTTATCCTAAGCCTTAAAGCACAACAAGAGCAATTATCAGAATATGAACTACAATTAGTAACAGATCATGGGTTTCATCTCAACCCTAGTAAATCAATTTAAAACATAATTAAGATGAAAACAACTACAAATTAACCCTAATTGAAGCACTGGCTAGTCCAGGCATGTCTCAAACACTCACAGCTCCTTCCTTTTTTATACATGCATCAGCCCCAAAATTCCCAAACCCTAGTTCAATTAAAAATAGAAATTAAATGAAAACTGAATCGAACCCATACTCTGAATCTCGCCCTCAAATTGGCTCCCGCCGCACTCCATGCTTCGACCGTGGAGAGGTAAACCTAGCTTTAGCTTTTCTCTGTTAGCTTCTAGGGTGGAGAAGCTAAGAAAGAGAAAAACTAAATAGCTAGAGAGGAAGGAAGGTGGTTGCGGTCGCTGTGGAGGGTGATGGTGACAGAAGAGGGAGAGGAGTTGGTGGTGTCGGAGGTTGGTCGGGTGAAGAACAGCTCGCTCCGGGTGTTGCAGAGGGGTTGTTGCGAGAGAGGAAAGAGAAGGAAGAAGAGAAATGAGGAGATTAGGGTTTGCTCGAGTGGGGGTATAGGGTAGGGGGGTCATTTCACGTTGAGCGGCACAACGGTGTTCGATGGGACGGCTTCAAATGAGCATTGGATCTAGCCGGAGAAGATCCGAACAGGCGAGAAGACTTGGAGTAATCTGGTGTTGCGCGGAGCAGCGATCCTCGATGCGAGTGGAGGCAAACACCGTATGATGTGTCTCGCGAGATCTCAACGGCTCGGGACGAGCGGGTTCGATCCGGGTCGCGGGTAGCTCTAGCTCATGTCTTCCTTGTTGGGTTGCAACTTTTTGCTGCGCGGCTTTAGCTTTCTGCTCCATGGATGCTCGACTCCAATTCTTCGCTCTTTTGGCTCCTCGATTTCTCCGAGCTTTATTTATTACCTAAAAACACAAAATTAATTAATACAAATATTTATTCTTGAAAACAAAGAAAACACAGAATATGGGATAATATCTGATTTCTAAGCGCAAAAGATGAGTAAAATGCCAATAAAAGGGTGTATAAATATGCACTATTTGGCACTCATCAGGACTCCAATCAAGTGATAGGAATATTCTTGACGCTGCGGGTGGTGGTGCACTAGTGAGCAAGACGGTGGCACAAGCTAGAGAGTTGATTGAAAACATGGCAGCAAACTCCCAACAATTCTTGAGTCGTGGTTCGGATGTGCTTCTTAGGAAAGTAAATGAAGTGAGCTAGGTCGAGGAACTTCGTCAACAAATGGGTAACATGACAGCAATGATGCAACAAGTTGCAGCCGCGGTGATACCAAGTTCCTCTCAAGCTTATGAAGACGAGCAAGCTAATTCGGTCTTTCCAAATCAACAAAGACGGTATGATCCCTACTCCAACACTTACAATCCAGGATGAAGAGATCATCCCAATTTTAGCTATGCCAACAAGCAAGGTGCAATCCAACAACCCACTTTCAACCGTCCGAGTAGATTTCAACCACAATAGACAATTTCAGCAACCACAAGCACAACAATCAATGCAAAATCAAGGTTCTGATATCGATTCAAAGCTTCAAACAATGATGCAAGGCATTTCCACCATGTTTAAAGAAAGTCAGCAGGAAATTAAGAGTGTTATCAAGGAGTTGCAGACACAAATGGGCTCCATGGCTATTGAGTTGAACCAATTGAAGGCACAAAATAGTGGGAAACTCCCTTATCAACCTATTAACCCAAAAAAGGGTGTCAATGCTATTACGTTGAGAAGTGGTACACAACTTGTGCAACCCGAGGTTACTGATTCGGGCAAAGTGGAAACACCAAAGGAACCTGTTTTGGAGGAGAAGAATGATGATTCTCCCCAAACTTCTGAGGTACCTATTCCTAACTCTAAAACTTCGGTTTCTACTTATGTTCCTCCTTTACATTTTCCTCGCAGATTTGCAAGTTCTAAGAAGGCGAAACTAGAAAAGGAGATTTTAGATGTTCTAAAGAAGATCCATGTGAACATACCACTCATTGATGCTATTAAGCAAGTTCCAAAGTATGCAAAGGTGTTAAAGGACTTGTGTACCAATAAGCAAAGGCTCAAAGGTAATGAAGTGCTATGTGTGGGGGAGAATGCTTCGGCAATCTTACAACACAAACTCCCACTTAAGTGTAAGGATCCCGGTAGGTTTGACATTCCTGTCACAATTGGTAACACAATATTTAACAAATCTATGTTGGATTTAGGTGCATCCGTCAATGTTATGCCTGCATCAATGTATAATTCACTTGATCTTGGTCCTCTTAAAAATGCTGGAATTGTATTGCAATTAGCCGATCGCTCTAATGTCTACCCAATGGATATTGTTGAGGATGTTCTTGTGCAGGTTAATCAATTAGTATTTCCAGCTGACTTTTATGTGTTAGATATGAATGAAGGGTCACCGGACTCGTCTCTTTCATTGCTACTTGGGCGTCCCTTCATGAAAACGGCGAAAAGCATTATTGATGTGGACAAGGGAACGCTAACTATGGAGTTTGATGGAGAAACAATACGTTTTAACATTTTCGAGACGATGAGATATCCTAGTGATGTCCACTCTTGTTTCTCCATTGATGTTATGGATACATTGGAACAACAAATGTTTGAATTAAATGGTGATGATACTTTGGAAACCGTGTTTACTACATACATGGATAATGGTGTAGAGTGTGGTAATGAAGTCAAGGAAGCCCTTGGTGATCTTAATTCACTACAAGGATACCCGGAAACTCATAGTATCTCTTTTATTTCTTTACCACGCAGTGATGAAAAGCTTGTACCTTCAATTGTTAAATCTCCAAAGTTAGAATTGAAACCTCTTCCCGATCACCTAAAGTACTTGTACTTGGGTGACAATGAAGATTTACCTGTGATTGTTTCTAACGAGCTTTGTGATTTACAGGAGCAAAAACTTCTAAGGGTGCTAAGGAAGTACAAGACGACCATAGGATGGAAAATTGCCGATATCAAGGGTATAAGCCCTGCCGTTTGTATGCACAAGATACGTTTGGAGGACGATGCAAAGCCTACAAGGGAAACACAACGTCGTTTGAACCCTCCTATGATGGAAGTTGTAAAAAAGGAGATACTAAAGCTTTTGGAAGTGGGTGTGATCTACCCCATATCCGATAGTAAGTGGGTGAGCCCGGTACAAGTAGTACCAAAGAAATCAGGTGTGACGGTGGTGGAAAATGATAAGAATGAACTTGTCCCAACTCGTGTGCAAACCGGTTGGAGGGTTTGTATTGATTATAGGAAATTGAATGCCACCACTAGGAAAGATCATTTCCCATTGATTTTATTGATCAAATGCTTGAACGTTTAGCTGTACACTCTTATTATTGCTTCCTTGATGGTTATTCAGGTTACAATCAGATTGTGATAGCACCGGAGGATCAAGAGAAAACCACTTTCACTTGTCCTTTCGGTACTTTTGCTTATAGAAGGATGCCTTTTGGCTTATGCAATGCTCCAGCTACCTTTCAAAGGTGTATGGTAAGTATCTTTCAGAATATGTTGAATACATAATCGAAGTGTTCATGGACGATTTTAGTGTCTTTGATGATTCATTTGACCTTTGCTTGAACAATTTGTCTCTATCCTTGAACGATGTGTTGAAACAAACCTTGTGCTAAATTGGGAGAAGTGCCATTTTATGGTAGCTCATGGCATAGTTTTAGGCCATATAATATCTTCTAAAGGCTTGGAAGTTGATAAATCTAAGATAGACCTTATCCGTGCTTTAACCCCTCCCACTACGGTGAGGGAGATACGCTCTTTTCTTGGTCATGCAGGTTTTTATCGTAGATTTATCAAGGATTTTTCCAAGATAGCATCACCACTTTGCAACTTATTGCAAAAAGATGTGGTTTTTAACTTTGATGAAAAGTGTATGGCGGTATTCAATCGTTTGAAAGAACTTTTGATTTCAGCCCTTATCATTAAACCACCGGATTGGAGCAAGCCTTTTGAGCTCATGTGTGATGCAAGTGACTATGCGGTTGGTGCGGTGCTTGGGCAACGTGTGGGGAAGATTCCTCATGCTATTTATTATGCTTCTAGAACGTTAAATGAGGCCCAACAAAACTACACAACCACTGAAAAAGAGTTGTTAGCCATTGTTTTTGCTTTGGAAAAGTTTCGCTCTTATCTAATTGGTACAAAAGTTGTTGTCTTTTCTCGATCATGCAAAGACTTAGGTACTTGCTAATGAAGAAAGAAGCGAAACCGAGGCTCATACGATGGATTTTACTCTTGCAAGAGTTTGATATTGAAGTCAAGGACAAGAAAGGAATTGAGAACACCGTTACGGATCACTTGAGCCGTCTTGCCGTGGACAAGGAAGCTATCCCATTGCGTGAAAGTTTCCCGGATGAGCAACTATTCTCAATTGCCTTTGAAGAACCATGGTATGCCGATATTGTCAATTACTTGGTGTCTAAACAAATCCCAAAGAACTTGTCTCGTGCTGAGAGGGACAAACTTAAGAAGTTAGGAAACCAATACATATGGGATGATCCATACTTATGGAAACATTGTAGTGACCAAGTAATAAGAAGGTGTGTTCCCGAATCTGAATTTAATTCTATCTTGTCTTTTTGTCACTCTTATGCTTGCGGAGGACATTTTGGGAGTAAGAGAACCTCTCACAAGGTACTTGAAAGCGGTTTCTATTGGCCAACCTTGTTCAAGGATGCATATATATTTTGTATAACTTGTGATAGGTGCCAAAGAACAGGCAATCTAGGTTCCCGAAATCAAATGCCACAAACTTTTATTCAATTTATTGAAGTTTTTGATGTATGGGGTATTGATTTTATGGGTCCTTTTGTCAACTCCCATGAGAATTTTTATATCTTACTTTCTGTTGATTATGTCTCTAAATGGGTGAAAGCTAAGGCCACCCCAACTAATGATTCTAAAGTGGTTTCAGATTTTGTGCAAGCTAATATCTTTGCAAGGTTTGGAATTCCAAGAGCCATAATTGGCGATGGGGGTTCTCACTTCAAAAACAGGATTTTACAAAGCTTGTTGAAGAAGTACAATGTGTCGCACAAGATTGCAACACCTTATCATCCACAAACAAATGGACAAGCCGAGGTTTCTAACCGAGAGGTGAAGTCTATTCTAGAGAAGACGGTGAACCCAACAAGGAAAGATTGGAGCATGCGACTTAATGATGCTTTGTGGGCTTATAGAACTGCATACAAGACACCTATCGGGATGTCTCCCTTTAGGATTGTGTATGGTAAACCTTGTCATTTACCCGTTGAAATTGAGCATAAGGCGTTTTGGGCTATTAAATAATGCAATATGGAGATGGATGTGGCTGGAAAGCAAAGGAAGTTACAACTCCAAGAGCTAGAGGAGCTTCGCAATGATGCATTTGAAAGCTCACACATTTATAAGGAAAAGACGAAAGCATTTCGTGATAACATGATTTCTAGGAAACAATTTTGCATTGGGAAAAAAGTGCTTTTGTTTAATTCTCGCTTGCATTTATTTCCGGGTAAATTAAGGTCACGATGGATCGGACCTTTTATTGTTACTAATGTGTTTTCTCATGGTGCAAGAGGAAATTCGTAGCATAGCTACGGTGCAAAGAACTTAAAGTTAATGGGCACCCCATTGAAACCATATTATGAGAATTTCACTTCCGAAGTGGTGGAAGGAGTTAACTTTGTGGATGTACTCCTCTCGGAGGAGTCGTAGAAAGCAAGGAGATAGTCGGGCTGACGACTTTAAACCAAGCGCTAAATGGGAGGCAACCCAAAGGATGAGTATTTCTTGTCTTGTATTTATTTCTTGTCTTGTTTTTAGTTTTTCTTGTCTTGTTTTTATTTTTTCTGATTTCTTGTCACATATCATGTTAGAATTTCCCACCTTGACTTACTTTGGATGACTCAATTTACATTGAGGACAATGTAAAGTTTAAGTGTGGGGGAGTGGTTAAGCATTTGCATTGTAAATTTTTCATAAATTTACAACTTTCGTGTAAAATAGTGAATAAAAAACTCTAACTTGTGGTTAGTTTAGAGTCACATAGTATACATATCGCTAAGATTACATCGAGATTCTCATAAGAGTGACTGAACTTAGAGATGACAGAGAACATGATCGGGTTTCTTAATTGTATGAGAGTTAAAGTTGGATTTAACCATGCCAGTGGCAAATAAGGTGCAGACTGAATTCGGTATTAGAGTTGTGGTCCCCTATAGTGGAGACTACCCATGTTACATCATGAGAGGCACCAACCTTCACTTCTTTGTACCTGTCTAAATATGTGCTTTTAGAGTGTGTATCACCGTACGTAAACTCCGAGTAGAATGGTGAGATACCCAACCTCCCACCAATAGAAGCACTATTTTGATCTCTTGAGTGCTATTTTATCAATCATGATGGTGACATCGAATTGCTAACTTACATACCACTTGTAATCTTGTTCGCAGTTAGCACCATCCACTTTATCTCTCTCTACACCAATAGGTCCATAGAAACACCATCATCATCAACAAGAGGAGCATCACAAATTTGAAGGAAAGTTGAAGACGTTCAAGGTTTACAAGCAACAGTACAGAAATGAGCAGATTTCAGATTCAAATAAAGTAACAAGACAAGGAGCAGAATTTTTACAAGTTGAAGACTATTGTACATGAGCGAATATTATCAAGATGAGATTTCAAGAAGTTTATGATATCGAGACATACAAGTTGTGAAGAATCAAGCGGTAAAGTACTTACACCATGGCCTTTGTACTTGCATTTTTATTTAATCTTTATTTGTATTTCATTTTCTCTTGTCAAAAAAAAAAAAAACAGAAAAGAAAAAAAAAAAAAGACAAGAGAAAATTTCTTTAGGTTCATTGCTAGTTTTATTGTTTTGTTTCGTTTTGTTTTCATTTTGTATTTGTTTTATTTTTTTTGTCTCATAATAATAAAAAATAGAAAAAAAAGAGAGACAAGAAAAATTCATTGTATCATATTTTGGGTTTGTATAGTTCGTTTTTAGTTTTGTATTCTTTCAATAAAGCCAATGGAAGAAGAAATATCCATAATGAAGTTTCAAGCAATAAGGAATTAGAGGAAAGAGTCACATTGTCGAGATTCTACGAGGTTCAAGATTTCATCATCAAGAGTTGAAGACCGAAGACGAAGATGAAGACACCGATTGAATACCGAAGACGTTTCTATGGATGTTGTGAGAGTGGTGCTAACTGCACGCCGAACGGATAACGAGGTAAGTAAGCATATTCCCACCTTCGTTAAGTGGTTGATTTCCTTTCTTAGAGATCGTCTGAAAAAAGGGTTTTCAAAAATGAATAAAAGATGTGGGTTTTCAAAACAATTCGGAGGGTTTGCCTTCCTACCATTCAACGTGTCACAGGATTCTCTCTTCATTCTACCTGCACACATGTGTGACCCATAAAAAGTTATTTATTATTGAGAGCAATATCATAAAACCCTTTCTTGTGAGGCAGAGTCGAGACTTTTGATCACTCCGAACCCGAATTTCTTTCGAGAAGGGATGGTTATTTCTCTCTCAACTTTTAAGGATAAGATTGTGTTCATATATGTGTCTAACTTCTTATGACTAGTGTGCAGAATCTCTATGTCTTCCTAGCGCGTTGGATACTATCATTTCGGAGAACTAGTAAGTTGGAAAAGTAGGTTTTGTAGGTACACCTCTTGTAAACGTTCACGAGACCAAAACTCATCCACTAGGGATACCTAGGGGTTCAAAGGATTGTTATACATGCTAAGTGTGACCGTAGCCTCGACGACACGGAGTTGTATGTATGTTTTAGAATTGTTTCAAGTTTCAAGTGTGAAGAATCTCTATGTCTTCTTAGCGCGTTGGATGCTATCATTTCGGAGAACTTTCAAGTTGGAAAAATAGGTTTTGTGGGTATATCTCTAGTAAACCCTCACCGGAGTTATATGTATCCTTTAGAATAATTTTTGTTTGATTTGCTCGAGGACAAGCAAAGTCTAAGTGTGGGGGAATTTGATAGGTGTTGTAAAACACCTAATTTTATATCTAGTATTTACGCTTTCTTTGCTATTATCCTTGTGAATTGCATCTCTTATGTTTAGTTTTGAGTTATTAGGTGCAATGAAGTCCTTGGGAACAAAAAGAAGGAGAAAAAGTCCATTTGGAGCGTAAAAGGAAAAAAAATATTAATTCACTGGCGAGTGATACTGGAACCAGCGAAGGTTATGCAACAAGGAGGTAAAGAATGAACTGTCAGTTATCTGGAACTGACAGGACAAGTTATTTGAGTTAACCCTTATCCAGTGGCACAAGCTGGAAATATAAAATTTTCAATCATTACAACCCTACAGTAGAGAATTGTCTTCTTCATTACACTAAAAATCGAGAAAGAAGAGAGAAGTGAGGATGGCGGCACAGAGAGCTTACAGATCCAGTGAAGAATCGAAGAAGAATTCAAGAAATTCTAAGTTAGGGTTTGATGGGTTTCTGCTGAGGATCCTATTAAGAAACAGATTGAGAAGACATCAGTTGAACCGGAATAGAATTGTTGATGCTGTGAGAGAGAAGATTCAAATGGGGTTTATCTTGAATTTTCGGTTGATTACAGAGAATGGAGAGTGATGGAATCGAGAGGAGATGATAGCTGCAACTGAAGTTTTAGGTCGATGGGTTTATGGAAGCTGTTATCAGGTTGGCAGGGTAGATGCAACATTGATTGAGGTTGAATCAGTGAAGAAATTTCATCTGAGATGAAGATTCAAGGGTCCGTGAATTTGCTGCAATGGTTCTAATTTATAGAAGGGTATGACTGATGCTGGTTCTGGAGATAGTGAAGAAGATCAGGTGAACTGCAATCACTTGAATCTGAAGGTGGTGATTGAAGAAATGAAGTCTGAGATGTTGAAACTCATGAATGAAATACAAAGAAGGGGTTGCCTTCAATTGCTCTTGAGGATACAAGTTAATGGATTTCTGAAGCTGGTTAGGGTTTAGATGAATGCTAGGTTTGAAGTTGCAGTCAAGGGTGTTGGTTGTGAAACTGTGACTCAAATGGTGATTCTGGGTGACTGAGTTGCAGTTCAGGTGCAAATGGTGAATAGAATGACGGAATGTAATTGAGGTAGTGGAGCAGGTTGTGTTGTTGAAACCTAGTTGTCAACTGGAAGCCGCAAGTCTGATGCAGCAGTGGTTATAATGAGCTGATGATTGCAACCCAAATGAGGCTGTTTAAGGTGGTACTGAAATCGATGTTACTGAGAATGACAAGGGTTGCTGCTAATGGCAATGCAGTGGTAGAATGGTTTACAAAGAATGAGAAGCTATGTGTGTTTGTGATGTGGAGAAAGCAGGCAGTGTTAGCCTTATGAATTGATTTACAGGAAAGTTATGGCTTGAGTGCAGGTTTGATGTTGCAAAGATGAACTGGAGCTAGTTGGAAGTGATGCTGCAATAGAATGGCGACTGAATGTGGTTGTGTGTGGTGTTGCAACTGCAATTGAGCATGAACTTAGATGCTACAAGCTGCAAATAAGGTGGCAAGGCTGGAGATGATTGCGCTTTGAAGTTCTGAGAATGCATTGGTATGCCAGTAGAGATTTGTGTAAGTGCAGGCTTTAAGGTGTTGTGCTAGGAAGCTGAGTTGCAGGTGGTTGAAGTTGGCAGTGATGTGCATTGCAACTGTACAAGGGATGAGCTCAAGTTACAGGGGTTTTTTGAGAGGTGTTCGAAGCTTGAAAGAACACGACATAGATGGCTTGGTGTTTGGTAGTTTTGGATCGAGCCTGGATTGATTTCGGAAAGTTTATTACTCAGGTTTGCTACAGATTTTGTGAACTGAGTGCTGGCGGTCGACTTGAGCTTGGTTTTATACCGGAAGTTCAGTAAAAGAAGGTGTTGTTGCTAATGTTGAAGGCAGGCATGGAATGGGTATTGCAGGTTAAGAGAGGATGGAGTGTTGCTGAGGATGTATGTGAAGTGCATATAGACAAGAAGCTGCAGAATGGGAGCTGGTGAAATGGCAGGCATGAGGTGCAACACTGAAGCCATAATGCGTTATCATGGTGCAACAGAGGTCATGGCATGTGCAAACTGCTTTGGCTTGGAAACTAACCCACTCAGCTGAGCCAGAAGACCAGACTCAGCCCTGACTCGAACCTAACTCAGTTGACTACCCGATTTGACTCAGTCTGACTTTGACCGAGTTGACCCAGTTGACCGATGGCCTACTTGACTTTGCCGGTTATCTGACTTCTTTTCCGGCTACATTTCAGGCCAACTTCCGGCACCTTTACCAGATTTCCGGCGATCACTTTTGGGGTATATTTTCTATATGGGTATTTGCACACACATGGGCTTGGTGGACCACATGGGCTTTGGGCTTTGGAGACCTAATTTTAGAAGTTGGAGAAAAGCTACAAAAGGAGAAAGTTTCTACTTTCTTGGGGGATCACGTATTTTCTACTGGGAGTTTTGGAGAGCGGCGACTAGGGTTTGCTTCTCGTTTGTTTTTCATCTTCTTCATTATTTTATTATTGATTATGATTATGATGAACTCAAAAGCTATGAGTAGCTAAACAACTATTATTGGTTATGGGATAAAGTGGATTTCACAACATGTTATATGATTCAATGAATTAGTTTTGTCTCAATAATTTATTGTTTGTGATTCATTGTTAATATTGTTATATGATTTGAATACTTGTTAGGTTGAGTCCTAATCGATCCGATTTGCATTCATCTCTAGAGCTATATTAGGGTTTTCAATACGAAAAAGTTGTTTATCCCTGATTCTAAGTAGCATAATTGTGGGTAGTGCTTGTAGTGATATATCCTACTAGTCACAAGTGAATCATAACTTTTGTTAAAACGGATTAGTGCTTTTACACGTTCGTTTGCATTGATTAGTCTTATTCCGTAGAACTTATTGCATTTAGGGAGTTAAACTTGATTGTGCTTTTACACATTAGGTTGCTTTCTAGGAAGAATTCACATATACATCTTTTAATGTGGTTGTGATGAAATCAGGGAATTAGCGGGATATTCTTGCGATCAAGGTATCCTAGGACTTTTAGTAAATGAGAGATTAAAATACCAATTCTAGTCATTGATGAAAATACATGTTTGTGAATGATACTATCCCGTGACCAATATCTTCTCCTTATTGAATATTCAAATTATTTTATTGCTTTCAATTACTTTTATTGCTTAGATAAAACAAAAATCCCCCTTGTTTACTAAGAAACTGAAATTCTATAACAACAAAAGCCTCTCTGTGGGAACGAACTCTTTCTTACCACGTACTTCATTTAAATTTAGTAGAGTGAGAAAGTGAAATTATTTTTGCTCGACTGACAATCGATCATTCATGCAGTAATTTCACAAGATTGTGACCATGGAGAGAGATCAATACTGCGGAAATTCACAAAAAGTTTATTCTACCCTTGGTCAGTAAATCCTTAAAGATTTAATAGATTTAACTTTTTGAGCATATATGAGATATTAGTTCAATTTACAGAACACAAAGGACACATATATCTCATAAGACTTTGCAATACATATAACCAATAAAGATTAAATACTGCAAGTTCATCTTTCAAAAAATTTAGAATTTAAATAAATAAACCTAAAAACATGCAATATGAAAAACGTTAAAAAATAATTTGTATACTCACAATATATGCTATACCAAACCCTAGTTATCCTTATAGAACACACGAATAAATTCTCACAAGAAGTTTCCTAGTACAAAAAAAATCCATTAATGATAAATTTAAGCTTCATATATTTCCTCTTATCTTTCCAAAACTCCATCATAAAACGTATCACTAATGTCCTTAATACGTTTAACTGTTGAAAGACCATGATCATGGGTTAAGACACTAACCTTTCGATTGACGATACGAGCAAGTTGTCTAGCTTTTATGCACCCAGAGATCATCTTCTTCTGGTTCCGTATCATAATTTTTTGCTTTTCAAGGATTTTAGTTTGACCATTTAGTAGATGATTTAATTGAAATTGTAGATTTGCAATCTCAACCTTCGAGTCAATATTAAAATGATTTAGATACTTGATGGACTCAGCGATCCAGGATTTTGTTCTTTTCTCACAACCATTTTTTTTAAGAGTGACCCTTGAAACGAACTTTCTTCTTTGACATCTTCATCATCAATAACAACTGTTTCATGAGATCTCTTTGATCTTCCCATCTTTCAAAATATGAGAGGAAGATGAAAGATTCAATTATTTATTCTGTTAAATCAAGAGTTTTCGAACAAGTAGGAATCCGTTTGTCCTTATTTATAGATGGCTTACTCTTAACCCTAATTAAGATACGTGAATTGTATGCAAACCTAAGTTCGTGAGCCGAGTTGACTCTAGTATTTAATCAAGCAACTCTAGATGAGTTTTGATACTAAAATATGACAACCAAACTTGACATACCAACGCTTGGTGAGTTCAACCGAGCTATGCTCTAACATATCCTAATCCGAGACATGACTTGTAGTAGACTAGAAATCAAGATATAGTTTTGATCAACAAAATTTTACAACAATCTTGAGATATCAATGCTTGAGAGCTCGACCGAGCAATCCTCTAACAATCTCCCCCTTTTTCAATTTTTGTGACAAAACTATCAATACATATGGATTACAAAATAAATAAAACTTTCTAGCTTCTGATCCATCATGATTGATTTCCTTGGTTCATCAACTTCTTGAATTCTTTGTAACTTCAAGTTCTCCATCGATTTTGAACGTGTTCAACTCAGCATCATTGTTTTTGAAGATCCGTAGCGATAACAACAAGAAAACAAATGTAACAAATATTCTCAATCATTGTTATTCAATGTCATAGTATAATTATCTTTATCAAAGTCCAATTGTATCATAACTTTGAAATAATACTACGGTGATATGTTTTCTCCCCCTTAGTCAATACTTCCATCTTTTGCATAATAGGTAAAACCAATAGATTGGAATCCACTCCCCCTTATATAGTGATCCGTAAACCATATGTATGTAGTATGAACTACTAAATAATTCTCCCCCTTTTTGTCAATATAAATTGGCAAAGGTACGAAAATTTTGGGATCATAATGAATTCTCAAAAGATAATTCATGACTAATGAAGCATATCAACTTTAACTTTAGATGATATCACAGAGTCGAAACTTAGTGTCTTCATCAAGGAGTTTATTAAGATACAAGTTAACCCCTACATATTCCACAACCTCTCTCCCCACAAAAATATAGCAATTACGCACAAGTTCCTTTAAGAACTCTTCCCCATTTGATGTCATTCCCAAAATAACAACATGATCGACCTTTCTTTTGCATGAAAATAAGGATTTCTTTGGGAATTAACAAATCACATGGATTTGTATCCAATAAACATCAGAAAAATTAATCATAAGAGAACTTTTGTGATTAATTTAAACGGTATGACTCAACATAAGAAAATCTTACGGAGTAAAATACAGTACTTTCACATAAAGTGGATCAGGAAAAGATCAATACTACGGAATATCTCAAAAAGTTCATTCTATATTTTATTCATACATTCATAAAGACATAATAGATTTAACTTTTGAGCATATATAAGATATCAGCTCGATTCACGAATATAAGTACACTCAAAGGCACATATATCTCATAAGACATTTGAAATATATAAAACCAATAAGATTACATACTGCAAACTCATCTTCCAAAACCTTAGAATTTCAATAAATAAATATAAAAACATGCAAGATGAAAATTCTTGGAAATAACTTGTGTACTCACAAAATATGCTATACCAAACCATAGTTATCTTTCTCGAACACAAGAATAAATTTTAATGAAAAGTTTCCTAGATAACAAAAATAAAACCTAAGAAAATAAAAAGATCATAGCACAACTAAACGCTCTCGGACCCTTCACTGGTTTTGAGATCTTTGAGTTTGTTGTTAACAACATCTAATGCTTCTTTAGAGAAGATATCCTCGTTAAGAAGATCTTTAACATGTGTTTCCATGAGAACAAGGTCAAAAGTAACCTTTTTCAACTCAGTTTGTAACATATCAAGACCTTTCATAGTATCAACAAGTGTCAGCCTTGCTTCCTCAAAGTGTTTAAGAAAATCATAAACAACTTCAGCAGAAATCATCTCTTCATACTAAACATCTTGATGATCATATGCAAAATAACATGTCACATCAGGGTGTTCTTCAGAATTTTGTGATTTGACAACATTGTTTTCTACTAATGTTCTTTTCTTATTCCCTTTGGTTCTAGTACCGTTATCTTTATCAAGAGCTTCTTCCATATTTTCACAAGATGGGATGCGAGAAATAGGAGACATGCTTGATTGAAGAAAGCCTAGAGTGAGAGAACTCAACTCAATAGGAATGATATATAAACAATTTACCAAGGAAGTATTTTTAGGGTTTTTTAAAATTGGTTCGTGACCTTCTATCCTAAAAATAGGGTTAACATATGGAAACAAGGATGATTCATAACGTACAGACAGTTCATGAATTAAAACCTTCTGAACCCAAAATATTAAATGGTTACACATATCTTTAGAGAGAACAAAATACTGCAACAACCAATTCTCATAGCATAATAGTTACACAGAATTTTTTCCAAGTGAAAATTTTTCACACCTCTTAGCTCAATAAATCTACATTCTCAAGAGAAGATAAATTTAGAGCACAAGAGTAGCACCATATTCCATTTATGTAACAACCTAATTATACAAAGCCAATGAAATTGCCTTCTCATATCATATTGAGTAGAATCTATGGAGTATACCTCAAAAATACTTTATGCAACGTTGTTTGTAGTCATTAGTCTAGCCACAAACAAATTGGGGTAAGTAAACAAATACATATCTCATCTAAACAAGAACTATTTGAAACAAATAGCATACCTGATTATTAGCACACCTTACTCAACTTTATTTTCATGAGTATGATTCCAAAACTTGTGATTAATTAACACAAGGATGAGCATTAAGCTCATCAGATGGATTATGCCTTTGTTTAACCCATTTTTTACTTCTTATTCTTGGGAGATTCCCTCTTTGATATGAAAAATGATCATACAACTTATTATCATCAGTGTATGAGACTAAGTTTGAACCCTTACCTGAGGAAGCTTTTACGGAAAGAGTATGACAAACATCAATAAGATCTTTATATCTTGTAATGATTAGATTCAGATTGTCTTCCGTAGCTTCATTACGAGTTGATTCCTCTGGTTTCTTTTTCACATCTTGAGTGTATTTGAGAACCCACATTTGAGAGGGACCCTTTTGAATCCTCTTTAAACGATTCGAGTTATTGCTACTATTACAGGTTCGAACATAAGAAGAGCAAACTGAGCTGATGATCTTTCTGGAATAAGATTTTCCAGGATGTTTCCTTGAACCAATTGGTTTAGAATTACGTATATTAGTTACACCTTAACTCTAAGGTATGTCGGAGACGACAAAACTGGTTATCATCCAATCGAGCTTGCACTTCTTTCGAACGTGTCCTTTGGTGTTACAAAGATAAACACAATTTTTACTCCAAAGAGAAACACAATTTTTGATCTAAAGAGAAATCAGAAGAGGTAGTTTTAACACACACGTTTTTAGAGGGTTTCTTCCTTTCAAGAGAGACATTATTTTCTTGATTAGAGGAATAGAAATGTATATCTATAGAATTAATATGGAAGGATTGCTTCTTGGCTTCCGAGACAGACTTTTAGAAAACATGATTACTAGTATTCACATTTTCTACCTTATCGCCTTTGTTAGAAGCGATTGGTGCAGGTGGACTCTTAATGGAGATCTTTTGGTTTGATGTTGTTAACAGATACAAACTTTGTATTGAGTACATGATCCACTCAATAGTCGTTTGATTTCTAAAGAATTCTCCTTAATTTTGGCTTCGAGTAAAGTTATTGTCAAACTTACTTGATTTTCTCCACGAAGAATCCTTTTTGAGAGTCAAGTTCGTTAACCATAACGATGATATTATTGACTTTGTATTTCAACTTCTCGGTGGACTGATTTCTAAACAAAATTCTTCTTTAATTATTATTTGACTTTTAGAATTTCCTTTAGAAATATATGTTTTAGTTTTGTTTCATTATCTTTAGTTTTTCACATGATTATCGACTAATAGGAATGATCTTAAAGACATTCATGATTGATCGAATGTTTAGGTGGCCAACTAAATTGGAATTATCTAAAGCTATGAAAGTTAGAGACAAGCAATCGCTTGACTTCCTTACATAAGTAGTAAACACGAGACTGCGAGGGATTCCGTGGAGCACCAGTAGAAACAACGCTAGAAAGTAAAAACCAGACTTTTTAGAAAAAACCTAAATTCATAAATCTTAATGTTAGTTTCTCGATAACATTTTCTAGTTTTGCTAAACATTCTGATTAACTTAAATCTTATTTCATGTCTTTTGATTTCCAATACGCTCTTCGATCCCAAGACTAACTAAAGGATTTCTTTAACACTTTCCTCCGTCTTCATCAAGCTGGGACAAAGAGGAAGAAACAATGGCCGATCGTAAAAGTTATTGTCAAACTTACAAGCCGGGGTTGATTTTCTCCCATGGCATGGTGAAGAAGATCCTTTTTTGAATTTATTATTTGATCTTTGATTTCATTGTATGAACCCGATTAATCTCAAGCTGTCCAATACTCATCAATTTAGTAACGGTGATTTCATGACTTTAGATTTTAGTATATCTATAAATTAGTTATGGAAGATCAAAGAATGAGTAATATGGAGATAATGATTCTAGACCGAACAAGTGAATGCTTTATATCCAAATCAAAGGTCAAGGTACGATCCATACTCGAAATCCATATGATTTGGAACCTTAATCCAAGGAGAGACTTTGTATTGAGGAGCGGAAACAAGTGACATGATTTTTTTTGAGGAAAGTTCTTAAAGGAGTTTCTTCCTTTCAAGGAGACCGAGTTTCTTTAACCTAACTACCTAATGTTAAAAGGGATTGTTGAGAATGTTTTGGTGCGGTGTTAATGAGTTTGTATTTCATGCGATGAATATTTCCTTCCAAGTCATTATTTTCTTAATGAGAAGTCTCCCGATTAAGAGCTTTCAAGCGCTTAATGGGAGGCAACCCACTTTTGTATTTCTTATCTCGGAACTAGGGAGGATTCAATTACATCGTATATCTTTCTAAAGAGCTTCTTTGGAGTGTGTGTGTCATCGCATTTTCTAAGAGAAACTCACCACTTTCCTTGGCTGCCTTCCTTTCTACTTCATCAGTCAAACTCATCAATAAGATAATAAGGATAACACTCATCAATATTTGGTTGCTTCATAGGAACGACTTATTTATCTAAATTCGAGACAGACAAATCGATCTCTTTGATAGATTTCATAGCAACAACACTTTTAATCCTGGTGATGCGTTTAACAGAGATATCACTTCTTTCCATAATACTCATATTGCTACAAACACAGACTTATGAGGTCTTGGCGTGTTTTCCTGCTATGATACCAATTGAAAACGCGAGGGTACAACAACCACACCCAACCTTTTTGTTTGGCAACCTGTATGGAATAAACCTTAATAATATTCTGAAAGTAGAAAATCGATCAAAGAATAATATTAATTAGTTTTATCTCTTTCTATACACAATTAGTAATTAAACAGATACGAGTCCGTAAAACCTGACTGGTGTGAGAGAAACTTGGACGGTACCAAATACCAATATCCAAGATCAATCAAGTCTTATCCAACAAACAAGGTTGAACTTATCAACTGTGATTGATTAACGCACAACCTGAGATATTTCAATTATATAGATAAAATATAATACGGAAAATAAATAACACAGACACGAGAAACTTTGTTAACGAGGAAATCGCAAGTGCAGAAAAACCCTGGTACCTTGTCCAGTCTTGAACACCACACTGTATTAAACCGCTACAGACTCTAGCCTACTGACAAACTAACTTCGGACTGGAATGTAGTTGAGCCCTAACCAAGTATCACACCGATTAAGGTACAATCGCATTCCTTAAGCCTCTTGGATCTCGCAAGACCCTGCGCACTTGATTCCCTTAGCTAACGTCCTTTATAGCCTAAGAGTTGCTACGACCCAAAGTCGAAGACTTGATAAACAAACTTGTCTCCCACAAATAAGTCTATTGGTAATTTCTGTTTAGATCAAAGATCAAGGTGGAAATGAAATCGTAGTTTGTATTAATCGTAAAGATTATCAAACCTCAAAAAATAAGAGTCACATGTACTGGGTGAGAATTTAACCCATAAACAGGACAGGAAATTATTTCAGAAATCCCTGAATCGCTTTTAAATTGAGTTTCAAGATTAAGTAGAGATAAATTTCAATAAATTGAGAATACCCATGGATAATTTTTTTAGAAGTAATATAGTTTTAACATCAAATCAGAAGAAAACCATAACTTGTTTCATGAACACTAGCATCAAAATCAAGATGAACAAGCATGAATTTGTTTAATACATTACAAATTCATCATATAGAAAATCATAAGAGTATGAAAAAGATTCTATTTCAATGAACATGAAATCAAAGAATTGAAATCATAATAATCAATTCAAAAAAAGTTTCAAAGAAGAAATTCCACTACCTTTTGTACGATTGAAGATTTCAAATAAACTAGATCCAATCAATCAATCAAACGATGTAACTAAGCTTCCAATTTTCTAGTTTAATGAAAATGTTTCTGTTGTAAGAAGAAGAAGTGAAAAAGCAGGGGTACAACACCACACCCAACAATTGCTTGGCAATCAATAGACAAACTCCAATATACTTTCAAGAGAATCAACTAGACAGTTAGACTCAATCTAGAGAAAAGTATATCAAAGAGTTTTATATCTCTATCTCTCAATTCAATTTGCAATCAACAAATAGAAATTTACGATCCCGATTGAATATAAGAGATATAACTTGAACGGTACCAAAGACCAATGCTCAAGGATCAATCAATTTCAATCAACAACCAAAGGTTGGATTTCCCAATTGATCGATTCAACGCACAACCTGTGATATTTCAATTATATAACAAAATATAATGCGGAAAATAAATAACACGGACACCAGAAGTTTTGTTAACGAGGAAACCGCAAATGCGAAAAAAACCCGGGACCTAGTCCAGATTTGAACACCACACTGAATTAAGCCGCTACAGACACTAGCCTACTACCAATGAACTTAGGACTGGACTGTGGTTGAACCCTAATTAATCTCACACTGATTCAAGGTATAGTTGCGTTCCTTATGTCTTTGATCCCAGCAGGATACTACACACTTGATTCCCTTAGCTGATCTCACCCACAACCAAGATTTGCTACGACCCAAAGTCGAAGATTTGATAAACAAATCTATCTCACACAGAAAAGTCTATAGGAATAGATAAACGTTGTAGATCTAGAATTGAATCTTTTCAAATTCTCTTCCAAAGATTTTACCTTCTCAAGAGCAGCACTAAGATCAGTCTCCAATTATTTTTCTCGGGTGAGAAAAACCTTTTCTCTGTCATTCAAACAATTTTCTTGAGAGTCATACCTTGCTTCCGTTTCTGCAAGTCTTTCTTTCAACACAAAGAGATTTTGACGAAGTTCATCACATTCAGAATTCTTTGAATGTATATACTCGTTACGATCTTAAAGAGTAGCTTGCAACAAGCTATATCCAGAATCATACCCCTAAAAGAGTTTTTTCAATTTTTTGTTTTCAATGCAGAGAGAGTCGAAAATTGACCAAGCAGGATGTTGACTTCTTTTTCTTTAGAAGACAATCAAAGAGAATGATGTTCTTTGAGACTTCTTCTTCGACATGTTGTCCTTCTTATGAATCGCTTTCATTAGAATTCATCTAACTGTTCATCAAGACGTGCTTCCCAGTTAGATGTGGATTTAAAAGAAGAAGATGTGACAAAATTCTCAAGGGAACTAGGACTTTTAACCATATTGGAATGTTCCTGAACTGGTGATGCGTGATCAGAGATAACCTGGTCCATGATCAGATTGCTACAAACACAGACTTACAAGGTCTTAGCGTGCTTTTCTGCTCTGATACCAACTGAAAAAGCGGGGGTACAACAACCACACCCAACAATTCGTTTGGCAATCTGAGAGGACTTACTCCAATATACTTTAAATAGAATCAACTAGACAGTCAGACTCAATCTTTAAAAAAGTTTATCAAAGAGTTTATATCTCTATCTCTCTATTCAATCTGCAATCGGCAAATAAAAATTCATGAGCCCGATTGAGTAAAAGAGAAGTAACTTGAACGATACCAAAGACCAATGTTCAAGGATCAATCAATTTCAATCAACAACCAAAGGTTGGATTTCCCAATTGATCGATTCAACGCACAACCTGTGATATTTCAATTATACAACAAAATATAACGCGAAAAAGAAATAACACAGACACCAGAATTTTGTTAACGAGGAAAACCGCAAATGCAGAAAAACCACGGGACCTAGTCCAGGTTTGAACACCACACTGTATTAAGCCGCTACAGACACTAGCCTACTACCAATGAACTTCAGACTGGACTGTAGTTGAACCCTAATCAATCTCATACTGATTCAAGGTATAGTTGCGCTCCTTATGTCTCTGATCCCAGCAGGATACTACACACTTGATTCCCTTAGCTGATCTCACCCATAACTAAGAGTTGCTACGACCCAAAGTCGAAGACTTGATAAAAAAATCTGTCTCATACAGAAAAGTTTATTGGAATAGATAAATCTGTCTCCCACGGAAATACCTATGAGTTTTGTTCCATCTTTTGATAAATCAAGGTAAACATGAACCAATTGATAAACCGGTCTTATATTCCGGAACAACAACCTAGTATTATCAATAACCTCATAATAATCTAAACCGTATAGAAGCGAAACTAGATATTGTGGAATCACAAACGATGAGACGAAGGTGTTTGTGATTACTTTTTATCTTGCCTATCGGAGAATAAATCTCAAATCTTAGAGAAGATAGTACTCAAACGATAAAATCAAGCAAGATCAGAACACGTAACTATAGAGAAAATAGTTGGGTATGGATTCACAATCCCAATGAAGTCTTTAAGTAGTTAACCTACAGGGTCTCAAGAGAAACCTTAGGTCAAAGGAGAATCGACTCTAGCTATGCAACTAGTAACACACAGAAGTGTGGGGATTAGGTTTCCCAGTTGAAAGAGTTCTCCTTTATATAGTTTTTAAATCATGGTTTGCAATCTAAGTTACCTTGGTAACAAAGCATTCAATATTCACCGTTTAGATGAAAACTTGATTAAACCCAAGCTAATATCTTTCAACCATTAGATCGAACTTATCTTGTTACACACAAATGAAATGTACCCTCATTTAGATTTAAGTAACCGTACCTAAACGTGTACACCGTGTTGGCTCAACAATAGTTAACCGAAGTTAGCCATATGAAAACTCTCATATTAACCATAACTAGTTCAAATGACTCAAATGAAACTAGTTAAAGATTTGTTCAATTGCTATATTCTCATAGAAGTATACAAGAACACAATTTGAAGCAAAATCGGTTTGATTCACTCGAATCAATTCATGAACATTATAGCCACGGTTTGCAAAGATTGCATTCCTTATTATATAAATGTTTAAGTTCATGTACACAACCGATTTTAGAACTTTAACCTTCAAGTATGCAAACGTGTACGCATACTTGAAATACCCGGACCAAGATTGGGTTTCGCCAGTACGCAAACGGATACGCGTACTTCTAATCCCAGCAGAAATTCTCGGACATGAACCTCAAGCCAGTACGCGAACGGGTACACATACTTAGGTTCTCGGATTTCTCAAACCAACAGGTACGCGTACGTGTACGCATACTATGATTCCCCGACATGGATTACATATGTGCAAAAGAGTACACAACATGTCACAATCCAATAATGGTTAAGTGTTTTAAACTCTTATTTCAATCATTGAATCTTTCTTAGAGGATGACAATAGTCATTTTAACATACTATTGACATCAAAGCAATTTTCAAGTTATTGAAATAATCATAACGAAACATTCCAAGTCTACATCAAATGATTGTATCACACAAACCATGTAAGATGTTACTCGGAAATTTTCACATGATCATCTTTTGACTTGCGTCAAGAATATAAGATGAACTTGGTTGAAGTGAAAGCTTGCCAACACATATTTCGAGAAATATGTAAGCGAGTTAATCTCAGCTTGAAATCTCAAATGTGTATAATAGAAAACTATATCGTAATACGACTTATGTCTCAATATAGGAGATATAGTAGAAATAGACTTTCCAAGTGGTAGATGAGTTTCAGTCTCCACATACCTTTTGTTGATGAAGTTCCACAAGCTCTCCTTAGTAGTTCTTCGTTTTCAAATGATGAACGTCGTGAAGTCTAATGCTCAACTACACAATCTATGTCCTAGTCCGAGACATCTATAAGTAGACTAGAAATCAAGACTTATAGTTTTGATCACTAACATTGAAAAACATGCTTGAGATAGCAACGCATGCGAGTTTGACCGAGCAGTGCTCTAACAATCTCCCCCTTTGTCAATTTTAGTGATAAAACTATCAATACATATGGATTACAAAATAAATAAAAACTTTGTATCTTCTCATCCAAATGCTTGATCTGCTTGGCATCTTCAAAAAGACTGGAAATCTTCGTCACTTCTAAGTACTCCATGATTCTAAACGTGTTCAACTCAGCATCATAGTTGTTGAAGATCCCTAGCAATAACAATGAGAAAACAGTTGCTCTCAATCATTGTTATACAGTGTCATAGTATCATTACACAACATCAAAGTTCAATTGTATCACAACTTTGAAAATAATACTATGGTGATATGTATCACCCCCCCTTAGTCAATCCTTCATCTCACAATGACCCCCCCCCCTACATAATGATCCGTAGACCATATGTATTTGTAGTATGAAACTACACATTAATTCTCCCCCTTTTTGTCAATATAAATTAGCAAAGGTACGAAAACTAGTGGGATCTTCATGAAATTTTCATAGAGATACTTCATGACCAAAAGAGAATAACATACCAACTTATTTAGATGCAATCATATAGCCGAATCTAAATACATTCATCAAGGAGTTTATAAAGATACAAGATAACTCCTACAAAATTCCACAGCCGCACTCCCCACAAAGATTTGGCAATTAAGCACAAGTTCAAAAATAACTCTCCCCCATAAACTGTCATTCCCGAAAGAACAACAAGAGCGACCTTACTTTTACAAGAAAAGAAGGATTTCTTTGGACATTAACAAACCACATAAGAATATGAATTTGTATCCAAAAATCTCAATTGAATTAACCATAAGGAAAATGATCAATTCAGTTGGCCATGCTCAACATAAGAGAACTTACGGAGCAACACAGTATATGCACAAAGATGTGGATCAGGGAAGGACCAATACTGCGGAATAAACAAAGATTCATTCTATTTTTCATAACTATTTGCACAATAACATACAATAGACTTAATCTTTGTAAACAAAATTTCATCCTTTCTTCCATCAATATTTGCATAATGACATAAAAGGCTTAACTTTTGTAGTGAAAAGTTCGTTCTATCTTTTATCAATACTTTCATACCTACATATAATAGAGATAACTTTTGAACAAGTATGGGACAGTCAAGGTTCACGGACGTAAACAACATATCCCATAACAATTTACAATATATAAAACCATAAAGATTAATACTGCAAAATTCATCTTCCAAATCAACTTTAGAATTTAAATAAATAAATATAAAAACATTAAATATGAAAACGTTGGCAATAGCTATGTGTACTTACAATAATGGCTATTCCAAACCCTAGTTATCCTTCTTAAAAACACACGAATAAAATTCTCATAAGAAGTTTCCTAGACAAAATAAAGACTTAGACATGATCAGCAACCAAGGAACAAACAAGGGCGAGTTCATCAGATGCTTTCTTTTGCTCCTTTTTCAGAAAAGCCAGATTCTTTGATGCAATCTCAAGATGTTCACAAACGACCTCAAAATCTTGAAGAAGATTTCCAACCAATTGAATGGACATCTGGATTGGAAGATCTTTTTCATGATCAATTGCTTTATAGCAGATTATGGAGACGGGTTTTTCGTGAAGTTCAAATGCATTGGCATCATCATACTTGTCTTCCGTTTTGCATCCTTCCATTGTGCACACAATTCCAAGAGAAGACTTGCCGTTACCGAAACAATATATATCAAAAAGATACCTTGATGTATATTTATTCACAAGAGAACCCTATGGTTACTTGTAGACGTTTGGCAACGGGTCGGGTGCACAAAGTTCACAGTTATGACCCAGGGATCAAAATCCATGGAACAAAAGGAGCAAAACATTTAGAAACAAGTTCTGAAGATATGACATGAAACTTTGGTTCACAAAGTTGAACATCAACTGTCAAACAAAAGGAACAAACTGATGGTTTTTTAAGAAGACATCAGACGAACAAAAAATGTCCGGAGCAAAGCTCAGAGAGGAAGATCAAATACAACCACATAGTACAATACATACCATCTGTCAAGAAGGAAGTATCTTCTTGAGATTTATGTGTATCCTCTCATTGGTCTCAAATAGGATACACATAAGGTGATAATCAAGTTGTAATTTGATGACCATGAAGATCATCGGAGGTATTGATACATTCTTTTTTACTCCCTTGACACAAATCAGGACCCTTATGCACATCTTCAAAAGAGTTATCAAGAGAAGAACATGAGTTACCTGAAGCATCTTCCTTTCTCGCCTTCTTGATCTTGCGCTTGAGATCATTGATACTGGTCTTGAGTTCCGAAACACGATTGTTGATGTGAATGTAGTCAGGAACACTTATTTTAGGAGCAAAATCATCTTTGAGAGAAAAAGAGACTTTTGAAGTATTTTTCTTTCTTCGACACCTTTTTCTCTTTACAGGTCTTTCAGAGTCATCAATCATCCATATAAAATTATTCTTTTTACAATTGTAACCAGAAGGAGTGTTATGTTCATAACCAGGAATTGGCTCAGGACAACACTTTTCTTGATTGTGAGACGAATTTCTCACTGAGCATTGAGAAGCGGGTTTGATTACTTCTTTAGACATCCAGACAAGAATGTTATAAAGTTTTTCATTCCGTAAACGAAGATGACATCTTCTTTCAAGGTGACCTTTCTTTCCGCAATAGTAAAGTAGACAGGAATTTTTTAACCGTTCTCAACTGAGCACTCCGAGTAGGATGGCATACTTGGTTTCCAGATACATCTGCTGCTGTAGAGACTTTCTCACTTTTACTAGTAGTGAAAAAATTAGTTTGAAGAAGGTTATTAGCCTGAACAAAATTAATCTTACCAGTACTTGGAGCGTCTATACCTTTATAGACAAGACCACGTGTATCACGATGTTCTTTACATGCTCCAAGCATAGAAGATAATTTTGTAGAGCTAGAATTGAATCTTTTTAAATTCTCTTCCAAAGATTTGACCTTCTCAAGAGCAGCACTAAGATCGATCAGTCTCCAATTGTTTTTCTCGGGTGAGAAAAACCTTTTCTCTGTCATTCAAACAATTTTCTTGAGAGTCATACCTTGCTTCTGTTTCTGCAGGTCTTTCTTTCAACACAAAGAGATTTTGACGAAGTTCATCACATTCAGAATTCTTTGAATGTATATCCTTGTCACGATCTTAAAGAGTAGCTTGCAACAAGCTATACCCAGAATCATACCCCTTAAAGATTTTTCTCGATTTTCAGTTTTTAATGCAGAGAGGAGTCAGAAATTCAGCCAAGCAGGATGTTAACTTCTTTTTCTTTAGAAGACGATAAAAGAGAATGATGTACTGTGAGAATTCTTCTTCGACATCTTGTCCTTCTTCTGAATCACTTTCATCAGAAAGTTCATCTAACTTTTCATCAAGACGTGCTTCCCCCGTTAGATGTGGATTTAAAATAAGAAGATGTGACAGAATTCTCAAGGGAACCAGGACTTTTAACCATATTGAAATGTTCCTGAACTGGTGATGCATGATCAGAGATAACCTGGTCCATGATCAGATTGCTACAAACATAAACTTATAAGGTCTTAACATGTTTGCCTGCTCTGATACCAACTGAAAAATCGGGGGTACAACAACCACACCCTATAATTCGTTTGGCATGCTGAGAGGACTTACTCCAATATACTTTAAAGAGAATCAACTAGACAGTCAGATTCAATCTTTAGAAAAGTTTATCAAAGAGTTTATATCTCTATCTCTCTATTCAATCTGCAATCAACAAATAGAAATTCACGAGCCCAATTGAATAAAAGAGAAGTAACTTGAACGGTACCAAAGACCAATGTTCAAGGATCAATCAATTTCAATCAACAACCAAAGTTTAGATTTCTCAATTGATTGATTCAATGCACAACCTGTGATATTTCAATTATATAACAAAATATAAGGCGAAAAAGAAATAACACAGACACCAGAATTTTGTTAACGAGGAAACCACAAATGCAGAAAAACCCCGGGACCTAGTCTAGGCCACACTATATTAAGCCGCTACAGACACTAGTCTACTACCAATGAACTTCAGACTGGACTGTAGTTGAACCCTAATCAATCTCACACTGATTCAAGGTATAGTTGCGCTCCTTACGTCTCTGATCCCAGCAGGATACTACACACTTGATTCCCTTAGCTGATCTCACCCACAACTAAGAGTTGCTACGACCCAAAGTCGAAGACTTGATAAAAAAATCTGTCTCACACAGAAAAGTCTATTGGAATAGATAAATCTGTCTCCCACAGAAATACCTATGAGTTTTATTCCGTCTTTTGATAAATCAAGGTAAACATGAACAAATTGATAAACCGGTCTTATATTCCCGAAGAACATCCTAGTATTATCAATCACCTCACAATAATCAAAATCGTATAGAAGCGAAACTAGATTTTGTGGAATCACAAACGATGAGACGAAGGTGTTTATGATTACTTTTTATCTTGCCTATCGGAGAATAAATCTCGAGCAAATCTTAGAGAAGATAGTACTCAAACGATAGAATCAAGCAAATCATAACACGCAACTACAGAGAAAATAGTTGGTTCTGGCTTCATAATCCCAATGAAGTCTTTAAGTCGTTAACCTACAAGGTCTCATGAGAAACCTTAGGTTAAAGGAGAATCGACTCTAGCTATGCAACTAGTAACACACAAAAGTATAGGGATTAGGTTTCCCAGTTGCTAGAGTTCTCCTTTATATAGTTTTTAAATCATGGTTTGCAATCTAAGTTACCTTGGTAACAAAGCATTAAATATTCACCGTTAGATGAAAACCTGATTAAAACCAAGCTAATATCTTTCAACCATTATATCGAACTTAGCTTGTTACACACAAATGAGATGTACCCTCATTTAGTTTTAAGTAACCGTACCTAAACGTGTACACCATGTTGGCTCAACAATAGTTAACCGAAGTTAGCCATATGAACACTCTCATATCAACCTTATTCATCTTAACCATAACAAGTTCAAATGACTCAAATGAAACTAGTTAAAGAGTTGTTCAATTGCTGTATTCTCATAGAAACAAGTACACAATTGAAGCAAAATCGGTTTGATTCACTCGAATCAATTCATGAACATTATAGTCACGGTTTGCAAAGATTGCATTCCTTATTATATATAAATGTTTAAGTTCATGTACACAACCGATTTTAGAACTTTAACCTTCAAGTATGCAAACGGGTACGCATACTTGAAATACCCGGACCAAGATTGGGTTTCTCTAGTACGCAAACAGGTACGCGTACTTCCAATCCCAGCAGAAATTCTCGAACATGAACCTCACGCCAGTACGTGAATATGTACACATACTTAGGTTCCCGGATTTCTCAAATCAACAGGTACGCGTACGGGTACACATACTATGATTCCCGGACATGGATTACATATGTGCAAGAGTACACAACATGTCACAATCCAATAATGGTTAAGTGTTGTAAACTCTTATTTCAATCATTGAAACTTTCTTAGAGGATGACAATAGTCGTTTTCACACACTATTAGCATCAAAGCAATTTTCGAGTTATTGAAATAATCATAACGAAACATTCCAAGTCTACACCAAATGTTTGTATCATACAAACCATGTAAGATGTTATTGAAATAATCATAACAAAACATTCCAAGTCTACACCAAATGTTTGTATCATACAAACCATGTAAGATGTTACTCGGAAATTTTCACATGATCAACTTTTGACTTGCGTCAAGAATATAAGATGAACTTGGTCGAAGCGAAAGCTTTCCAACACATATTTCGAGAAATATGTAAGCGAGTTAATCTCAACTCGAAATCTCAAATGTGTATAATAGAAAACTATATCGTAACACGACTTATGTCTCAATATAGGAGATATAATAGAAATTGACTTTCCAAGTGGTAGATGAGTTTCAGTCTCCACATACCTTTTATTGATGAAGTTCCACAAGCTCTCCTTAGTAGTTCTTCGTTTTCAAATGATGAACGCCGTGAAGTCTAATGCTCAACTACATAATCTATGTCCTAGTTCGAGATATCTATAAGTAGACTAGAAATCAAGACTTATAGTCTTGATCACTAACATTGACATGCTTGAGATAGCAACCCATGCGAATTTGACTGAGCAGTGCTCTAATAGTTTGTGACTACTTTTTATCTTGCCTATCAGAGAATAAATCTTGAGCCAATCTTAAAGAAGATCGTACCCAAACACGATAGAATATGCAAGATCAGATCATGCAAATACATAGAAAATAGTTGGGTCTGGCTTCACAATCCCAATGAAGTCTTCAAGTTATTAACCTACAGGGTTTCGTGAAAAACCTAAGGTTAAAGGAGAATCGACTCTAGCTTATGCAACTAGTATCACACAGGAGGTGTGGGGATTAGGTTTCCCAGTTGCTAGAGTTCTCCTTTATATAGTTTTTAAATCAGTTTTTGCAATCTAAGTTACCTTCGTAACAAAGCATTAAATATTCACCGTTAGATGGAAACTTGATTAGATTCAAGCTAATATCTTTTAACCGTTAGATCGAACTTAGCTTGTTACACACAAATGAAATGTACCTTCATTTAGGTTTATGTAACCGTACCTAAACGTGTACACCATGTTGGCTCAACAATAGTTAACCAAGGTTAGACATATGAATACTCTCATATCAACCTTATTCATCTTAATCATAACTAGTTCAAATGACTCAAATGAAACTAGTTAAAGAGTTATTCAATTGCTATATTTTCATAGAAGTATACAAGAACACAATTGAAGCAAAATCGGTTTGATTCACTCGAATCAACATGAACATTATAGCCACGGTTTGCAAAGAATGCATTCCTTAATATATAAATATATTAGCTCATGTACACAACCGATTTTAGAACTTTAACCTTCAGGTACGCGAACATGTATGCATACTTGAAATACCCGGACTGAAATTGGGTTTCGCCAGTACGCGAACAGGTACGCATACCACCAATCCCAGCAGAAAATCACGGGCATGAACCTTACGCCAGTACGCGTATGGGTGCGCATACCCTGAACCCTGAACCTTACGCCAGTACGCGTATGGGTGCGCATACTTAGGTTCCCGAACTTCTCAAACCAACATGTACGCATACATGTACGCATACTATGGTTCCCGGACATGGAAAACATACGTGCAAGAGTACACAACATGTCATAATCTAATAATGGTTAAGTGTTCTAAACTCTTCATTTCAATCATTGAAACTTTCTTAGAGAATGACAATAGCCTTTTTCACACACTATTAGCATCAAAGCAATTTTCAAGTTATTGAAATAATCATAACGAAACATTCCAAGTCTACACCAAATGATTGTATCACACAAACCATGTAAGATGTTACTCGGCGATTTTCACATGATCAAGATGAACTTGGTCGAAGCGAAAGCTTGCTAACATATTCCGAGAAATATGTAAGCGAGTTAAACCCAGCTCGAAATCTCTAACGCGACTTATGTCTCAATATAGGAGATAGAGTAGAAATAGACTTTTCAAGTGATATATGAGTTTCAGTCTCCACATACCTTTTTGTTGATGAAGTTCCACAAGCTCTCCTTAGGAGTTATTCGTCTTCAATGATGAACGTCGTGAAAACGAAGAACTATTAAGGAGAGCTTGTGTCTTGATAAAAATCAGCAGTGAAAGTTTTATCAAAGTAAATAAAAAAAGACTGAAATGCCGTTTTTTGACTTAATCCTGACACATAAACTTGGTGAGTGTGATTTTGACAGAAATCCGAGCATAAAAACTCTATTAGCATCCGTACACGCTACGGGCAGGCTCACGCGAAGAAAAATATAATTTCTCAGGCAAATAAACAAGTGTTTCGCAACCGAAACACAACGATAACTAGATTTCACGCTCCACATTACACTACTTCTAGTCTTCCAATCCAAATGGATTGGGCTTGCACCCTAATATTTTGAGAAAAACAACTTAGGTATTACAATGAGAACCTCGATAACAGAAAAGCAAGATCAGGATACACGAACTACCGAGGTAAAGATAGTCGGAACTGGCTTCAGTTTCCCCAAAGCGAAGTCCTTTAGTCTGTAGATGGTGGATTTTCAACAAAGGACAAAACCGTAAAATCACGATACTGCATGCTTCTGACACGACTTTCAGGCATGTGATGATTCATATTTTACGAAGCCATGATAAATGTGTCTTTCGAAAAGCCTCCACTAGCTGAGCGTTCGATCCCTGGCATTTCATTGTGCCCTCTATGTATAATAACGTAATTGGGCGGTTCTCCGTAAGATTGAGAGCAATAACACCTTCAGGATGTCGGTGATACTCACTGATCCCTGACTACATGAGAGAGACCCCCCTCTACATAGAAGAACGATTGGGCGGTTCTCCGTAAGATTGAGAGCAATAACGCCTTCAGGACGTCGGTGACACTCACTTGTTCCACGACTATGTAGAGACCGTGTATAGATCCAGGTTCTCCGTAAGATTGAGAGCAATAACGCCTTCAGGTCGTAAGCAAACACCCGTGACTCCACGACTATGCACCATTCGGGAATGGATGTGACGCTAATATCCTTTCGCAATAGATTAATTCTGCCGTGACATTCACCACCAATTCCCGAAATGATCTATTTTTGCACCTATTCCACTATTCGAATCCACTGATGATCCCATGGAATGGTAATAAACAATAATCTTTTGCTCTGATTTCATGATCGAATCCACGGATTGATATCATGGGATGGCAATAAACAACTATATTATATTATCTCGTTACTCTTATTTCATGATCGAATCCACGACTGATCTCATGGAATGGTAATAGGTAATTTTATTATTCCGAATTCATGGTCGAATCCACGGCTGATCCTATGGATTGATAATAAAAAAAACTATTCACTTTTATTACTCAGATTCATGAATCATTCTCCACTGAATTTCATAAATTAGTAATAAATACTCAATAATCGGGCATCTGGACTACCACTGAGTAAGCCCCATAAAATGGTGCAAGTGTACTCGACAATGATGTACGAACGAGCACCCAAATGCACGAATGAGCATGCGAAAATATGGAAAAATGAGGAATCCTACATAAAATAGGAGAGAGAAATAATGGAGAAGCGCCCATGGGCCGGGCCCACCGGTCGGCCGGCCGTGCCTTAGCCGTGGCCGGTCCCATGCTTCCTCCATTATTTTTCCTTATTTTTGTTGCTTTCATGAACTCATGAAGACTTCTCCATTCTAACAACTTTCCTTGTTTGAGCAAAACTCATGGTTTCTCCATATTTTCGTGGTTTCATGAAAAATAATAATATAAAATAGGGAAAGGTGTTGCGGACCGCGCAACTTAGCCGGCTGGCCATACCCTAGCCGTGGCTGGTCCCACACCTTGAAATCCCTAATCTTTCATAAATTGTTATTTTTCTCATCTTGTGAAACTTCCCTGTTCCAACAAAAATCATGATTTCTCCATATTTTCTCAAATATTGCGCAATCCATGAAAAAGCCAAAATTCAACATGGTCACATGACCGACTAGGTTACTCACGAAAATATATTAAAATATTATTATTTTAATATTCACAAAATATTGATCAAACGAGCATACTTGCTCATTCGAGCAAAATCGAGGATTTCAGTCAAAGATCGAACTCTTCTGAAAATCCAAAATATTGCTCAAACGCACATCAGAAAATACTCAATACGGAAACACGGACACCATGGTAACATGTGCATGCCTTCTTGACCGACCAAGGTCATCCCTAAGGCATGCACAAAGCCGGTCCCACACGTATTCACACTTTTGACCTAATTTGCGCAATCGCTCATATTGGGTCCAAACTCTTCACAACCAACTCACAGTTTGTGCAAACACCCATCAACGGTCCCACGACCACCAAGGGCCGGTCTCATGCCACCTTGGTCGGTCCCTCACTTTTCTATAATTAGGTTTTATCACCTAATGCTTAATCCAGCACTATTTCAATAAATGATGAAACCGGCATTTAATCGTCATTCCTTCACCAACTGGCCAACTCAGGACCCTGGTGTACGCTCACTCGAGCAATTGGGCATTACATGAGCATCCATAGTCCCATGTGGTCGGTCCCTCCTTCGCTCATGACCTATTTTCAGCAATTCGTCGACTAATGAGCAATTGATCAAAAATTAGGGTTTTCGAACAAACGGTCAACAAATCATTATTCTGAGCAAGTTCAAACACTAAATAAATTTATGTTGATCCATCAAGAAACACGCGGATTAATTATATAATATTTGGTAATCTACCAATATTTTAATTAATATTTTATTGGGTCACGTCACCAATAAATAAATAATTCGTCGAATTGAGCAATACTTGCTCAGTTGCTCGAAATATTGAGCCACTATCAATATTCAAAGAACTTATCGATGATTATTCGAATGGAGCAATACTTGCTCAATTGCTCGAATATTGATCCAATCATCAATATTCGGTAATTTGTCGAATTGAGCAATACTTGCTCAATTGCCCGACTATCAATATTCAGTAACTTATCAGTAATTCATCGAATTGAGCAATACTTGCTCAATTGCTCGAATATTGATCCAATCATCAATATTCGATAATTTGTCGAATTGAGCAATACTTGCTCAATTGCCCGACTATTAATATTCAGTAATTCACAATACTTGCTCAATTGCTCGAATATTGATCAAACCATAGATATCCGAGAATTCGTCGAGCAATACTTGCTCGATTTCTCAAATTTACAATATTCGAGCAATGTCTAACATGTTCCGTTGAGCATTCGATCATGCTCGATTCAACAAAACTTAGATTCACTATTTAAACAATCAACAATGAACTAATAAAATACACGTCGTCATGCAGACTCCACGATTCGTGAGACTTCAATCACATCACATGGGGGATATCAATTAGGATTTTGGTCTGACGGCCTACGGCACGTGGATTCATCCACGATAAGAATGTGAGTAAGTCGTGCAACGGTTTAAGGAGTTAGCAAAGTAGTGGGTGTACGGTTAACCAAGTCTCCGCACAACCTGGAACTGGTTTCACCACGATCTTCTATTCTTTCACTCAAGAAACCGTCACACTTACAGGGATCAATGTGTTCATCATTCTTGCAATATAAATAAGTCAAAATCGAGGACAACATTTTATCATCATCATTCGTCAACAACTCGATTAAAAACTTATTCACATAACTCAACTTCATCGACCATCAATTTGCGAAACCTTCAACACATCCACAATCCTTGATCATCATTGATCCCACACAATTCTCGACTTTCCTCTTACGGATCAACCCATCTCCCTCTTTGTGACCGAATTGACTGGGAACGGCCATTGACTTGGTTTAGGCCGGAGTCCTACAAATTGATCTCTCGAATCTAAGCACTCCCTTTGCAGTGCATCCGTGTGAGGTTCAGCAGTTTGCTCGGTCGAGGAGTCTCAACAGCACGCTCGACTCTTCACTTTCCTAAAAAACCAGCAAACCGTTTTTTCCCCATCCACATAGTCGTAAACCTAATTTTGTTTCTCATAGGAAGCGTAAGTCTATAAAGGACGACTCTAGAATAAACTAGGACAAAGATGTCAGGGATTGAATTTCCTGTTGAAAGAGCATCTCGATTTATAGTTTTCAAAAACCAGAGGATACTTAGATTTCAAGCCAACTTTAGAATCAAGAAAACACTTTTAGGTGTTGAAAATACAATTGAAGAATATACACTATGGACCGGTTCCGTAACTGTGTATAATGACTGTTCGATTTGGCAAGTATGCCAAAGAACTGAAAGCAATTTGATGTTCATTTGAACACCTAAGAATTTAATCATGGTGCACATATAAGTGTTTGAGTGATCAATGAAGTCTTAGAAATGTTTGAGAGAGTTCTAACAATGCTAAACATATTTTAAAAAACAAGTCTTTGAGCATCTGCTAAAATCTGCTAGGATGGTTGGTACAATGGTTCTTGAACCGTAAGGCTTGTTTACGAGTCAGGGTGCAACGGTTCGTGAACCGGAATCGCAAACCCTACAAGAATACCGAACTCAATTGGCTACGGTTCGTGAACCGAGTTCACCAACTGCTAGCCTAAAATAACAACTTCAAGAAATCTGTTCACAACAGTTCGTGAACATGGTTTGTTAACTGTTCCTAACTGAACTCACGGTTTGCGAATTGGTTCTCCAAACTTCATGTATTTCTGAAACTCATATATCTATGGTTTGCGAACTGGTTCGCCAATCTACCCTGAGCAAAAATATCATTAGTTTTGAATTTCTCTCTTTTGATGTTTGAAACATTCCCAAGTGATAAAATCATTTGGAAATTTTCAATTGATCAGCAAATTAATTTAAAAACAATAAATTGCTTAGAACTAATATTGTTAAGGATCGTTAAACATCTTTGCTAAAACCATATTTCGAGACTTTTAACAAGACAAGCTTGACTCGGAACTTCTTCTTTGTAAATCTACTAGAAGTCATATGAGATCATCTCAACAGATAGAATGGTTCAGTCTTCACATACCTAAAACAAGAAGTTCTCCAATTGTCTTTATCGATCTTCAGTCTTCGAGGTTGATGTCTGATACTCAACTACCAAATTCTAACCTAGTCCGAGACATGACTTAGTAGACTAGAAATCAAGATATATTTTTGATCATCTAAAATTGACAACAATATTGAGGTAGAAAAACTTGTGGGTTCAACCGAGCATTGCTCCAACAACTCTCCCTTGGACACTTGGTTTTCCAAGGCTTTGTGCATTCGTTTATGCATGGTTTTGGCCATGTAACTTCTGTATAAATAGCGTAAGAGACATTGTAAACCAGTAGGATATCAGAGGCTAGCAAAGGCTAGGCCTTGGGAGAGTTAAGTCCTCAATGGTGAGGAAATCATAGTCCGGGTATGGACGATTTTTGTTTATCTTCCTTTGATGCAATAAAATGAGTTTGTCGCATTACGTGTTTGTCTTCATTGCGTTACCGATTTTGAGATCAAGTAAATTTGTGCATGGAAAACCTCTTATGTTGATGGGGGAATAAAGAGTTAGAGAGAAAAGAAGAAATACTTCTGTTGCGTAAGGCATTAAGAATGAAGGCATATGCATGCTTTGGTGCAAGTGTGCAAGTCTGAGTACTTTTGGGTGAAGTTGATTCACTAAACCATAGAGTATTTCCGATCATGTCCCATGGAATATGAAAGCCATGAAATGGGCATGTGATGGTATCGGAGTTGTGTTTGGGGACACAATTATTGATCTTTCTATCTTTTACTCAAGTTGGTATCATTTGTTTGTCGAATTCAATGATGAATTGTTTGAGTTTCGCTGGTATTGAGACTAGAACAAGTTGGTCTATCGAAAGATCAATTGGAATGAAATTGAAAATTGAGGTAGGAACAGGCTATCAAAGTTTTTGACAAAGGTGTCAAGATTCCTGCCCAAAGTATTAGATAAACGCAGGAAGCATTGAAAATAGGGTTCCAAGTGATTGCATGACAAACTAAAGAGTATGCTGGCATCTATTGGAAAGTCAGACGTTTAAGTCCATGTTTGTCACAAGTATGCGAAGATTATGCATTTTGAATGCATGCCTTCGTAGTGTTATCAGTATCGTGTATATTATATATGGTAATGAAAATTTTACGAAATACCTGAACACAAAGATGTTATTTGCCTTTGCAACGGCAAAGAAGATGGAGAACTCGCCTATGCAATATAGGTAAGAGGGTGTCTCATTGTAGCCAGCTTTAGTGGAAGATTAAATTTATCTCTCTCGATGCATATACCTTGGTGGTAATGCAAAGTCTGGATGTCAACTAGCATAATATGATGCCATGAAAGAAGAATTGGATGGCCAATTCTTGTCTAGCATAAAGCTTATAGAAAGGGTGAAGAAAAAAATATAAGTTAGGGAACAACCGATACACCACGGTCTTGCGTTTGCAAAGTATTCTTCATTGATGCTAGATGCGTATTATGAGTGTGCTTGTATCTCGGTTCATGAGAGTGGGATCGATACGCTTGGACAAGGGTGTTCAAAGACCTGCATTCGATTATAACCACAAGCGGATGTTCTTGTCGACTGCATATCAGTATTACTACTGAGCTAATTTTGGAGAAGGGAAATACAATAGAAACCAGATGTGCATGGACAATAAAAATGAGTTCTAAGTTTGAAGAAGAATACAATATTCTTACTTCATGGAACGTAGGCAAAGGGTGTCTCATTTTGCAAGGATTATGGCCTTGTTTGTAACTTTCTAAGGAATAAATTTTTTTCGCAAAAGTCATTGATGAATATGACTTCACTGAGCTCGATGGTGATGCTCGGAATCACCATGTTAATTCCAATCCAGTTGTGCAAATGTGCACAAGTTTCTGTTAAAATTCGGGTGTTGACTGGCATGGAAGATATAAGCAACAACATCATGTGTCAAATAGGATTTGGACTGCCAAGATGCATGGTGCATCTAAAAATGCAAGTTAAGCCGAATTGTAGATGTATGAAGAACGAATGACATAGTAGTAGTGATGCATGGGAATATCACGAGGTCATTCTTGAAGAAATCTTCATGAAAGATAAATGTAGTTGCAGGAAATCCCACACTACACCCCTCACTAGAATTTACTCAACTAATCCATTTGAAGATGAATAACTATAGATTTTATTGATTATTTTCTAGAAATGTTTTACAAAAGAAGATAGAACAGAGCTAAGAAATTACAATCACTCTCAATTTTCTCTCTCCTAATGACTTGCTTAACAATTCAAAAAGATCTCTCCCCTACAACAGACTTACTCACCCCTTTATATAGGGTAGTACACATTGGATGACAGCTAAGTTGTCCTTTATTTTCGGGAATAACTCGCGAAGTGTCGCAAGTGTATAAGTGTTCATCCTCGCGACACTCTTAACTTTCGCCAGATTTTCACATCTTCCTCGTGTTCTGGCTGTTGATGCGTGTCGTAGGTGCAATCAAATTAATATCTTATTTCCACTCAATTAAAAATAATATAATGGAAGTCAAGTTCGTTCCCACGAGGAGCAAGAGATTCTAGTTGTAAAAATTGTCACAAAAGGGGGGTGTAAAAAGCAAAAGAAAATAAACAAAGCAATGAAAAGATAAAGTTGAAATCAATAAGAGAGACAAGATCAAGGAATCCTTCTTCGTTGCAAAACAATGATTAAAGTTATGTTCTTTTCTACTTGTTATTAGTCACAGATTATCACCAACCGTAGGATAGCAGGTTCGCTTAGCTAGCCCCAAAATCCCTTATTTCACTGAGTAACAAGTCCGCTTAGTTATCAGATTCTATTCAAAAGAACCACCTTGAGGTTCGCTTACAAGATGTAATTCCCCGAATGCATTAAGATCTATGAATTTAGGTTTAGTACTAGTAGTTAAACTCGGTTAAGCTTGGTCCACTTTCTAGCGTTGTTTTTACACACAATCGCTCCACGGAATCCCTCCACAAGGTCTCGTGTTTTCTACTTGTGTAAAGTGTCGAGAACGATTACTTATTCCCTAACTTATACTAGATTTAGATTAAACTAACAAATCAATTTAGCGTGCACTCTAAACAATCTATCAATCAATCATGAATGAATAAACATTCCTATTAGTAAAAACAAACGATAATCATGTGAAAAAATCTCAAGATAGAATTAAAACAAAACTCAAATTATATATTAAGAACTAGGAATTCATCCTCAATCAATAATAAAATTAGCTACTCATGTTAAGGAATTCACACAAAGAATAAAGAAGAGAGAATTGTTGTGTGTGTAAAAAGGTGTGTAAAAGATGTAGAAAACTTCTCTATTTATAGGCTTCAATATTCTCCATATCTTCCAAGGAATAGAATCCTTTTCCTTTAGCAATTCAATTTCCAAATTCAAGTCTTTCTCTTCTTTCATCTTCTCTTTCCAAATTTGAGCCAAATTCTCCATCCAATTCCTAGTCCAAGTCTTCACACCCATGAGAGAAGTCCACAAAAAATTCTGGAATTTTTGGCTCATTTTAAAACTGGTATTATGGCCGGAATCCGTGCCGGAAAACGCCACCCGGCCACCTGAAAATTTCACCATCAATGGTATATTCGACGGAATATTCCGTCAGTCCACCGTTAGAGATAACGGTCAAACGGGTCAACCGTCAGTCAACCGGGTCAAGGGAAGGAGAGTCAGCCACCGAGTTAGCTTTAGTTAGTGTCTTGATCGGCTGACTCGTCTAACTGGGGTGAGTTGGATCGGCTTCTGGATCGGTCATCTGAATCGATGAGTTGACTCGCTAGAACCAGCAGTCCCACGAGAGTTCTGTTTGTTTATAGGACTTCCCGGCCAAGTTCGGCCTCTCTTTAGTGTCTTCTCCTGTAACAGATCCTAGCATACATCTATTGAAGCTTCAATCCATTTCAGCATTGCTTCAATCCTCCAATTGCAGCTTCTCTCGTTTCAGACTTCAAACTCCATCAAACCCATTTTCTATTCTTATCAGAGAGCTCATCTCATCAATTACAGCGACCAACAATTCCCTGTGTCTGCAATTTCAACCCATACGAACTCCAATTTCTACTCATTTTTTTGATCTGCCTCAGATGGGTTTTCTCATCGCCACTGCTAATTTCTAAATCAAGTCGAACCCATCTTTCTAGAACCTCCTTGGAACAATACCCATCGATCCATCTCAACAGCAGTGGCTTGAATTCTTCTCCTCCTTCTGAGATTCTCGATTCACTGCAACATCAAACCCTAATTTTCTCGGTCTGATTTCGATTACTTTTCTCTCTCAATTCAGTTCTCGATCTCCTCTCACCACCATCTCAATCACGACATCAACAACATCTCTGCTTCTCTGAATCATCAGTCATCACCGAACCACCTTTGTCTCGGCTTTCAACAAAGATCCACAAATGCTTTTCTAATAGTTTACTCTGATTTCCATCTCGAGCTCATCTTTGTTTCATCAACTACAGCAGCAAATCTCAATTCTAATTCATCGTCGACTTCTTCTCTCTCTCATGCAAAAAGATCTCTACTTCTCTCGATCCACCGCCCATCTTTATCTTTTACTCTCTCGATTTCTCTCGATCTGTTCTCCCGGTTTCACAATAGCAGCAGCAGCTGCTTTTCAATTTCAGCTATGTAAGAAAGGAAAGAGGAGAAGATAATCTTCTCAACGGATTTAGGGTATAAGTATTTGGGTGGATATTTGCACCCCAGTGATAAGGACCACCCTTCTTATTAGATAAGGGCCATCCTACTTGGAAACCCCCTTAACCTCTGCGGGCCTGGCTTTAGTACTCTTCCAAAAGAGAGTTGCCCCTTAACCTTGGCTGGGCTCCAGATAGTGTTCGCCCATGGAATGACAATTTTGCCCTTTTTCTCAAATTGGGTGATTTCTTCTTCTTTTCCTCCGTGTGACTCCAAAGTAGCTACAAAACTCAAAACAAGCATAAAATACATAATTTACAAGAAAAATAGCAAAGAAAGCATAAACAATAGATAGTAAATAGGATGTATTCTACACCCTATCAGCTGTCGTCATTCATTGCGTCATTTATTTTACTTCCCTGCGACTCCCTCGCAATGTCGTCATTTATTAATCTCGCGAAGTATTGATGTCGCGATATTCTGATCCTACATCTTGCCTCTTCTCATGTCTTCTCTGCGAAGGAGAGAATGTCATGAGAACCAATATTTTGAGATGCCGCAATTGCTCATCTTCCAACATTTTGAAGTGCCGCAATTGCTCATCTTTATCTCGCAATTGTTCATTTTTATCTTTTTTTATTCATGTACGGAATTTATTACAGTGTCTCCTCTTCCACTCTTTTCTTGACACGTCTCTTTCAACCGTTTATTCTTGACCATTCACGTCCCATCTCGCATAAATGCATTTGTTTTCTCGAGGATTCTCCTCTCTATATATAGTTTTCTTACCCCTTTTTTTTTTCTCTTTTATTTTCCCTCTGCAACTTTCCTTCAACTTTCTTCCTCCGCAATTTGCGCTTCTGCTACTGTAAACCTCCCCTTTTTTCTTTCTCTCAATCTTCAATTCTCCATTCATTCCCAAACTCTAATAATGGCTTCACTTGGTCGTACATATAAACCCCTTTTTGAGGAAACTCAAAAGAATTTTCAAGAGAAGGGTTTCATCTTATCGACCATTCCTGATCAAAAGTCTTCATCTATACTTTCTGCAAAACTATTTTCTGATCATCAGTGTGATGATCAGAAAATCATAGTCTCACTAGGTCAACTCCTCGCAGGCCTTCCCGTTCCTCTATACAATCCCGAGATACCTTTATTCTATGAAATTCTTGCTCATGAGAAATTCTCGCGAGCTATTTACCAAACCGAGCGGCGACGCATCCGCCTAATGCTTGAATTCGCCAATCGTGGCGCTGATAAAGGATCTTTATATCCTGATGATGTCAAAGATCCTAGATTCGCAAATTTACCAATAGTCGCTGAGAAATATACCGTAGAAAATTTCTTTGCGAATTATACAGCAATAAATATGAGAAATGATAAATCTCGCTGGGGTGCTCGATTGAAGAGAAAAGATAACATTGATGCTGATAAGCTGCTCATGCAAGATATTGACTGGCACTCGGGCAAAAATAATGTTCCTCGGCACTCCAAAGATGAGAAGTGGTGGGTTGTTCCTTTATTTACGAGTGGACCCTATATCGCGAGTTCACATGTACTCCTGCGAATCTCGCAGACTATCATCCTTGGGAATTTAAATGGCCCGAAAAGGCAAAAGAGGTATACTTCCTATTTCGATTTGCTTTTGCGATATTTCTTTCCTTTTATATTTACTAGATTTACAAAATCTTGATTACCAAATTAAAAAGAGTTATAGTAGACGTCCAAAGTCGAGTACTCGCGATACTCCGATCGATCACGGATGAAGTAAGAAATACTTTCTCTTGTTATTCTTAACAATATTGTTGCCTCTGTTTCTTATCTTCATTCGTGTGCGAAGGTTATTGAAGAAATAGACATTCCTGAAGCTGCGAAGGTTAAGGGAAAGGATAAAATCACTCTTCGCAAGGATAAATCTTCTGCTCCATTTTCTAAAAAACGGAAAACCCATCCCTCTTCTCATTCTAATTCTCAAACCAGCGAGAGCTCTGATGAGGATGAAAATGAGGTTGGTACTTCCTCTGCGAGGGAGAATCACTTGACTACTTCCGCTATGGCGCAATTGTCTAGTGTCTTCTCCGATTCTATGCAAGGATTAGGAGATGATCATTTATCTGCTACTTGCGAAGCTCTCGCTAAAATTTGCGATGCCCCTTTGCTAGTGGACAATGATTCTTTTCGCGGAGTTTCCCGAACATTGACTTCCGATTTCTTAAATGCTCTCAATGCTTTGGTATGTTCATATTCCTTTGCTTCTCTGTAATTTCGATTATAAGCTTTATCTTAACAATTTCTTTACTTTCCTTTATAGTCTGGGAGAGCTTCCTTTGTTGTTGCCTCAGATCTCGAGAAAAGACGCGACAACCTTGAAAAGAAAAATCTCCAACTCAAAGAGAAGATCCAAGAACTAGAAACTGAAGTTGCGATGTCTCGCAAGAAAGATGAAAGAATTCAACAGTTGGAAGTTGAGTCTGCTTCTCAGAAAACTAAAATATCTACTCTTCAAAGTGCAAATCAACAACTTTATGGTATAAAATTTTTACTCTTCAAGTCGTCTTCATTTTGTCATCTGCTTTTCTTTGCCTGATTTATTATTTTCGCAGACATATATAATCTCTCTGAAGAAGCCATTCTTCTCCATTCATTTCCCGAGCCTATGGATAATGATGTTCTTCTCACTCATCTCAACGAATCTTTAAGTAGTTCGTCAAACAAAGTTGATTCCTTTCCATTAAATGAACTTCAAGCCAAATATCGTCTCTTAGAGATTGAGCATAGATCTAGTTTAGGTTTAGCCAACCGATTTAAACAAATGTTTCTTGATTCACATAAGAAAACCAAAACTTTAAGGAAGAAAATTAGTGGCCTTATAGATGATAAAGACCGCATTGCTAATAAAGGTGCACAAGCATTAGCAAAATTTCAAAAATCTCTTCTCGAAGTACAAATTGAACGAGATGAATCTCTTCGTCATAATGCCATACTTAATGAGCGAGAAGATCAAATTCGTTCGCTTCTCCTTATAAATAATGATGATGAATTCGCTTGGGCTGCGAAGGTTCTAGATAATGCCAGGAATAACTTAGGTGTTGATGTTAGCCTTCATGCCGAGCATACTGCCTTGGTTAAAGATATGATATCCGATGAGAAGGTTGTTTATTATTCCTTTTTACTTTATTACTCCTTTCTTCTGCAGTATTGGTATTAACTTATTGTCACTTGTTTTGCAGAAGCCGAGAGGAGATTTCAGACAAGGATTGAAGAACTTGAATCTGAAAAAGAGCAGCTCGCAAATGGCCTTTCTCTCCGCGACATCAAATATTCCAAGTTGAAGAAATAACTGCAAGCTATGATGGCGAATTTTAATAACGATGTTGTTCGTTTCTGCAATCAAACTATTGAAACAGTTTGCAATGATCACCGCATTCCTCTTAGTTCATATCCTTGTCTTCGCGATGATATTCCTGAAGATATGCCTTTCTCGGATGTCTCGATAGTGAAGCTAGCGAAGAAGAAGAATCGCGAAAAGAATGATGGAATCGAAGAATCGACAAAAGAAGAAGAATCTTCAAAGAAATAACTTCTTTTTTCTTCTTGTAATATCTGTATATATACCCTTTTAATCTTCTATTTCTATAATCCCTCATTGTAAATATCTTGGATTGCTAAATATGAATTCAATCTTTGTTTTGTTTACTTGCGCATATTAATCAAGCAATTCTTCTTTGTAACTCAACTGACCAGCATTATGAATACATAAATCTATCATGTGGAAATGAATAACAAGATTTTATCCTATTCATTCCCATACTTGCCTCTATTATTTATTTTCAAATGAGAGATTTGATCAATTATCTCTGAATAAATATATTCGTTTTCGCAAGCTTATTTGCTTCCTCAATGTTTTGTATGGCTATATCTTTATTTATGTTGAAGTTCATTATTGCGACAAGATCGCAGGACGTCTTCACAAATGAAGAAATCTATTGATCTTGCCTTATCATTTCATGTGTGGTCTTATTTTGCCTTCCTAATTAAAGGTCTTATTTCGCCACCCCTCGTTGCGACAAAATCGCAGGACGTCTTTACATTTTCATGTAATGACCCATTGATCTTGTCTTATCATTTCTTAAGTATTTTTGCCTCTGCAGGATATTTTATTTGCGACAATATAACAGGCTTAAATACTCTTGCGAATGTAAAATCCCATGACATTGCCATCTTCACGACGAAATCGCAGGACGTTTTTACATTTTCATGCAAAAACCCATTGATCTCGTCTTATCCTTGCGTTAGTATTATTGCCTCTACAGGATCATCGCACAAATATGACAAGCCTAAATTTCCTTGCGAAAATAAAGCCTCATGACATTTGCGTCTTTTGACACTTATCAGCTCCCTAATGGAGGGTGCTGCCCTTATCTTCTCCCTGGTTGCCCCTTCAAGGAGGCGTACATCGGCCATACAAGACTAGCTCCTCCCATCCGGTCTTAACAACAACCGATTGGTTTCATGACCTCTTATCCCTTATACCTATATGGTTTATGGTTACGAGACTGCACCCTAAGTGGAGTTTTCTTCGGGCCGAGTGCGGCATATACCAAGACTTGCCAAGAATGGCCGAGACACTTCAAATGCCCCGGCACTCTTGGCTCAACCGTGTACCCCGCGCCTTGAGCATACACTCGACTCCTTGGAAGAGACCCTCGGGCGTCCAACCGGGGTATAACCTATATATATAGTTGGAAATCCAAGGTATCTCTCCTGGATAGGCTTTCATGGGCCCCAAATCTCCATGACTCGAGTTCCGGGAGCGGTGTAACCTTTTCACTGAGCCATGTCAAGAGATACCCCCTTATATGACGCACTTTAGGTCTTACATTTGCCTCTTGCGAAATATCATTCGCGAACTAGGGTGTACGCCATAAAGGTTCGTCCCATTCACTCACTCTTTCATTTTTGTTAATTCATTCAATCATTCATTTTGTTTGCGAAGCTATCGCACAATCTTACATTGTTTAATCATTTTTGTTTTTCAATTCTTCAATCAAATTGTCATACATTCTTGATGGCGAGATCCTCGCATATTTCTTCTTCAATTATTTTTTCTTCCTCTTACCCTTAACAAGCTTTTGTTACTGCCTTTTGATGATTATTCACTTCTTACACTTTTTGCTCTTGCTGCTCTCTGCCTCTGCACCATTCAAATCTCTTAATGATTCCTTTCCATCATAATTTTCAACTGTTTTCATGCACTTGTTTCGCAATGTATCTTCTCCTCTTACATCAATGGCATCCACCATCAATCTTTCTCTTCTTTGTTCATCTTTTGCATGTTGCTTCCAACCCTTTCTTTTCGCAGCTCTCTCTTCGCAACTCTCCACGTCGATCTCATAGCATTTTTGTCCTTCCGTCCAATCTCCCTTTATAATGCCGACACCGCTAGGATGAGGAAATTTTATGCATTGATGATAAGTCGACGCTACGCCCAGAATTTCGTGCAACCATGGCCTTCCGATCAATGCATTATAAGGGGACTCCACATCAACTACACAGAACAAAATCCCCGTTGATAATCCTTGCAAGGGTATTCTCATATGAACTTCTCCTTTAGGCTTATTCGCTGTTCCATTGAAACCATATATCTTATATGTTGAAGGTATCAACTCTTCATCCTTCCCCCCCCATAGTCTTGTAAATATGGTAGAAAAGAATATTTACTTGAGCTCCCGTATCAATTAAGATTCTATTGATCGCCCGAAGAATTCTCTCTTCGTCGTCTTTCACCATCTACGGGTTTTGGATTAATTTCCAATTTTACAACCAATGGGTTGTCATGCGTCTCTTTGCCTTCAGGAATCTCTTCTGCGGTGAAAAAAATAATCTGCATTTGCCATTCTTTTAACTGCGACGTCTTCCCAATGTTCATCACTTCTTTATTATTAGCATCCCTCGCGAAAACCCTACTGAGAACATTATCATGAAAATCTTCAATTGTTCGGTAAGAATGTACAATGGAGTTGCAAAACAAATTTTTAGCTTTCGATCCAACTTCTATTACGAATGTTTCTTTCCCCTTTGCTGAATTTGTTTTGTGCATTTTAAAGTGGTGGTGGTAATGGTCAACCTTCTCTTCACTTTTTAGAAAATGACTCGGCTTTCCTTGGTCAATCATTCTCGAGATGATTCTTTTTATATTTCTCAGTCATTTGTTAAGTGTCCATGAAAGCGGTGGTAAGAACAGAACTCGTGACTTCTATCACTTGGTGGTGGCTCATTTCCCATGTTCCATGACGCATGTATGTTTTCCATCAAGAGTATAGCTTCCCATATTTTTTCAACACTAGTATTTAATGGTGGCATTTTGATTTCTTCCCATACTACTCTGTGACGTCGCTGCCCTCCATGATAATTCTGCCTTTGACTTCCATAAGTTTCTTACGGATGATCAATTCTTTGAATTTTGTTATTGCCTCCACGGTTGTAGTAGTTCCTTTCTCTCTCAAATTCTTCTTGATCACGGCTTCCCATGGCTACTATCTTTGGCTGTCCATCATCTATTATCCTTTCTTGTTGACCTTGTGAAGTGCTCGCCACCGTGTTTATCAATTTGGGTAATAAACTTGCATTCGCAGCGTTTGAATTTGTATTCGCAACTGGGTATGACTCCATCTCGTTTTGCCTTTCCTCTAAAGCAATATATTCCTCCTGAATACTCTCGCAACTCAGTCATTGTAATTGTATTCTTAACTCTAAAGACTTGAATATATAACAAATTGGTTGCGAACATAGCGTTTATGAATGATAAAATGAGATATCTTTCATCCACTCGTCCAGCCATCTCGCTACACATCGTCTTCCATCTCACGATTAAGTGTCTTAAACTTTCGCCAACTCTTTGTTTCACCCAAATACATCTTCAATTCCTGGTCGCGAGGAGTTGTTACTTATATATGCCCCTAAGAATATAGCTTGTAAATGGTTGAATGACGTGATTGTGTTTCTTGGTAAACCCTCAAACCATTTCGATTGCTTCTCTGTTAAACTTGATGCAAAATATTTGCATAATATGGCATCATGATTTTCCCATTGCAACATACATCTTACATACGCTTTGATATGTTGTATTGCACAAGTTGTTCCATCAAAAATCTTTGGTTAATGCGGGTAAATTGCACTTTGGAGGTATTCCTCCCAACTGCACCTCTAGTGTAAAGGGGGTTTTCGCAGCTTCTTCGATGGCCTCATCCAATTGTCTTCTTCCTCATCCTCTTCTATTGTTCAACATTCCTCTCATTTTCTTGTTCAGCATTTTCTTCTCTTCTTTCTCTGCGACTTTCTCCTCCATCTCGTTCACGAATTTGCACACCATTGTATCTATCATTTTCTCTTCTTGGTTGTCTATCAGCTCTCCTTTGTATTCTTTCATATTCTTCATTGATATTTCCATTGTTGCGATTTTGCTCGCGCTTCTTTCTCGATTGTCATGATTGTTACGCCGAATTGCTTCCTCCAATTCCCGTTCTTCCATTTCTACTCTTAACCTTTCCATTTCGCAAGCTAGACGCGCTTGTTCAATATAATGCTTTTCGATGTCATCTTCAATCTCCTTTTGTTTCCTCTGTGTTTCTCTCCCATGCAATATTCTTCTTCCTTCTTCCTGATTTTCTTCATCAATTAAACCATTCTGCTGCCTATTTCCTTGATTTCCATTATTTTGGATATTCTGTAAAATCTCAGGACGTGGAATACACACTATTTCCCTTCTTTCGCAACATCCTTCACCGAGATTTGGCCCTCTTTCTAGATTTTCTTCATTAACATTTTCTACAGGTAATATTCTCCTCATATCATCTCTAACCGATCCTGATCTTGATTTGGTATTACTTCTCGACCTCCTATTCTCAGAACCTCATATTTTCCATTCTTAACTCATGGTTTTGCCTTGTTAAATTTGCGCGTTCTTCCGCTTCTAATCGCCTTTCTTCATGTATTGTTTGCCTCAACGTTTCTAATGCTGCGATTTCTTCATTTCTATGAATTGTTTCTCCCATCTCTTCTTGATTTCTTTCCTCTTGTCCATTATTTATCAATTGTTGCACTTCTTCTCTTTCTTCCTCAGAATTTGATCTCCATTTATGCACACTCACCCTATCATAATCTATTACTCTATTCGGTGCTGTTTGAATTGGTGGTTGAATTGGTGGTTGAATTTGACCTTCTTCTCTATCTCTTGCGTTTATTCTTGATGGTTCACCTACTTCATTTCTCCTTTCTCCAGCTAATCTCCCGCTTCTCCTTACAATTGTTGGTTGTTCTGATGCATTCCTTCTTCTTGCCATTTCTCAATTTTAGTAAATTGTTGAAAATTATTCGAAATTTCTTTCTTGTTACTCCTGATTCTTTCAATTCACAAGGTTGATCCTCTACTCATTCCATGTTTCTAGCGCATATGTAGTTGCAGGAAATCCCACACTACACCCCTCACTAGAATTTACTCAACTAATCCATTTGAAGATGAATAACTATAGATTTTATTGATTATTTTCTAGAAATGTTTTACAAAAGAAGATAGAACAGAGCTAAGAAATTACAATCACTCTCAATTTTCTCTCTCCTAATGACTTGCTTAACAATTCAAAAAGATCTCTTCCCTACAACAGACTTACTCACCCCTTTATATAGGGTAGTACACAGTGGATGACAGCTAAGTTGTCCTTTATTTTCGGGAATAACTCGCGAAGTGTCGCAAGTGTATAAGTGTTCATCCTCGCGACACTCTTAACTTTCGCCAAATTTTCACATCTTCCTCGTGTTCTGGCTGTCTTCATTCATTGCGTCATTTATTTTACTTCCCTGCGACTCCCTCGCAATGTCGTCATTTATTAATCTCGCGAAGTATTGATGTCGCGATATTCTGATCCTACAATAAAGCAACATGAAAGCCTCAGTTTGAAGGAGTATTCCACTAAGTGTCAATTATATTTTGCTTTGTTATAGGAGTTTCATAAGAATGTTGATACTTAGAAGAATGCATGTGGAAATGTGATTTGCAACATTAGAGACAGTAGGTATTGTCTCGTTTCCTTGTTTATTTCTTAAATGGGAAAATGAAGTCAGTATTTCAATGCTTGTTGGATCTTACAAGTTTGCAATCAGTTGGCGCAAGCATTTGCTTAAGTTTGAGTATACTATCAGTTTTGCTCGTGTGGACCTTGGTGATTGTAGTTGCAGGAAATCCTACACTACACCCCTCACAATATTCCACACAACTAAAACATTTTTAAGATGAATAACAATGATTTTATTGATTATTTCCTTGAAGATTCACAAGATAAAATAGAAAATAGTTAAAGAAATTACAATCACCACCAACTTTCTCTCTCCTAATGACTTGTCTAACACTCTGAAAAGAATCCTCCCTTCTACAACAGGTTCGTTCGGCTATTTATATAGGGTAGTATACAATGGATGACAGCTAAGCTGTCCTTTATTTTCGGGAATGACTTGCGAGATATCGCAAGTGTACAAATATATAATCTCGCCACTCTCCTAAATCTCGCTGGGTCTTCACATCTTTCTCGTGTTTTGGCTGTCGTCATTCATTGCGTCATTTACATTACTCTTCTGCGACGCCCTCGCAATGCGGTTGTTTATTGATCTCGCGAAGTATTGATGTCGCGATATTATGATCCTACATCTTGCCTCTTCTCATGTATTCTCTGCGAAGGAGAGAATGTCATGAGAACCAATATTTTGAAATGCCGCAATCGTTTGTTTTCTATCAATTTTCTGCCGACAAGATTCCGTGAATTTAGGAATGACTGTTTACATGTATCTAAAATTTCCCTTTTTACCGACACATTTAATGTTATCCGGTTACTCTTTTCTCGTCTATTTAAAGGAGGAATCCTTGTGAAAGCATTTCTTTTCTTTTACTTCGTCTTCTTCATCGTCTGCAACTTTTTTCTGCTGCTTTTCTTCATCGTCTTCTTCATCGTTTTCCTGCTACTATTTTTCTGCTACTGTTTCTATGGCATCAAGGTTTGTTAATTTTGCTGAATTTGATCATTTTGTGATTGATCTCTCTTATTGAAGTTGTTTTATTCTGATACCGTTCTTCTTTTAATGACTCCTCTGCCATTTTTGTTTTAGCAAGAACAAATCTAGCACCAAGTTCACCGTTGTGAACCCTAATATCTCTCTGGGTTCGCAACCGAAATCCACTGCCTCTAAAAGAAAGCCTGCGAGTAACAAGGTATTTAAGAAATATTTATTCTTTTAATAACAATATTGTTGCCTCTGTTTCTTATTTATCTTGTAATTCGCAGGATGACAAAAATGTTGATAGGTCCCCCAAGAAGCCTCACCATTCTAAACCTGTTGCGCCTTATGTTACTTTTCCTACATTCAAACATACAACTCCTCTTTGAAATCTTCGCAAGATATCCCTATTATTTTCTTCTGAAAATATCAAAGATAACACTTATATGCCCGAATTTCTCATAGATCAACTCCCTCATAACAGTCCCATTGCGAATGAGCCTATTTCTTCTTCCATTGTTAATGCCTCTACCATTTCTCCAGTCATTAACCCTCATGAGATTTCTTCTTCTCGTGATATTCCCTTAACAAAAGATGACTCATCTCTTCCTTCTTCTATCACCATTACTTTCTTTTCTGAGCAAATCCCTCTTACTAAAGAAAATTTAGAAGGAATAGATGTGGCCTTCAAAGTCCTATCAGATATTGTGAACGATGCTAAGAAGACTTCTGTCGATCCTATCAAATCGATATTTGCGAGATTTTGAGCAAACACCTTGGCCCCGATAGAATTTCGCAAACATCCTTGGAGCAAGAAATTAACACTTTGAAGAATGATCTCCAAGCTATGACTGCAAAATGTAATATTCTCCAACTTGAGAATCAAAAATTTCAAAATATCTCGCTGGATCGTGATAATCTTCGCAAGAAGAATGAAGAATTAAAAGGTATACTCTTGCCTCTGTATTGTCCTTTTTTTTTTTATTGAACCTCAAGCCCTTGTTCGCCCTTCAAGCTTTAAACCAGAAACGAAAAATGGAGATATATCAGTTGGAATCTACTGTTGAAGAAGTTCGAGTTGATAGAGATGCTTGGATGGAGCAATATAACCAATTAGATAATCTTCATACATATTCTCGATCAAATAGATAATCTTTCTAAAGAAAATGCTTGATTTAGCTCGAAAACAAGACTCATTAAGTAATGAATTATCTCGCCTCTCTTACTCTTTGACTAAAGCTAATTTGGAGTTGGAAACTTTATCAGATGAGAATGGAATTCTTTCTCAAGAAAAGAGAACTCTGTTAAACAAGGTGTCGATTTACTCGCAACAATCTGATGTTTGTCAAAAATTATGTAAAGAGCAAGAACAATCTCTTTGCTCGCTGAGAAATCAACTTGAAGAAGTTCTTTGAGAAGGATAAACTTATTCGGGGGTAGAATAATCTTGAGTGTAAAGGCAAACCAATTCAAGGATCAATGTTCCAAATTAGAAAAGTCCAACTCTTCCCTTGCAAAAGAAAATGCCTTACTTGTTTCCAACGAAAAAAGTTGGCGATCACGTCTGAAAGGTTTAATTGGAGATAATTTTGACAACGCCATGGATCATTTGGAGAATAGTTGTTCGGCTTTAATCCAACATCTTACCTCGCAGAAGGAAGGTAGTCATAGAAGTTGACTGCCTCATCTATTCTTCCTTTATCAAGCCTTCATATTTTTTGTTTGTATAATTCCTTTTATTCTTTGTTTTGCAGAGTCTGAGAAAAATCTTCACTCCTCCATTACTGCTTTGAAATCCGACTACTCAAAAATTCGCAAAGAGAATGGAATACTCGCCGCTTCCCTTGTGCGTTCTCGCGACAGGCGAAAAAGAAGATTCGACTATATGCGTGGATCGTAAAGATATAGAGAGTAAAAATCGGCAGAAAGCACTCCTTCGTCAATTTCATCTTAAAGCTGAAGTTCTTGTGAATGATGTTTTACTATCTAAATCTCTTGATCCTGTATCTGTCGAACCTCTGGAAGTAAGTGATGATGAAGTTCCTAATCCTCCTGATAGCGATTATGATTATAATAGTGGCGAAGAACTCGAAAATGAAGAAACTATCTCTCCCAATAAAATCATCAATGATGATGTCGCGAATGAAGATGTAGGTGAAGAAGGATCTGCTTTGGAAATATATTAGTTAGCGAAAATATATATAAAGTTCTTTGAAGAAAACCCAAAGATCTCCTTACGGTGAAAAATCTACTATTTGAGAAATGATTTTCTCTTGTAATCTTTCTTCTTGTACTGTTGCTTCTTTATGTACTTCAATCATCTTTTTTGATGTATGTACTTGTCTGCGTATTACTCTTCTTTCTTTCAATAAGTATAATTTTTGGTATTTAATAATTGCTATTCCATTATCTTCATTTATGTTGAAATTCACTATTGCGACAAGATCGCAGGACGTCTTTACATTTTCATGTAATGACCCATTGATCTTGCCTTATCATTGTTTTTGTGTGGTATTATTTTGCCTTCCTAGTTAAAGGTCTTATTTTGCCACCCCTCATTTTGCATCAATATGACAGGCCTAAATATTCTTGCGAACATAAAGTCCCATGACATTGACGTCTTGCGACAAAATCGCAGGACGTCCTTACACTTTCATGTAATGACCCATTGATCTTGTCTTATCATTTCTTTAGTATTTTTGCCTCTGCAGGATATTTCGTTTGCGACAATATGACAGGCCTAAATGTTCTTGCGAACATAAAGCCCCATGACATTGCCGTCTTGCGACGAAATCGCAGGACGTCTTTACACTTGCATGTAAAGACCCATTGATCTCGTCTTACCCTCGCGTTAGTATTATTGCCTCTGCGGGATGATCGCACAAATATGACAAGCCTAAATTTCCTTGCGAAAATAGAGCCTCATGACATTTGCGTCTTTTGACACTTATCAGCTCCCTAATGGAGGGTGCCGCCCTTATCATCTCCCCTGGTTTCCCCTTCAAGGAGGCGTACATCGGCCATACAAGACTAGCTCCTCACATCCGGTCTTAACAACAACCGAGTTGTTTTCGCACCTCTTATCCCTTATACCTATAGGGTTTATGGTTATGAGACCGCATCCTAAGTGGAGTTTTCTTGGGCGAGTGTGCGGCATGTGCCAAGACTTGCCAAGAATGGCCGAGACACTTCAAATGCCCCAGGCACTCTTGGCTCAACCGTGTACCTCGGCGCCTTGGTCATACACTGACTCCTTGGAAGAGACCCTCGGTCGTCCAACCAGGTATAACCTTATATATATAGTTGGAAATCCAAGGTATCTCCCCCGGATAGGCTTTCATGGGCCCCAAATTTTCATGACTCGGTTCCGGGGCGGTGTAACCTTTTCCCACGAGCCATGTCAAGAGATACCCCCTTATATGACGCACTTTAGGTCTTACATTTGCCTCTTACGAAATATCATTCGCGAACTAGGGTGTACGCCATAAAGGTTCGTCCCATTCACCCACTCATTCATTTCTGTCAATTTGTTCAATCATTCATTTTTGGTTATCTCTTGTTAATTCATTTGCGAGATATTCGCACATTCTTTCGTAATTTCGCAATAACTCTGTCGCGGGACCATTTCATATGAATTCATTCCATTTCATTCATTTAACATTTCAGAACTTATTCTTTCCTTTCCATCTTCTATGGGTAATATTTTTTGAGATATAATCTATTCCATGGTCTACCCAATCTCTGGCCCACATCTTTGCCCTCAGGATCCATTAATCTATATGCCCCTGTTCCAACTATCTCCTTGATGATATAAGGTCCATCCCACTTTTTCGCCAACTTGCCACCACTTTCTCGCTGATATATTGGTGTTTCTCGCAATACCATATCACCTGGTTGAAATTCGCGTGTTTTGACACGTTTGTTATACTCTCTGGCCAATCTTCGATAATTCTCCATATCTTTGTAGTGCTCTTTCTCTTTTTTCTTCTAATTCATCTAATTTAACCAAAATGTTACCCGCACTAAGATTTTTCTCCCAAGCTTCTCTCTTTGTTGTTGGAATAATAACTTCTGTCGGAAGTAAAGCTTCAACACCATAGGTTAGACAAAACGGTGACATCCCCGTAGCTTCTCGCCTTGTTGTATTATAAGCCCATACTTGCATTATGCACTTGCTCACACCATGCCTTATTATGCCCTTCTAATTTTTTCTTCAATATATCGGCGATTGTTTTATTTGTTGCTTCGCTGTCCATTGGCTGCGGGTATAAAGGAGTTGATTTCCCACATTTTATTTGAAATGCATTAAGCGATAATTCTATATTTTGTCCATCAAACTGTTTCCCATTGTCGGATACCAACCGTGTCTTTGGAATTCCAAATCTGCATATTATGTTTTCGAATATGAAAGTAAAAATATCTTTATCGCGAATGTGTTGTACCGCTTTTACTTCTGCCCACTTTGTGAAATAATCTGTAGCGACAATCAGATATCTCCTTTGTCCTGTACCTGGTAAAAATGGTCCTACAATATCTAACCCCCACTTTCCAAAAGTCCATACACTTGTTGAAGAGGTTAATGGTGCTCCTGGTGCATGTATTTTCTTTCCGTGTCTCTGACAATCTTCGCAACGTCTTGATATTTGTTTCGCATCTTCATGCATATATGGCCAATAATAGCCTTGCATTTTTGCCTTATGTGCTAAAGATCTTCCGCCACTATGATTTCCAGCATCCCCACGGTGTAGCATTTTTAACACTGCTTCTCCTTCCTTTCGTGTTAAACATCTAAGCGAAGGTCCATTAAAGGATCTTCGGTACAATACCCCGTCTCTTAATTCATAATTTGTTGCACGGCTTTTTAATTTGTGCATCTCTAATCTATTTCTTGGTATTTCTCCTTTTATTAAATAAGCATGAAGTTCTGTCCTCCAATCCTCGCAATGGGGTCTTTGTGTTTCATCTTCTATGAGCATTACTTCTTCCTCTCCCCTGGTTCTGCTTTTTGTAAGATTGATATATCCATTAGATGTTCTTTTATTCTTTGTAATGCTTTTTCACATTCATCTGTCCAACTAAACTTCGCTCCCTTTTTTAAGTATGTTGAAGAAATGCTTGCACTTATCAGATGATCGCGAGATGAATCTTCCTAGCGAAGCTAATAGTCCATTTAATTTTTGCACATCTTTCACTTATTCTTTGGTGTTGGCATATCGCGAATGGCTTGTACTTTCTCCGGATCAACTTGTATTCCTTCTTTTGACACAATGTATCCTAAAAATCTTCCAGATGCCACCCCAAAAGTACATTTTTCCGGATTTACTTTGATGTTGAAAAGTCTCATTTGTTCAAAAATTTCCTTCAAATCTCTTACGTGATCTTTTGCTTCTTTGCTTTTATTAACATGTCATCCACTTATACCTCTAGTATTTTATGTATCCATTGTTCAAACACTTTCTCTACCATCCTCGATACGTTGCACCAAAGATTTCGCAAACCAAATGGCATTTTCGGTATAAAGTATAATCCTCTTGGGGCGAAAAAGGCGGTATGCTCTTGGTCTTATTCAATGAGAGGAATTTGATTGTATCCCTTATATCCATCAAGAGAGGATATCCTTTCATTTCCATTCTTTGATTCAACCATTTGCGGAATATCTGGCAAGGGAAAACTATCTTTTGGACAAGCTTTGTTTAGATCGGTAAAATCTATGCAAATTCTTATTCCTTTCTTCTTCTTTGGGACTACAACCATATTCGCTATCCATTCGGGGTATTTTGCTTGTCTAATAATTCCAGCATCAAGCATCTTCTGCAATTCTTCTTCTATTTGAGGATGATATCTTTGTTGCAATTTTTCTAATTCTTTGCTTGAATGGTCTTGCATTTTTATCAATCTCTAATTTATGACATGCTACGAGATGGATCTATTCCGGGCATCTCATCCATATCCCATGCGAAAATATCTTTATAATCTCGCAAAAAAATCAATAGTCTTTCTTTCTTCTTCATCTGCCTCCATTTTAGTCCCAATTTTTAACATCTTGGGTTCTTCCTCGGTTCAATATTCACTTCCTTTGTTGGTTCTGCCGCAATGTAGCTAGCCTTCGATTTTCCCATGGGCGTTGGTCCTTTTACTTCCTTTGCGAGATCACTCTCTTCACCACATATTCCTTTTCCTTCTTCCGCTCTTATCATGTAAGTTCTAAATTCTTCTTCCTTTTTTGCTGCTTTTGCCATCTTCTTGCGATCTTTTCGCCTCTTCACCTGTTCTTCATAATGTTTTACTTCGATTTGGTGATATATTCTTCCTTTATCGGTATCCCCTCTGATTTCGCCAATTCCACTCGGCATAGGAAATTTGACACATTGATGAAATGTTGATGCTACAGCTTTTATTGCGTGTACCCATGGCCTTCCCAACATCATGTTATATGGTGATTCCATATCCACTATGCATAACGTCACATTTGTTTCAATTTCTCCCAACAAAATTCGTATTTTTATCTCCCCTTTAGGTTTTGTTATCGATTTGCGGAAACCATAGATATGATATGTTGCGGAAGTCATTTCTTCATCTTTGTACCCCAATTTTTTATATGCATGATAAAACATTATATTCATTGAACTCCTGTATCCACTAAAGTTCTATTTATTGCCCATTCTTCCATTGTTTTTGTTAATTTTCCTTCTTCTTTGCTTGGCACTTATCGTAATCACTAGTGGAGATGTGTGATTTAAATTCTCTCCCTGACATCTCCGTTGCTGTGAATATAATTCTCTGTTTTTCCCATTCTTTCAAGGGTAACACCTTCTCTGCTGTTATAATTTTCTTTCCTTCAAAATCTCTTTTATGTATTCTCCCTTTGATATTTTCATGAAATTCATTAACCATTGACTTTGTATTCATATTACATTCCAATTCTTCATTACTCTCTTCGATTCTAGTTTTCTTCAATTTATCCATCATACTCTTGATTTTTACAATTTTAGTGACAATATCCAATCTCTTATCTTCAATAAATCCAATCTCTTATCTTGAATTTCTCCCTATTTCTAGCGCCAATATGTAGTTGCAGGAAATCCTACACTACACCCCTCACAATATTCCACACAACTAAAACATTTTTAAGATGAATAACAATGATTTTATTGATTATTTCCTTGAAGATTCACAAGATAAAATAGAAAAGAGTTAAAGAAATTACAATCACCACCAACTTTCTCTCTCCTAATGACTTGTCTAACACTCTGAAAAGAATCCTCCCCTCTACAACAGGTTCGTTCGGCTCTTTATATAGGGTAGTATACAATGGATGACAGCTAAGCTGTCCTTTATTTTCGAGAATGACTTGCGAGATATCGCAAGTGTACAAATATATAATCTCGCCACTCTCCTAAATCTCGCTGGGTCTTCACATCTTTCTCGTGTTTTGGCTGTCGTCATTCATTGCGTCATTTATATTACTCTTCTACGACGCCCTCGCAATGCGGTTGTTTATTGATCTCGCGAAGTATTGATGTCGCGATATTCTGATCCTACAGTGCTGGAATTAAGTCTCTCTATGTAAGGTAGTAGTAAATGAGGGTATTTGAGATAAAAGTTCTTGTCTCTTTCATTCAAAGTAAAGCTAGTTCACGTGGGAAGATGCTACGCAGCATATTAAGACAAAATATGCAAATAAAAGATGCTGAAAGTGAAAGAAGAAAATCAGTTTGGTGGCATAAACGAGTTTACCGTTGAGAGTTATGTTGAAGCACGACAACATATTAGCAGTGAAGTCATAGATTAACGAAGAAAGAATGTGATAGTAAGCACATTAAGTGAAATGAGTTAAGAATGACTCATGGCTTGGAAGAACATGTTGTTATTCCATTACACTAAAGCGTAGCAATTTAAAAGAACAAAAAGACATGTTGGTTTCAAAAGCGCGTGAAGAAGATGCCTTGTCCAAGTGATGGTGGGATGTCCCTGGTGTCCTAACTCATGACTATACTAAAGTCATGCATTTCAATCATGGTGTTGTGACAATGCAAGCAAAGAACAACAAGGTATTGGTTCTTTGGCGTACAAATAATGCAAGTCCTATAGGGCAAGGTTTGAAAAATCCAAATCTAGTGAATGTACTAATGTTTTCAAATTGCATAAAAAACTAGGTTGTGGCGCATACAAGAGTGGTATGGAATCATGTTGTTCATAACTTAAGGTATGGTATGTTTTGGCGAAGGCGCAACATGATTAAAGAATAAGTCCCAGTCTTGCATAAGTCATGTTATGTTGCTTGGTGCAACTAAAGTCGGAGTATACATATAAAAGACTATGGAAATGATCAGTCTGATCATTTATGGAAGAATCGTTACTTGTGTACACTTAGGCACAAATGATGAAAGTGAAATTCAAGTCTAATTTGGGGAATTTGCAAGAGGAATTTCAGTGTGCATTATGATATGATCACTACACCATTTTCTTGGATTTGTAACTCAAATTCGTAACAGGAAATTGATGTTACAAACAGGTTGTAACAGCCAGGATCTGTTACAAATCTTGTCATATTTTGTAACTGTCCATCAGCAGTTACGAATTCGTAACTGGATATAGTTACAGGCGTGCCATCCGTGTGCGTGGGTGGTCACAGCTTCATATTTTCCCACCCAAGCAATGTATAATTGGGGATATTTCGTCCCTTGGTCACAGTTGGTGGTTAGCTGAGATGGTCACTTGGTCATAGACTCATACACATGAGTCGAACCACTTCATCTCTTTTCACTCGAACCACTTCTCTCTTTCCATTTTCCTCATCTCTGCAGAAGCGAAGTTTGGTTTTCAGTTTTAGGATTTCAATCTGAAGGTAAAGATGAATCTGTATTTTTCGATGAGCTGAAGTGATTTGTGTTTCGATTTGTGTTTCGGTAAGTGTTTGAATCTGTTCTTTTCTCATTTGTTTCCACTTTCTTTATCTCTGCAGAACCGAATTTAGGGTTTCAGCCTGAAAGTGAAGTTTGGATTTCAATGTGAAACTGAAGATGTAAGTGTTTAAAGCTTTCAATTTGTGTTTCGATTTGGGTTTCGATCTGTTCTTTTCGATTATGTGTTAATTAGATTTTCAATTTTATATGAGATTTTCGTTTAGGGTTTCAATTTTATATGAGATTTTCAATTAGGGTTTCGATTTATATGTGATTTTTGATTAGGGTTTCGTTAGTCTGATGATTTTTGGTATCTTTTATAGGGTTTCATTTTTCCTTTTGAATTAGTAATGTTTCAATCATAATCTTTTAGAATTGATTTTAGGGTGTAATGGATTAATGATTTCTTAGTAACATGTAGCAAATGATGTAAGTAGTTTAATGTATTATACTATTATTCTTCTTTGATTAGTAACATACATGTGATTGATTCGATATATTTGGTTGTTCTTCTATTTAGTATTCTTTTTTTCATATTTTCGTGCATTCCAGTTGGGGCTTGTTGATTTGGTTTGCTTACTATCTGTTTTGGTTTCTAGTTCTTGAATATGTTAAATGAGAACTTAGTTTGTTTGTTTCTAGTTCTTGAACATACTAGTTTGATGGTTTTATTTTCAGTTAGTATGATGTTGATTGGGTGAATTGATTGAATTACTTCCAGATTGGTTCACAGATATACGTCATTGAGAGTGTTCATGTGGAAGAAATTTACATCAAGTTTAAGTGGTGAAGACTACAAGTTGTTAAGGTTATCTGTTTGTGTAAATGTATAAGAGAAAACCATTATTATACTTATGATGATAATGTAGTTTCTAAATAGGTTGACCCACATGAAAGTTGACACATTTGATTCCATTGCTAAAACTTCATCTTCATCAAAATATCTCTATTTACTTGATAATTAAGTTGTAATCTGAAATTGTTGTCTTGATTTTCAGGGTCGATTGATGTCGAACTAGCAGCTTCATCAGTTTACTGCATGATCAGAAGTGTATTCTAGAACAGTGGTAAGTTGTTGTAGGTTACAAACTTGTGGATATTATGTTGTTGCTTGTAGTAATAACTTAATATGCTAAGCTAGAAGGTGCTTTCATATTTTAATAAGATTAAAGTAGTAAAATATTTAGTTACATAGGGTCTCTTTTGTTTGTTGATATTTATTTTATTCCGTTGTTATTAGTACTAGTAGTCTCTAATTGAAATTCTGGAGAGTAGTGAACAAAATTTCTCTTGCATTTTAGTTTTCTTATTTCTGTTTTGGGTGAATTATTATTGCAAGTAAATGTGCAACTAATGCTCAAGCAACAATTGTCGTGGCAATGGATCTTTAATTATAGGCTGGCAGAAACTTTATAGGCAACAAGTTTTAGCTTAAGAGAACCAGGAATGTGTATGTAAGATGAACCCATACCAATAGGTGCTTCAGTTAGAAGTGGATTATGAAGAGCGAAATGTCATACGAATTAGGCGATGTCCGTTGTATGTATAAATAGTCTTTCATTTGATTTTTGATACTGTACACTCTAATATCTGTTTTTTGTAATCAACTGTAGGTGCCTGGATAATGCATCCATCGTAGATGCTAACGATAACGGGCAGCTAGAAAATGGGCATACAACTCATGGGTTGTCTCTACAGTGACACAAGTGGAAGAAGTAAAAATGGTATTGAAACTCATCCCAATTTGGTCGACATGTATACTATTCTGGACAGTATATTCTCAAATGAAAACTTTATCAGTTGAACAAGCAACTTTCATGAACAGACATATCGGTTCATTCATTTTCCCATCAGGATCATTTTCGGTGTTTCTCACTCTAACAAAATCCCTGATCATATGTGAGGTACACCTGAACATGAAAAAGTCATTTCAATATTAAAATTGAGTTATGATAATTTATCTCCTCCTTTGAAACAATGTTTTACATATTGTTGTATCTTTCCTAAAGATTGGAGTGTTTGATAATTGGCTTAGAAGGAAAGCAATTTATGTTACCTAATTGATCCATTAGAAAAGCAATTGTGCCAGTTAATGGAAATCTTCATTTTTTTTACAAAATGGCAAACTCAAAGGCTTGCTTTTTTTGAAAGATTGTTGGTTACTTTGGTACATGAAGTACGTTCATTTGTGCCACTAAAAATAGTAATTACATTTTGAATAAACTCTCTTCGGACTTGGAAATTGCACATGCTCATATGGATCTCAAGTATGCAGTAAAACTGGACATTTATAAAAAATGTGGTTTTGTTAATTGGTGCAGCTGAAGATAGACAATTAATTTCCTTCAATACATTGTTGTTGCTACCTTTGACATAAGAAAATGATTGACTTGTTTAGGTCGACGGTTGATACAAACACTATTTGCCTTATAGTTAAATTATCATATGAATTGGATCAACCATATAATGCTTGATTGCGATTTGGATTCGTTTTGGATTCTTTTTTTCTTTTTGATTAATTTTGGGCTACTTTAAGTTTCTAGTTGAAAGATATAATTATGTTATATATTCCAAAGAAGAAGGATCAGAAGGTTTAATTAGGTTGGGATATTTTTTAAGCAAGTCCAACATGATGTAAGTTTACTTGAATAACTGAGACAAGATTTCAGTAATCCTAATTCAATGATTGTTGTTTTTTCTCCTAGGATTTAAGTATCCGAAAAGAGAGTGCGTCGAGAAATGATTCTTTATCATGCCCAATTTGTTTTGAGCCACTAACAAGGAAAGGACCTCCAGGTTTAAACTTTTAAGTTGAACTACCTAATATATGTAAATATGATTAGCTTATTTATGTATGTTTCTGCGAGATGCAATGTTCTTTATGTTGTTTTAAATTTTGGCATATGTTTTATATATGTACCCACTCCAAGCGAGCCTCTAGGTTTAGTTTTGAATTCTGGCACATGTACTATTAAGCCCCTAGCTTAAAAGCTCAACATTTAATGATAAGAAATGACATCCTTAGTCAAATTTGATCAAGGGATACTTGAGTTAAGTTTGCAACCTCCACTGGATGAGTTAAGTTTGCAACATCCACTGGATAATCAGATGCAGGAGCATCTTTTTCTGGAGCGACTGTCCCTTTTGGGCTATGAAACCAATGGATTCATTTTTCTTTTGCCATCAGTTGTGGTTCTTGGGAGATGGTGCATTCTCTCTTCGGTAAAATGCTTACCAATTATAATCGTGATTTAAAATATATGAATCTTATTAACTGAGAGAGCATCTTTTCATTGCAGGGCTAGATATCAAGCCAAGAGATCTCGCGTTGCTCTGTCAAAAGGCATGTGCACATTCATTAAGTCAGTTTTTGAACATCTATTTTATTTTTATTTTCTTACTTTTAAAAGTTAAGTTAGCAACCAGAATGGAGTGTAACCATCTGGCCAATATATGACAGGTGGATAATCATGTTTTTGAGTTCCTTGTGGAGTGATGGATCAGATGGCATCGGCATGCGGGGAATCTAACAAACTTCTTGCAATGGTTTTCCAGGTAAGGTTTTGGTATATTGAAGTTTTTTATACTTTCTGTTGATCCAGCATTGTAATTCCACTTTTGTTTATGTAGCCAGCTGAGGTGCCTGGACTTGTGTCGATCCCTTCCCATATACGATTCTGGTGTATTGGTTTAGGAATGCGACATAGGTAATCAACGGAAGCTTTAGCTTCACGTAGTTTGTTTCTGTGATCATGCCTTAGTTTCAGGATTAATTTTTATACCTTGATGAGTGTAGTCATCTTTAACCAAGATTTGGACATATGAGTGGATGTTTTTATTGCATACTTCGATATCATATTAATTTATTCCTGAGAAGTTCTCTGTTATATTCTTGATAAATGGAAAAGATTTCTTGAGTTATATTATTCTTCCCATGGTATTTTATTTGTGAACCCTGTGAATCCACCATTAACTATTTAAGTGTTTGATAAAATGTCTCCCATAAATTTCACAGGGCATTGGAAATAGTTGTAATTGGATGATATTATGTACGTATAGCTTCGAGTGGGGTCATTGTGCATAATGCCGAGAGAAGGAAAGAAATTGTGCAGACTTGGAAGTGTGCCAAGGTAATAAAATTGGATCGGTATGATCATATTGTAAAAGTAGTATGCTAATGCTATGATCATATTGTGTTGGCTTCGATGATGGTGCTGAAATGATTATTTACCTATGCAACAGGCTCTTTGATGTACCAGTCCTAGAACAAGTGTCGGTCGACAAAAGACCGCAAGCAAGAAGGAGCCAATGCGAGAACAACAACGACAAATAAAAAGGGAACCTATACGACAATGGTGGCGACTAAGAAGAAGACCACGTTTAAATCCTCTGGCACAAAGAGCTGATAACCTTTTTAATGTCTCAAATCTTGTTGAAGTGACTATACAGGAGTGAAAGTGGGGCATTAGGTAATTCAAATTTGAATAAGCACTGACCATTAATAATTTTTCCCTGTGATTTTTGGAATGTATGCGATGCCAAAAATTTTATGAGGCTTTAAGCGCTGACCATTAACAATTTTTAGTTGCGCTTTCAGCTTTTAGGGTTCAGGGTTCCCGTCGTGACATGAAGGTTTGGTGAAGGATCTGTGGGATGGATGGAATGTGATGATGGTTTGATACTGCTTCGTTCTTGGAAGAGATGTCTCGTGCAATAGTTGCATAGATGTTGCGGCATTGGATTCCATCAGCTTCACCAAATCTGCTTCAAATGTGAAGGCAAATACTGATTATGTGAGTCCTGTTTCTGTTGGTTTATTCTCATCTCATATACCCTAGGAATAAAACTTAGGAGTTATGCAGTAGAATAAAACTTAGGGATTGTCTTTTAAGTTCCGAACCAATTCAAATGTAGAGAGAAAAAAAGTTAAAAGTTATTGTTGAGTGTGTTGATTGAATCTATGGGATTATTGAATGTGTGATTAGATCTATGAGATGGATAAAATGAAAGATTTGCAGGTTATTTTGAATTCTGGCGTATTTCCGGCAGAATGTGTACTGACCATGGTAAATATTGACCAGGTCAAAGTAATTTTTTTTGATGTAAAAAGTTCGTAACTGCTCCAAGGTGTTTCAACCTCTCATGTAGTAACAGTTGTAAGCTGTTTCAAAATGACACGTAGTAACGGCCGAGGTCTGTTACGACCTCCCTGTTACAAAAACTTCGTAACATGGCTAAGCTGTTTCAAAATGACACGTAGTAACAGCTGAGGTCTGTTACAATGCCTGTTACAACCCAAAATTCGTAACAGCTACAGGGCCGTTACAAATATTTGTCACGCCACCTTTTGAAACAGAACCTGCCTGTTACAACCCTGTTTTGTAACATGTAGGATCTGTTTCTAATCATCCAAAATGGTGTAGTGGATGTATGATTGGAGTTGGAGTGTAGGCTAATGCGATAAGAATAACACAAGTTAGTGGGATCAATGACAAGGCAATAAGCTAAATGATGGCGTATTATATTAGGTAGAAAGTTTTGGCAAGGACAAAGGCCAAACAAGTTTGCTAATTTTTAAGTTAGGCTCGAAAGCGTACAAGGCCAAGTAATTTAGGATATCCTGAATTGATGTTGCGTTCAACGAGGACGTTGAAGAAAATTGGGGGGGTTCTATAACCGGCCTAGTCATTGAAGTGCAATGATGGCGCTACATTGCAGTCAGTGGCCTAGACGATGAAGCTACAAATATCCGATGATGTAGCGCCATGATGACTGAGACAAGAAAGGCTATTTGACATGTGCAACATTATGCGATAGTGTTTCATATTATTGATTCAAAGTTATCCCATCTCAAGGAAGGAATTAAGGATGTAATGGAAGTCATGGGATGACTTAGGCATTGGTCCAATCATTGACCAAGGCTTGAACAATGCATGCGCAACAGTGGTATTGCCAAATGCGACATTGTTGTTTATTTCTCGGCAAAAAGAATGCAAGTGATGCGCTCAAAGTATGAAGCTGAGCCAAGCAATAGACTAAGGCATGAATGGCCTGACTTTACTCGGATGATGGCATCAAAATGAGTTAAGTGCATGTCCGGGATAATTATAGCGCTATGATACATGTACATTGGCTCAAGCCAAAACATGTATAACGCTATGATAGCGGGATTTTGCCTTAGGTTGTCAGTTACAAATTGTATGCTCGTCACACGCATGCCAGAGCCATTTGAGACGGTTATAAAGTGACTTTATAACGATGTTTGGCATTTCTTAACCACCAAGGACAAGTGTAGCATCAATGTGCAAGTCAATACAAAAGCTGGCAGTTATAAATCATTGTAGACGGTTATGGAAACTACCCTTTGGATACTTGGCTGTTTAAGGCTTGTGCATTTGGTTTTACACGGTTTTGGCCATATAACTATTGTATTAATAGTGTGAGAGATATTGTAAATCAGTAGGATATGAGCAGCTAGCAAAGGCTAGGCCTTGAGACAGTTAAGTCCTTAACAGTGAGGCAATTGTAGTCCGGATATGGACAAGTTTTGTTTATCTGTTTTGTATATCTTCCTCTGACGCATTAAATTGGGTTTGTTTCATTACGTTTGTGTGTTCATTGTGTTGCTTATTTGGTGGAATTGTTTAAGTGCGTAGATGCATGACAAACTTCTTATATGGAAAATAAAAGCCATGAAATCGGCATGTGACAGCAGCTATAATAAGGTTCACGTTAACCCAAAATACCAAGCGGTTTTCTTATTCTCAACCCAATCAAACAAGTTCACATAAGTTTAGGGGAAAGTAAAGCAGAACCTAAAAGGACAGTCTCATGTGAATTCACAAGCAAATTACACCAAAGTACACGTAACACTCTACACAACTTGATTTTCTCTACAATCCTCACCAAAGTTGATGACATAAAACAGATACTGGAGTTCCCAGATAATGGGAATATTTTGTGATACACTTCACTCAGAGGAGTGCTTTCTCATAAACTTCACAGGCATATTTCCAGTTAATAACCTTCCATATATTCTTCAGATATTCTGGTCTCATATTCTTGTACTGCGCATCACCGTGAAGATACACATCAAAAATGTTTCGCATTTCAAGTACAGGGTATGCATATGCACATAATGCTTAAAAAATGTCAAAACCTGGTCAATAAGGATCTTATGCATCAAAAGGAAAAACAACTAAAACGTGTGAGGAACTGGGGGGTCAAATGCGATGTGAAGAAATTCAAGCTTTATCAGAAATTAATAATGGGTTGATATTGAAAAATACAAGCATACCTACAGATAAAATAGTAAGTTACATATAAATCTGAGCATAAAGAGGAACAAAGTATACTCGCGTAGTAACTGATATACAAGCATAAACAGAAGCCAGGGAGTATGTAAAACAAAAACTCGTTAAACTTAAGCTCCCAAATAAATGGTTATATTCAAGAACAATTGTGGAATTGGTCACCAATAGTATGACATAACATACGTGATAGGCATATATAATTTATTCACATTTCGATCATTCGATTCGTCTGAAACAGGTGACTAGTTATATCACTAAATTGATCAATGAAATGAAAGAAATTACCTGTAAGTAATATGCATGCTCCCAAACATCAATGCCCAGCAAAGGAACTAAATTTGCACCCTTGGTTACCAGTAGATCCTGAGAAATGTTTACAGCAGTCATTAGCTATAAGAAACGCAAGAAACTCTTCCCCTGTATGCACTAGTTATATGAAAATATGCTTCAAAAAATAATGTGAAGCCACTATGGTGTTAATGGCATAGCATCTTCTTAGATACAACTGCTAAAGAGTACACACAACTCTAACATTCGTGTTAAACAAGGCCAGCCTGGCTTGCCTTTTCTGCGGCACCGAAATTGCATTCAAACATATGAAGTTCCAAAACTCTAGTTTTTCTGTTGAATAGTCCTAGAAAAACAGATTGGGGCCATATATTGTCATATGAACTCATATCATGTAATGATGTTATAGTCATGGCCACAAAATAAGTTTCCAAGGGTTAACATTACGTACCTGGTTTCCTGTGGTTTCAACAACAAGCTTCTTCAGTTCTGTATCCAGACCTAGCCACTGAAAAACATACAAGCAATGCAACCATTCCCTATTAACAATTTATTCGCAGTCACACCCAACTGAAAATGAATCAAACCTCATAGAAAAGCTAAAAGAAGACTTACCACCCATCCAGAGCCTTGCAAAGCAGCACCTTCTGCATTAACCTTTTGCACCAACTTTTCAAGAGATCCAAAATGCGCGTCAATTGCCGAGGCAAGGGAACCTTCAGGAAGCTCACCGCCCCCTTCCTGTCAAATTTTCATAAATGAGTAGAACCCTCTAATATCACAAAACTTGGAATTTACAGAAGCATAGGCCAAAATTATGTAAAATCACAATAGAGATATGCTTCAAAAAAAAAAAAAAAAAAATAGAGACGAGTGCTAACTTACACTAACAGGAGCAAGATTTTTCCAGAAAATTGAATGGTTTACATGGCCTGCAACGTGATTTTACAAATATTCCATCAAGTACAATAAAAAGACAAGTAAACCGGAAACTGCTGAAGAGGACACAAACAAACCTCCGCCATTGAACTTAATGGCACTTTGCAATTTAACAACAGTAGATGTGTCTCCTTTGGCTGTAGCTTCAGTGAGTTGTTCAAGAGCTTTATTGTAATTAGTGATATAAGCCTGATGATGCTTTTGGTGATGAATCTGCATAATTTCTCCACTAATTGCAGGCTCAAGCGCACCATAGTCATAGTCAAGATCTGGTAAAGCTATTTTTGATATAAGAGCCATGGCTAATCTCTGTCTGTCTCTCGTTAGAATTCTCAAAAACCAGTAGAGATTGTTAATTTCCAACCTGAAGAGTTACAGAGAACAAGAGATTACGATCTGTTATAGCAAATGAAGGCCGACTAACACACCTACTATTATACTTTATCGTACTACCATCAAATAATTAGTACATATGTACTATCAAATAATAGTACTATTACCACAAGATGATATCACTATGTTGATCGATTTCTAACAGAAGCAACAACTGAGTGGCAAAAAAATACAAGATTTCACTCGTACGCTTATCTTTCACAAGCAGTGACAATTACCGTTGACTATCATAAATTCATTTTCGTTTCAACGTTTTGTTTTCCATGGCTATATATATGTGGACTTCGTGTCGACATAGTGTGGTTAGTGGTTACTATTCAAGCAGATACTTTGTTGTTTGGACATGTAAGTGGATGTAATGGTAGTTCTTACTAGGAAATCTAGTGAAAAAAGAAAAAAATACTCCACCATGACCTTTGCTATACAATGATTATTTCCTGCTACGGGGAATACCTGGTGCCCACATCATCGCCTATGGTGGCTCCGGGTCGTGCATTATGCCCTTTCTCAACCTTCTCAAATCCGGGTACTTACACTCCTTAAGGATTTCTATCAGTCAACGGTCCGCGAGTTATAATTCCAAAAGTCTCACTATCCATCCACAAAAAACCCGTCAAAACAAAAGTAACACAAAAACCCAAAAAATAAAAGTAACACAAAAACTCCAAATAATTTGATGAAACCAATTTTGAAATTTGGGGTTTTTGTATCAACTTTTAAAAATTTGGGGTTTTTGTATCCATTTTGTTTAAGATGGAGTTTTAATGGATCCCAACATTTGAATGGGGTTTTTATATCACAAGTTTGGTCACCTTGGTTTTTATGACTAGTTCTATCAGTCAATCACCAATTATTTGTTTGGATTCCTCTTTTACAACCAACCGGTGTGTTCTGATTAGAAACTCTTGAAGCATGGTGATCACCACCACAACTTCATCTACTTCTAATGCTAATAGAAATATGAGTAGCGCTAACAATCGTAATGCTTCAGCCGCCGCTCGTGGTAGAGCGCCGGGTTTATCAACAACATCTTTAGTAAGGGCGAATATAGTTAAACGTGAACCTTGCATGGATGTGGCTTCTCCTCCGCCTACTTCTGTCTCTCAGGTAAATCTGAATATTGACACTTCTGCTACAGATGTGAAGTCGGCATCTACATCCTCATCAAAAGCATCTTGTTATCATAATCAAAAGCCCCACAAGAATTCTTCTGGAACACCAGCTTCTACGGTTCCTGGTCCTTCAATGAAGGACTCTTCACACAAGATTAATAGTTTGGAAGGAGAATCAAAGGGAAGAGATAGATTTATACCCCAACAAGATCAAAAATCGCATCAGCGTAATTCCTCCTCCAGTAGATGACGTGGAGGACCCCATCCTCCTGGAGGTCGGCCTAGTTCTTACCGTCAAAATCGAAGTCGTAGGGGCAGGCGAGAACACGATCATGACTGGAGTTCACATTGCAGTTTTAATCGTAGAGATGCTCAGCAGCATAAACAGATGCATCCGACAATGATCAACCCAAGAAACAACTACATCTGTCCTCCTCCTGGTAATGTTAATGGATCCCCTTAGCCTTTCCTCTTCGACCCTTCGGGAATGCAATGGGATATAGTTTATCCCTTATTTTGTTAATTCCAGCCCAGTAAGTCTATGGAAAAATATTTTCTTGCGGCAGCACATGGATGAACAAGGCTGGGTTCCTATTTCTTTAATAGCAGGCTTCCGCCAAGTAAGTTATCTATATTGATTTAGCGTAAACATTAAGTATTAAGTATCTTATTTTGGTTATACAGCTTCATGAAAAGCATCATTTTTTTCATCAGTCAACTTGTCCGACTCTTTTCTATCTTTCTTGTTTGTTATGCTAATGCAGAAATGTCCTGATTTATATGTAGGTTGAGCAATTACTGGAAGGACTTCCAGATTGTATTGAATTTATGTTGCATACAGTGAGAGGATCAACAACCGTAGAGACCAAGGTAAGTTTTCTTTAACCATAATGCAGAGTGTCGTATAAGCTTTTTCGTCAAAGTGAAAACTAGGGAGTAACATTTTGTTTTACAAAAATGGAAGTGCATATTAACCGCAAGGGTTCTACAACATGAATTAAAAAAACTTCTGCTTCAAGTTGTTTGTCTTATACTTTATGCATATTTTTATTTATTTTCTCGAGTGGCTGTTAAATTTTTCAAGGTGCTCTTCTATTTTGGTTATTGATGCAGGGTGATATGATAAGGAAGCGCAAGGGCTGGATGAGATGGATCTTGCCCCCAGGAGCAATTAATTTCACTCCTACTCCTGTGTCCAAGGGGGAAAGTGAAGGTACTTTTTAAGCAGTTCCTAGTATTTATTCTCATGTACTTGTGTCTATTTCTTTTTTTTATTACACTTTCCTGCTAGGATTTGTGCCATTGCTTGCTTTGATGCGTGCTGAGTTTTTTCCATCTGAATTTGTTACAGTAGCTTTCGTTTTCGAGTAATATTTTTAAATAATTGCTTCTGTTACTTGCATTTTTTGTTGTTGTTGTTGTTGAGTTTTCTCTTTATTTACTCTTATGAGTCACTGCAGGTGATCAAATGAAGGATTATCTACGAGAGTTTTCTGCATGGGACAATATTGAGGATATACGAAACAGTTTCTACCGTTTTACTTGCGAACTGCCAATACAAATGGAAGTGCATGATAAAATAATTGTACTTGATGCTATGAAAGTACACTCATATTGTGAGTGGACACCCTTGTTTTTATGAATTTTTTTTGAATATTCTTGATATTGTTTTGTTTTTGTTGTGGTATTTCATTCATTAGGCATTACGTGATGGTCTGCAACTTAAATACAAACCTATCAAACAAAAACTTGATGACGCTGCAAAATCTTATTCTGAGGGGATCCTTGAACTTATTGATAAGGTATATATAGTTATCTCAAGTCCAAACTTATGTACATTATGCAGTTTACTATAGTTTCTATGGTTTTGGTGTTATTGATGCCTAACCTTTTGGTTAACATATGATCAGCATCCTCACGTTGTTGACATGCCAACATTCCAAAGGCTATTATCAGACGGACAAAAAATAAACTTTGAACCGCTCCGCACAAGAATAGCTGAGAGCAAGGGCAAGAAAATGCCGAGTGAAGAACCTGATGAAGAGCTCGTTAAGGTAATTTTGTTTATCTGTTTTTTCTCCGGCCATTTGCCTGATTTTCCACTGCAAAACTTATTTTTTTTGTGATCTCGTTAAAGGCTTTGCATCAAGAACTACTGCAACAGGCTTATAATAAGGTGCTAGACTATGACCACATGATTCGCTTTGTGGATTCTTTCATCAGTAATGTACGCAATAAAGGTAAATTTCTTTGTCTAGTTTAGCCCTTGTTGATTTTTTAATAGCTCAGACGGTACATCCTTGAATTTGTATTGAAGGTGGTAATTATGCAGGACACGTTCTATTCTCATCTTCTTACCTTTGACATGCGGCTGGAGCAACAACTAGCATTAATTCAGCAACCCATAGCCAATGTTGCGGCTACCAACTCAGCGTCCTCTACCAGATCTGGTGCAAGGAACAACAATCAGCAAAACCGTGGGTTTCATCAAATGCAGAATAACAATTTCCAGCGCTGCAATCAGTCTGGTCCAAAGAAGTTTGAACAGCCATGCCAGATATGCAAGAAAGATAACCATCAGGCAGACAGATGTTGTTATAGATATGAAAAATCAAACAACAACCAACCAAAGCCGCCTGCTGCCTACATAGCTCTTCCAGGAGGTGGAAATAACAATGAGTGGGTGACGGATACTGGAGCTACCCATCATCTCACTGCTGATTTGAGGAACTTGACAATTCCTCATGAATATGATGGCACTGAACAAGTGCATGTAGGTAATGGCAATGCTCTAAACATTGCTCATGTTGGTAATGCATCTTTTACATACAACTCAAGATTGTTCAGTTTGAATAATATCTTTCATGTGCCTAGCATTAAGACAAACTTGTTATCTGTTTCCCAATTTTGCAAAGATAATGGTGTCTTCTTTGAGTTTCACACATCTCATTTCTTTGTAAAGGACAAGCTCACGGGAACAATGCTGCTGCGCGGGCTGAATAGGAATGGACTGTACATTTTTGAAGGCTTGGACAAACTAGACAAACCAGAAAAGCCACAAGCTCATGTTGCATCTTCCTTGCCGATTTGGAATCAACGTATGGGTCACTCCATGCTGCGTACTGTCTCTAGCATCTGCCATAGGTTTTCTTTACCAGTTTCTAATAAAAAGTTTGATTTTTGCAACTCTTGTCATGTTAGCAAAAGCATAAAATTGCCTTTTTCTCTTAGCAGTACAAGTTATGAAAAACCTTTGAGTTTAATTGTTTCTGATATCTGGGTGTCTCCTAAATTATCAAGGTCTGGTTTTCGGTATTACATGTTAATTATGGATGTTTACTCACATTTCACATGGGTATTTCCACTAGTTCAACGTTCTGAGGCTTTACAAACGTTTATACACTTCCGAAAACAAATTGAAAATCTTACAGAACATAGGATTAAGATTTTTCAATCTGACAATGCGTTAGAATATAAAAAATTCACAGCATATTTGAATGATTCTGGCATTCATCACAGATTCTCATGTCCTCATACATCACCACAAAATGGAATTGTAGAGAGACGCATTCGTCATGTCACAGAATCTGGGTTAACACTCTTATTTCAGGCACATATGCCTTACTCCTTCTGGTCTGAAGCATTTACAACAGCCTGCTACTTAATCAATCGTCTTCCAAAGTCATCCACAGAAAACAAAACTCCATTAGAGATTCTTTTTAATAAAGCACCAGATTACACTTTTCTAAAAGTCTTTGGCTGCCTAGCATATCCTTGTCTAAGATCTTATAACTCCAACAAACTTGAGCCACGGTCATTACCATGTGTCTTTATAGGATATAGTAGCGCACATAAGGGATATCTGTGCTTACATAGAGAAACTGGCAGAATTTATATCACTCGTCATGTACGGTTTGAAGAACGGTCTTTTCCATTCAAGCCAAAGCAGCAGCGAGTATCATTGCAGTGTCCAGGTATAGTGCCATCTGATACTAGTATTTTTCTATCTCCTCCTTTTCGGCATAGAAATTTACCATGTACACAGCAAAATAGTGCTCCTACAACTCCAGAACTGTCAACAACAAGTGTTCCTTCAAACACTATGGCAAATCCTGAGATTTCAGAGTCATCACCAGATCCATATCTTCAACAACATTCTGCATCTCTCGATAACTCAGCAGCAGCATCAGTTACGAGTTCAAATCAACAAGATATGTCAGATGCAGAATCATCTCGTGCAGCACCAGTTTCTTATCCTATGCAGACTAGGGCCAAGTATGGAATCAGCAAACCTGTAGAAAAAATGTGTTTAGCTTCAACTAAACACCCTCTCCAAGAATCAGATTTCATGGAACCTACCTGTTACTCAGAGGCATGCAAAAATCCAAAGTGGAGAACAACCATGGATGTTCAAATCAATGCCCTTACTCGCAATGGAACATATTCACTGGTTAAGTATGAGCCAGGCATGAATATTATTGGCTCCAAATGGGTATTTCGTGTGAAACAAAACCCTGATGGCAGTATTGAACGTCACAAAGCACAACTAGTGGGAAAAGGGTTTAACCAGCAAGAAGGTGTGGATTACGGGGAGACATTTAGTCCAGTTATAAAGCCATGTACTATATGGCTTGTTCTATCCATTGATGTAATGAATAATTGGTCGTTGAAGCAACTTGACGTTGAGAATGCATTCCTCCATGGCAAACTGAAAGAGGATGTATACATGAAGCAACCAGATGGATATGTAGATCCTAATTATCCTAACCATGTGTGTAAACTGCATAAGTCCTTGTATGGACTCAAGCAAGCACCGCATGCATGGTTTTCGAGATTAAGTAACTACTTACTTCAACTAGGTTTCAAAGGCTCAGTTGCAGACACTTGCTTGTTTTTCTTGAAAACATCAGAATCTGTTACATATGTGCTGGTTTATGTTGACGACATTATTGTCACAGGGTCTAATTCATCTCATATAACTCAGCTCATTAAAGAACTTGGTGCAGAATTTGCAATTAAGGATATGCATGGGGGACTTAAACTTCTTCTTGGGCATTGAAGTTATCCGGCAAGGTGGTGAACTTGTTCTCACTCAGCAGAAATATGTCACTGATCTTCTAAACATAACTAAACTTGATGGAGTGAAACCAGTCTCCAGTCCAATGGCACCAAACATGAAGCTACGTCAGCAAGGCAGTGAGAGATTTGCAGAACCCACTCTGTATCGCAGTGTGGTTGGTGCTCTACAATATCTTCACCTTACCAGACCAGATATTTCAGTAGATGTTAATAAGGTATGCCATTATATGCACGATCCATATATAGAACATTGGGAACTTGTCAATCGCATTCTCCGATATCTCAAGAGCACAGTGAACTATGGTTTGCATATCAATTCTTCACGTGACTTCACTCTTCATGCCTATTCGGATGCAGACTGGGCTGGTTGTTTAGATGATCGTAGATCCACGAGTGGTTACTTTGTATACTTTGGTGGCTACTTAATATCGTGGAGTGCAAGAAAGCAGAAAACGGTCTCCAAATCCTGCACAGAGTCAGAATATAGAGGCATTGCAATTGCGACTTCCGAATTGATTTGGATACAATCATTGCTGCTTGAACTAGGTATTTCAATCTCAGCACTGGTGTTATGGTGTGATAACTTGGGAGCCACGTATACTACTGTTAATCCAGTGTTCCATGCACGCACCAAGCATATAGATATTGATTACCATTTTGTAAGAGAAAGGGTGGATAGTAGGCAATTACAGGATAACTTCATCAGTTCAAGGGATCAGCTAGCTGACATTTTTACTAAGGGTCTGGCTTCACCTAGATTTCAGATTCTACGGTCCAAGTTGCACATTCGTAAACTGCAGTACAACTTGAGGGGAGGTGTTAGCACAATCGCCGGTCTCGTTAAGACTCTCAAAGAAATCGATCTAAGAAGAATAAATCACCTCTTTTAATTAGCCTTGTATTTCGTTCTTTAAGTTAGCTTTAAACTTGTTCACGATTTGTTAGTCAGTACCTTCAAAATCTGTAACAACTTGTAACAAGTTTTGGTATAAATAACATCTCGATCTCCACAATTGAAAATGTGGAAGACATTCACCAAATATCAAGTTATAACTTTTTTTCCTTCCTGTTTGTAGACAATGTAGCAGTGAGAACTCCTGCTTTTTAGCCTTCTCTTTGGATGGAATTTTCATTGCTGCAACTTTTTAGCATTTGTTGGTGATAAATTTGATCTTTATGTTGGAAGTATGTTGTGCGTCGTTTTTCTATTTTCAGTGGTGTTTTTATGTAACGAACATAAAATCTATAAATTATTCAAGATAACATGTTGTTGGTATAATGCAAACAAATTTATCCTGTTTATGTCCTAGTATTTGTCAAGCAACATTACAGACTGTAGTCCAAGTCTTCTCTTAGGATCTACGCGAGGACAAGCCTTGGGCCCGAATTTGATGTTATCAAAGCCCACGATCAGATTAACACCCATGTGAACGGAGGGAAAATCCACTTCTTGCGTGATGTTGCCCAATGCCCATTTCCCTACTCCCTCTAATTTGCGCTTGTCATTTCCACTTTAAACCTGTATTTGAGACACCTTAAGATATTGTTTTAAATTTGAAAGTTAGGCCGTTTCTTTTCGCCGTTTACATGGGCACAAAGGTTAAAAAAGAAGTGAGTTTGACTTCTGACTCAATTGAGTCACATCTAGTTAGATGGGTAAATGGGTCAGTGAAATGGTTATTTGGGTCGGGTGATAGGTGTTGTAAAACACATAATTTTATATCTAGTATTTATGCTTTCTTTGTTATTATTCTTGTGAATTTCATCTCTTATGTTTTGTTTTGAGTTACTAGGTGCAATGGAGTCCTTGGGAGCAAAAGAAGGAGAAAACGTCCATATGGAGCGTAAAAAGGCAAAACGGTCGATTCACAGGCGAGTAATATGGGAGCCAAGCAATGCCAAGACGAGTTTTGTTTAAGTGATTGTCACTCTGGTGGCTTGTATTAATCCGCAAGGTGCCTATATCAATTCTGGTTCCTACCCAACCCCAATTTCAGGGTTTCTCAATCATTTCTTATCATTATCTTCTCAAAATCAAGAGAAGGACTTGTGCGGCTGCTGTAAGAGTTCAATGGAGAGAAAAAAACCACAGATCGTTTAATTTCTTCTGTTAACGTTCGAGAAATTCAGGGGAGATTGAAGTGGTTACTGTTCAGAGAGGAATGGGATCGAGGGGATATGTTTCTGTGAAGTGTGGTGGTTCGAAGATTGATCTGAGATAGAGAAGAATGGGATCTCACTCTTTTGATTGATAGAGGGGGAAATTTGAGAAACTGAGATGGGGTTTGCTGCTAATGAAAGATTAAAGAGCTGGGTTATGCTTATATACAAATCATAGGAGAATCATTAGAGTTAGGGTTCTGTGAAACTTAGATTTGAGTTTTCATGGAAGTGCTGGCACCATTCAGTTCAGAGACAGAGATAATTAAAGGGTTTACGGTTGATTAAAAGATTACAAGAAAATGGGTTTTGAATTGAGGACGAAATTGAAGTTGGTGGTGTTTGATTAAAGTTCAAGAGAACACAGCAGAACAAGGAAGATGATGGTTCTGTAATGCTTTGTAGTAGGGTTCCTGAGAGTGCAATTAGGGTTGAATTGACAAGACAGGGAAGCAGCTGAGTTTGGCTGCAGATTGAAATCAAAAAGAAAATACAGTTGGGGTTAGAACACATTTCAGATGTTTACAAGGAGATGGGTTTGTGTTTGGTAGATGGATAAGATCAAAGCTGGCTTAAGTGATGAAGGAGGCTTGAATGGTCTTGTGCTGAGATGTTTGAGCAAGAAATGATGCTGATGTTTGTGTTGTTAAGAGAATGGAGATACATTGCATTACAGGAGAGTTGAGCTGGTAGAAGCAGCTGAGATGGTGTTGGCTAAAGTGGTGTTGGTTGGCCTGAGATGACATAATGGCTCAAGGTGCATTGGATGTGTTGTAGAAACAATAAATGTATGGCTAGGTTATTCAGATGAAGTTGCAACTCAGTCATCTAGCCATGGTTGGTGCTCTTGCTTTGAGATTATGGAGCTGAAATGCTCATGATTGAATGGAGCTGTGTAGTGCAGTTCATGGAGGATAAGCTGCAGTGCAGTGCAATTATGTGTTTGCAGAGATGGGTTAAGAGCTAGTGGTGTTAATGATGCTAGGAATGACTTGAACTGTGAACTGGTGGTAACACAAATGTTGTGCATTGAACTCTATAATGCAGGTTCACTTGTGAATTGTTGCTGGGTATGGAATATGAGGTTAAGAAGATGCAAATGGGTTTGGTTGTGTTGAGCACCGTGGCTTCGATTGGAGGTTTTGCAGGTGGAATCTGGTAGTGATGCTAATGCAATCAGCTAGCTTGAGATGCTGAGAAGAATGAGTCGCAACGTGAAGCTGCAGAATAATATGTTGGTGTTAGCTTGTATTGCAGGTCTCAAGTGCCAGTGGTAGATTTACTAGGAGGAGCTTGCAGATTATGGAATCGTTGGTAGTGGTATGAGGCAGTATTGAAGGGTGTTGCAATAGCTGCAGTTGCAGTTAAGCTACATATGCATTATTGGTGCCATTGGGAGTTGTGGTTGTGCAGGGCCATCATGGTTGGAAGCACAAGGATTGTGCATCACAATATTTGGCATGTGCAATGGCCTGAGCCAAGACAAATCAGCTCAATCAGCCGAGTCAGTGACTGACTCACACTCTGACTCGGTGCTTGACCGAGTTCACTCAGTTGACCCGACCGAGTTGACTCATTGACCGGTGACCGGGTGGACTTTGCCGGTCACCTGAGATATATTTTCCGGCCAATTTCCGGCCACAATACCAGTTTTCCGGCGACAATTTTTGGGCATATTTTCTACATGGGTTTTTCTCACACATGCGCTTGGTAGACTTCTATCTATTGGACCTTTGGGGTTTGACCTAGTTTTGGAAGAGAGGAAAAGCTATAAAAAGAAGACTTCTACAACTTTAGAGGATCACGTATTATATTCTTGGAACTTGGAGAGAGCCGCTTTTGTTTACGCTTCTAGGGTTTGCTTTTGTTTATCTTCTTCTATTCAATTAATATTTTTATGATGAACTCCATAGCTATGAGTAGCTAAACACATATTATTGGTTATGGGATAAAGTTGATTTCTCAACATGTTATTTAAATCTATGAATTAGTTTTGTCTCAATACTTTTTTGTTTATGATTCATTATTAATATTGTCATATGATTTGATTGTTTGTTTGGTTGAGTCCGAATCAATCCGATTTACATTCATCTCTATTGCTAGATTAGGGTTTTCAATACGAAATAGTTGTTTATCCCTGATTCTAAGTAGCATAATGTGGTTATTACTTGTAGTGATATATCTTTATAATTGCATATGAATCATAACCTTGGTTAAATTGAATTAGTGCTTTTACACGTTTGATTGCCTTGATTAGTCTTATTCCATAGAACTTATTGCTTTTAGGGAGTTAAATCTAATTGTGCTTTTACACTTTAGGTTGCTTTCTAGGAAGAATTCACATATACATCTTTTAATGTGGTTGTGATGAAATCAGGGAATTAGCGGGATATTCTTGCGATCAAGGTATCCTAGGACTTTTAGTAAATGAGAGATTAAATTATCAATTCTAATCGTTGATGAAAATACATGTTTGTGAATGATACTATCCCGTGACCAATATCTTCTCCTTATTGATTATTCAAATTATTTTATTGCTTTCAATTATTTTTATTGTTTAGATAAAACAAAAATCCCCCCTTGGTTACTAAGAAACTGAAATCGCATAACAACAATTGCCTCTCTGTGGATACGAACTCTTTCTTATCACGTACTTCATTTATATTTAGTAGAGTGAGAAAGTGAAATTATTTTTGCTCGGCTGACAACCGGTCAAATTTTGGCACCGTTGCCGGGGAGGCATACGGCTTGTTATTAAGTTTTTAGTTTCTTTTTATAATTTCTGCTTTTATCTTTGCTTTTTGTTTCTTGTCTTGTTTCTCACTTGTTTGCGAGAATTGTTTTCAGGTACCTAATCCCTGGCTTCTAAAGATTGGAACTATCCAAGGTGCGGGATAGCTACTCGAAGAGGCACAATACTCCAACCAAGTCAAGACACAACAGAAAATCAAGAGTTGGAAGTGAAAAAAGTGTTACAAATAGAAGGAGAACAAGAGGTTCCATTCGTAGAAGAACCACAAGTTGAAGAAGAAGGAGCAATGGGTGATGCAAATCGTTCACTCAAGGAGTTAGCTTCTCATAGGCTTGATACACAACAAGGGTGTATTCAAACAAACTCTACTTTTGAGAATGGTGAATGAAGACCCAAACAAGCATCTTATGGACTTCCACACCATTGTCACGGCCATGCTTCCAGCGGATGTTGAGGCGGATGGTGCAATGTTAAAAGTTTTCCGTTTATGTTTGATGGATAGTGCTAAGGATTGGTTGTACTATTTACCTCCCGGAAGTGTCAAGACATGGAATGGGCTGAAGAAACTCTTTTTAGAGAGATATTATCCTGCATCAAAGGCTACTCAAATTCGAAAGGAGATTTGTGGGATGAAGCAAAATGTGGGAGAATCCTTATATGAATGTTGGGAACGATACAAGAGATTAGTGGCAAGCTGCCCTCACCACCAATTCAGTGACGCTATGATCATCCAATACTTCTATGAAGGACTCCAATCAAGTGATAGGAATCTTCTTGACGCTGCGGGTGGTGGTGCACTAGTGAGTAAGACGGTGTCACAATCTAGAGAGTTGATTGAAAACATGGCAGCAAAATCCCAACAATTCTTGAGTCGTGGTTCGGATGTGCTTCTTAGGAAAGTGAATGAAGTGAGCGAGGTCGAGGAACTTCGTCAACAAATGGGTAACATGACAGCAATGATGCAACAAGTTGCAGCCGCGGTGATACCAAGTTCCTCTCAAGCTTATGAAGACGAGCAAGCTAATGCGGTCTTTCCAAATCAACAAAGACGGTATGATCCCTACTCTAACACTTACAATCCGGGATGGAGAGATCACCCAAATTTTAGTTATGCCAACAAGCAAGGAGCGGTTCAACAACCTACCTTCAACTTTCCAAGTGGATTTCAACCTCAACAACAACAATTCCAGCCGAGACAACAATTTCAAAGAACCACAAGCACAACAATCAATGCAAAATCAAGGTTCCGATATTGATTCAAAGCTTCAAACAATGATGCAAGGCATTTCCACCATGTTTAAAGAAAGTCAAAAGAAACTAAGAGTGCTATCAAGGAGTTGCAGACACAAATGGGGCTCCATGGCTATTGAATTGAACCAATTGAAGTCACAAAATAGTGGGAAACTCCCTTCTCAACCTATTAACCCAAAAGAGAGTGTCAATGCTATTACGTTGAGAAGTGGTACACAACTTGTGCAACCCGAAGTTACTGATTCGGGCAAGGTGGAAACACCAAAGGAACCTGTTTTGGAGGAGAAGAATGAGGATTCTCCCCAAACTTCTGAGGTACCTATTCCTAACTCTAAAACTCCGGTTTCTACTTATGTTCCTCCTTTACCTTTTCCTTGCATATTTGCAAGTTCTAAGAAGGCGGAACTAGAAAAGGAGATTTTAGACGTTCTAAAGAAGATCCATGTGAACATACCACTCATTGATGCTATTAAGCAAGTTCCAAAGTATGCAAAGGTGTTGAAGGACTTGTGTACCAATAAGCAAAGGCTCAAAGGTAATGAAGTGCTTAGTGTGGGGAGAATGCTTCGGCAATCTTACAACACAAACTCCCACTTAAGTGCAAGGATCCCGTAGTTTTGACATTCCCGTCACAATTGGTAACACTACATTTAACAAAGCTATGTTGGATTTAGGTGCATCCGTTAATGTTATGCCTGCATCAATGTATAATTCACTTGATCTTGGTCCTCTAAAAAAGGCTGAAATTGTATTGCAATTAGCCGATCGCTCTAATGTCTACCCAATGGGTATTGTTGAGGATGTTCTTGTGCAGGTTAATCAACTTGTATTTCCAGCTGACTTTTGTGTGTTAGAGATGAATGAAGGTTCACCGGACTCGTCTCTTCCATTGCTACTTGGCGTCCCTTCATGAAAACGGCGAAAACCATAATTGATGTGGACAAGGGAACGTTGACCATGGAGTTTGATGGAGAAACAATACGTTTCAACATTTTCGAGACGATGAGATATCCTAGTGATGTCCACTCTTGTTTCTCCATTGATGTTATGGATACATTGGCACAACAAATGTTTGAATTAACTGGTGATGATGCTTTGGAAACCATGTTAACTACATCCATGGATAATGATGTAGAGTGTGGTAATGAAGTCAATGAAGCCCTTGGTGATCTTAATTCACTACAAGGATGCCCGGAAACTCATAATATCTCTTTTATTTCTTTACCATGCAGTGATGAAAAGCTTGTACCTTCAATTGTTAAATCTCGAATTTTAGAATTGAAACCTCTTCCCGATCACCTAAAGTACTTGTACTTGGGTGATAATGAAGAGTTACCGGTGATTGTTTCTAATGAGCTTAGTGATTTACAGGAGAAAAAACTTCTAAGGGTGCTAAGGAAGTACAAGACGGCCATAGGATGGACAATCGCCGATATCAAGGGTATAAGACCTTCCGTTTGTATGCACAAGATTCGTTTGGAGGACGATGCAAAGCCTACAAGGGAAGCGCAACGTCGTTTGAACCCCCCTATGATGGAAGTTGTGAAAAAGGAGATACTCAAGCTTTTGGAAGTGGGTGTTATCTACCCCATATCCTATAGCAAGTGGGTGAGCCCTGTACAAGTAGTACCAAAGAAATCAGGTGTGACGGTGGTGGAAAATGATAAGAATGAACTTGTCCCAACTCGTGTGCAAACCGGTTGGAGGGTTTGTATTGATTACAGGAGATTGAATGCCACCACTAGAAAAGATCATTTTACATTGCCTTTTATTGATCAAATGCTTGAACGTTTAGCTGGACACTCTTATTATTGCTTCCTTGATGGCTATTCAGGTTACAATCAGATTGTGATAGCACCAGAGGATCAAGAGAAAACCACTTTCACTTGTCCTTTCGGTACTTTTGCTTATAGAAGGATGCCTTTTGGCTTATGCAATGCTCCAGCTACCTTTAAAAGGTGTATGGTAAGTATCTTTTCAGAGTATGTTGAAAACATAATCGAAGTGTTCATGGACGACTTTAGTGTCTTTGGTGATTCATTTGACCTTTGCTTGAACAATTTGTCTCTAATCCTTGAACGATGTGTTGAAACAAACCTTGTGCTGAATTGGGAGAAGTGCCATTTCATGGTAACTCATGGCATAGTTTTAGGCCATATAATATCTTCTAAAGGCTTGGAAGTCGATAAATCTAAGATAGACCTTATTCGTGCTCTAACCCCTCCCACTACGGTGAGGGAGATACGTTCTTTTCTTGGTCATGCAGGTTTCTATCGAATATTCATCAAGGATTTTTCCAAGATAGCATCACCAATTTGTAACTTATTGCAAAAAGATGTGGCTTTTAACTTTGATGAAAGGTGTATGGCGGCATTCAATCGTTTGAAAGAATTTTTTATTTCAGCCCCTATCATTAAACCACCGGATTGGAGCAAGCCTTTTGAGCTCATGTGTGATGCAAGTGACTATGCGGTTGGTGCGGTGCTTGGGCAACGTGTGGGGAAGCTTCCTCATGCTATTTATTATGCTTCTAGAACGTTGAATGAGGCCCAACAAAACTACACAACCACTGAAAAAGAGTTGTTAGCCATTGTTTTTGCTTTAAAAAAGTTTCGCGCTTATCTAATTGGTACAAAAGTTGTTGTCTTTTCTGATCATGCAGCGCTTAAGTACTTGCTTACAAAGAAAGAGGCGAAACCGAGGCTCATACGATAGATTTTACTCTTGCAAGAGTTTGATATTGAAATCAAGGACAAGAAAGGAATTGAGAACACCATTGCGGATCACTTGAGCCGTCTTGCTGTGGACAAGGAAGCTATCCCATTACGTGAAAGTTTCCCGGATGAGCAACTATTCTCAATTGCCTTTGGAGAACCATGGTATGCCGATATTGTCAATTACTTGGTGTCTAAACAAATCCCAAAGAACTTGTCTCGTGCTGAGAGGGACAAACTTAAGAAGTTGGGGAACCAATACATATGGGATGATCCATACTTGTGGAAACATGGTAGTGACCAAGTAATACGAAGGTGCGTTCCCGAATCTGAATTTAATTCTATCTTGTATGTTTGTCACTCCTATGCTTGCAGAGGACATTTTGGGAGTAAGAGAACCGCTCACAAGGTACTTGAAAGTGGTTTTTATTGGCCAACCTTGTTTAAGGATGCACATATATTTTGTACAACTTGTGATAGGTGCCAAAGAACAGGCAATATAGGTGCCCGAAATCAAATGCCACAAACTTTTATTCAATTTATTGAAGTTTTGATGTATGGGGTATTGATTTTATGGGTCCTTTTGTCAACTCCCATGGGAATTTTGATATCTTACTTGCGGTTGATTATGTCTCGAAATGGGTGGAAGCTAAGGCCACCCCAACTAATGATTCTAAAGTGGTTTCAGATTTTGTGCAAGCTAATATTTTTGCAAGGTTTGGAATTCCAAGAGCCATAATTAGCGATGTGGGTTCTCACTTTAAAAACAGGATTTTACAAAGCTTGTTGACAAAGTACAATGTGTCGTACAAGATTACAACACCTTATCATCCCCAAACAAATGGACAAGCCGAGGTGTCTAACCGGGAGGTGAAATCTATTCTAGAGAAGATGGTGAACCCAACAAGGAAAGATTGGAGCATGCGGCTTAATGATGCTTTGTGGGCTTATAGAACCGCATACAAGACACCTATCGGGATGTCTCCCTTTAGGCTTGTGTATGGTAAACCTTGTCATTTACCCGTTGAAATTGAGCATAAGGCGTTTTGGGCTATTAAACAATACAACATGGAGATGGATGGGGCTGGAAAGCAAAGGAAGTTACAACTCCAAGAGCTAGAGGAGCTTCGAAATGATGCATTTGAAAGCTCACGCATTTACAAGGAAAAGACGAAAGCATTTCATGATAACATGATTTCTAGGAAACAATTTTGTATTGGGCAGAAAGTGCTTTTGTTTAATTCTCGCTTGCATTTATTTCCGGGTAAATTAAGGTCACGATGGATCGGACCTTTTATTGTTACTAATGTGTTTTCTCATGGTGCAGTAGAAATTCGTAGCATAGCTACAGGTTAAGAACTTAAAGTTAATGGGCACCGGTTGAAACCATATTATGAGAATTTCACTTCCGAAGTGGTGGAAGGAGTTAACTTTGTGGATGTACTCCCTCTGGAGGAGTCATAGAAAGCAAGGAGATAGTCGGGCTGACGACTTTAAACCAAGCGCTAAATGGGAGGCAACCCATCGGATGAGTATTTCTTGTTTTGTATTTATTTCTTGTCTTGTTTTTAGTTTTTCGTGTCTTGTTTTTATTTTTTCTGATTTCTTGTCATATATCTTGTTAGAATTTCCCACCTTGACTTACTTTGGACGATTCAATTTACATTGAGGACAATGTAAAGTTTAAGTGTGGGGGAGTGGTTAAGCATTTGCGTTGTAAATTTTTGAAATTTTCAACTTTTGTGTAAACTAGTGAATAAGAAAACTCCAACTTGTGGTTAGTTTAGAGTCACATAGTATACATGTCGCTAAGATTACATCGAGATTCTCATAAGAGTGACTGAACTTAGAGATGACAGAGAACATGATCGGGTTTCTTAATTATATGAGAGTTAAAGTTGGATTTAACCATGCCAGTGGAAAATAAGGTGCAGACTGAATTCGGTATTAGAGTAGTGGTCCCCTATAGTGGAGACTACCCATGTTACATAATGTGAGGCACCGACCTTCAATTCTTTGTACCTGTCTAAATTTTGTGCTTTTAGAGTGTGTGTCACCGTACGTAAATTCCGGGTAGAATGGTGAGCTATCCAACCTCACACCAATAGAAGCACTATTTTGATCTCTTGAGTGCTATTTTTATCAACCATGATGGTGACATCGAATTGATAACTTACATACCACTTGTAATCTTGTTCGCAGTTAGCACCATCCACTTTATCTCTCTCTACACCAACAGGTCCATAGAAACACCATCATCATCAACAAGAGGAACATCACAAATTTGAAGGAAAGTTGAAGACGTTCAAGGTTTACAAGCAACAGTACAGAAATGAGCAGATTTCAGGTTCGAGTAAAGCAACAAGACAAGGAGCAAAATTTTTATAAGTTGAAGACTATTGTACAAGAGTGAAGATTATCAAGATGAGAGTTCGAGAAGTTTATGATATCAAGACATATAAGTTGTGAAGAATTAAGCGGTAAAGTACTTACACCATGGCCTTTGTACTTACATTTGTATTTATTTGTATTTTACTTTCTCTTGTCTCAAAAAAAAAAAATTGAAAAAAAAAAGACAAGAGAAAATTTCTTTAGGTTCATTATTAGTTTTATTGTTTTGTTTCGTTTTATTTTCATTTTGTATTTGTTTTATTTTTCTTGTCTAAAAAAAAAAAAGAAAAAGAAAAAAAAAAAGACAAGAAAAAAAAAATTATATTTTGGGTTTGTATAGTTCGTTTTTAGTTTTGTATTCTTTCAATAAAGCCAATGGAAAGAAGGAATATCTACAATGAAGTTTCAAGCAACGAGGATTTAGCGAAAAGAATCATATTGTCAAGATTCTACGAAGTTCAAGAGTTATCATCAAGAGTTGAAGACCGAAGACGAAGATGAAGATATCGATTGAAGACCGAATACGTTTCTATGGATGTTGTGAGAGTGGTGCTAGCTGCACGTCGAACGGATAACGAGGTAAGTAAGCATATTCCCACCTTCGTTATGTGGTTGATTTCCTTTCTTAGAGATCGTCAGAAAAAATGGGTTTTCAAAATATTAAAAGATGTGGGTTTTCAAAACAATTCGGAGGGTTTGCCTTCCTACCATTCAACGTGTCTCAGGAGTCTCTCTTCATTCCTACCTGGACACATGTGTGACCCATAAAAAAGCTGTTTATTATTGAGAGCAATTTCATAAAACCCTTTCTTGTGAGGCAGAGTCGAGACTTTCGATCACTCCGAACCAGAATTTCTTTCGATAAGGGATGGTTATTTCTCTCTCAACTTTTAAGGATGAGATTGTGTTCATTTATGTGTCTAATTTCTTATGACTAGTGTGCAGAATTTCGATGTCTTCTTAGCGCGTTGGATGCTATCATTTCGGAGAACTAGTAAGTTGGAAAAATAGGTTTTGTGGGTATATCTCTAGTAAACCCTCACGAGACTATAACTCGTCCACTAGGGACACCTAGGGGTTCAAAGGCTTGTTATTTATGATAATAGTAACCGTAGCCTCAACGACACATAGTTGTATGTATTCTTTAGAATTATTTTATTTGATTTGCTCGAGGACTAGCAAAGTCTAAGATTGAATGTGAATCAAAATTAATCATAAATTGTGATGACATCCAAACTCGAGAAGGAATCGGGGGAGATTTGTGTTTTATTGTTCTTCCCCAAATTAGAGTTAGCAATTGAGATGGGATTTCACTCGAATTGGGCTATGGAAGGTTGGGTTTGATCCGAAATCGAGAAGGGTTATAAATTGCACGGGGGAATTTGATAGGTGTTGTAAAACACATAATTTTATATCTAGTATTTATGGTTTCTTTGCTATTATTCTTGTGAATTGCATCTCTTATGTTTCGTTTTGAGTTACTAGGTGCAATGGAGTCCTTGGGAGCAAAAGAAGGAGAAAACGTCCATATGGAGCGTAAAAAGGCAACACGGTCGATTCACAGGTGAATAATATGGGAGCCAAGCAATGCCAAGACGAGTTTTGTTTAAGTGATTGTCACTCTGGTGGCATGTATTAATCCGCAAGGTGCCTAAATCAATTCTCACATCCATATCTATAGGTTCCTACCCAACCCCAATTTCAAACTTAATGGTTTCTCAATCATTTCTTATCATTATCTTCTCAAAATCAAGAGAAGGACTTGTGTATATAAAATCGGCAAACCCTCCATAAGAGTTCAATGGAGAGAAAAAACCACGGATCGTTTAATTTCTTCCTACCCAACCCCAAATTCGTGGTTTCTCAATCATTTCTTATCATTATCTTCTCAAAATCAAGAGAAGGAGTTAACGTTCGAGAAATTCAGGGGAGATTGAAGTGGTTACTGTTCAGAGAGCAATGAGATCGAGGGGATATGTTTCTGTGAAGTGTGGTGGTTCGAAGATTGATCTGAGATAGAGAAGAATGGGATCTGCTACTGATTGATAGAGGGGGAAATTTGAGAAACTGAGATGGGGTTTGCTGCTAATGAAAGATTAAAGAGCTGGGTTATGCTTATATACAAATCATAGGAGAATCATTAGATTTAGGGTTCTGTGAAACTTAGATTTGAGTTTTTATGGAAGTGCTGGCACCATTCAGTTCAGAGACAGAGATGATTAAAGGGTTTACGGTTGATTAAAAGATTACAAGAAGATGGGTTTTGAATTGAGGACGAAATTGAAGTTGGTGGTGTTTGATTAAGGTTCAAGAGAACATAGCAGAACAAGGAAGATGATGGTTCTGTAATGCTTTGTAGTAGGGTTCCTGAGAGTGCAATTAGGGTTGAATTGACAAGACAGGGAAGCAACTGAGTTTGGCTGCAGATTGAAATCAAAAAGAAAATACAGTTGGGGTTAGAACACATTTCAGATGTTTACAAGGAGATGGGTTTGTGTTTGGTAGATGGATAAGCTCAAAGCTGGCTTAAGTGATGAAGGAGGCTTGAATGGTCTTGTGTTGAGATGTTTGAGCAAGAAATAATGTTGATGTTTGTGTTGTTAATAGAATGGAGATACATTTCATTACAGGAGAGTTGAGCTGGTAGAAGCAGCTGAGATGGTGTTGGCTGAAGTGGTGTTGGTTGGCCTGAGATGACAGAATGGCTCAAGGTGCATTGGATGTGTTGCAGAAATAATAAATGTATGGCTAGGTTGTTCAGATGAAGTTGCAACTCAGTCAGCTAGCCATGGCTGGTGCTCTTGCTTTGATATTATGGAGCTGAAATGCTCAGGATTGAATGGAGCTGTGTAGTGCCGTTCATGGAGGATAAGCTGCGGTGCAGTGCAATTATGTGTTTGCAGAGATGGGTTAAGAGCTAGTGGTGTTAATGATGCTGGGAATGACTTGAACTGTGAACTGCTGGTAACACAAATGTTGTGCATTGAACTCTATAATGCAGGTTCACTTGTGAATTGTGAATAAGCTGAATTGTTGGGTATGGAATATGAGGTTAAGAAGATGCAAATGGGTTTGGTTGTGTTGAGCACGGTGGCTTCGATTGAAGGTTTTGCATGTGGAATCTGGTAGTGATACTAATGCAATCAGCTAGCTTGAGATGCTAAGAAGAATGAGTCGCAACGTGAAGCTGCAGAATAATATGTTGGTGTTAGCTTGTATTGCAGGTCTCAAGTGCCAGTGGAAGATTTACTAGGAGGAGCTTGCAGATTATGGAATCGTTGGTGGTGGTATGAGGCAGTATTGAAGGGTGTTGCAAGATCTGCAGTTGCAGTTAAGCTACATATGCATTATTGGTGCCATTGGGAGTTGTGGTTGTGCAGGGCCATCATGGCTGGAAGCACAAGGATTGTGCATCACAAGATTTAGCCTGTGCAATGGCCTGAGCCAAGACAAATCAGCTCAATCAGCCGAGTCAGTGACTGACTCACACTCTGACTCGGTGCTTGACCGAGTTCACTCAGTTGACCCGACCGAGTTGACTCATTGACCGGTGACCGAGTGGACTTTGCCGGTCACCTGAGATATATTTTCCGGCCACAATACCAGTTTTCCGGCGACAGTTTTTGGGCATATTTTCACCATGGGTTTTTCTCACAAATGGGCTTGGTAGACTTCTATCTATTGGACCTTTGGGGCTTGACCTAGTTTTGGAAGAGAGGAAATGCTATAAAAAGAAGACTTCTACAACTTTAGAGGATCACGTATTATATTCTTGGAACTTGGAGAGAGCCGCTTTTGTTTACGCTTCTAGGGTTTGCTTTTGTTTATCTTCTTCTATTCAATTAATATTTTTATGATGAACTCCATAGCTATAAGTAGCTAAACACATATTATTGGTTATGGGATAAAGTTGATTTCTCAACATGTTATTTAAATCTATGAATTAGTTTTGTCTCAATACTTTTTTGTTTATGATTCATTATTAATATTGTCATATGATTTGATTGTTTGTTTGGTTGAGTCCGGAATCAATCCGATTTACATTCATCTCTATTGCTAGATTAGGGTTTTCAATACGAAATAGTTGTTTATCCCTGATTCTAAGTAGCATAGTGTGGTTATTACATGTAGTGATACATCTTTATAATTGCATACGAATCATAACCTTGGTTAAATTGAATTAGTGCTTTTACACGTTTGATTGCCTTGATTAGTCTTATTCCATAGAACTTATTGCTTTTAGGGAGTTAAATCTAATTGTGCTTTTACACTTTAGGTTGCTTTCTAGGAAGAATTCACATATACATCTTTTAATGTGGTTGTGATGAAATCGGGGAATTAGCGGGATATTCTTGCGATCAAGGTATCCTAGGACTTTTAGTAAATGAGAAATTAAATTATCAATTCTAAACGTTGATGAAAATACATGTTTGTGAATGATATTATCCCGTGACCAATATCTTCTCCTTATTGATTATTCAAATTATTTTATTGCTTTCAATTATTTTTATTGTTTAGATAAAACAAAAATCCCCCCCCTGGTTACTAAGAAACTGAAATCGCATAACAACAATTGTCTCTCTGTGGATACGAACTCTTTCTTATCACGTACTTCATTTATATTTAGTAGAGTGAGAAAGTGAAATTATTTTTGCTCGGCTGACAACCGGTCATCGGGTAGACGTGGATTGAATTTGATGAACCTGTGGGTTTAGGATTTCAAGGTAGGTGCGACATGTCATCAATTAAGGTAATAACCTTCTTGTAACCATTAAACAATTGTGATTTATCATTACCCGTGAACATGTTTGTATGTGTAATTGGATGCCCTTGTCATGTGGTACGCGTTGTTTGTATTTCCCATACTCCATATCCATTATTTTATTTTAGCTTATTAAAAATAAACAAGAAAAATATTGAACAAATATGGTTCCTATTTATGAAGATACTTGTTAGAGCATAGCTCGGTTGAACCCACCAAGCGTTGGTATGTCAAGTTTGGTTGTCATATTTTAGTGAACCAAAACTCATTTAAAGAGTCGCTTGATTATGTACTAGAGTCAACTTCATATAGGTTAGCTTGAAAGTATTAGGATATGAGACATTACAAGTATTACGTGAAGACTTGAAGAAGTTAAGAAGTAAGGAGCTACAACGAAAACATCATCCTTACACTTGAGGTTAGTGATATTTAACTTGAACTGTTTCATTCCCTAACATATCTTTCAAGTTGTGCATATTGAAAACATAACTGAGAAGCATGAATGATTATATTCTAGTTAGACGTAGTATTAAGGAATACAATACGAAGTATAACGCTTATCTTTTGAACTTCTTATATAAGACGTCGACATAATCGTTTGAATGCTATTGTGATTATGTATAGGTATGATGTGAAGATTTCATCCTACGAATGTTTTACATTCGTTTAAAGGAAGTAAATTCATGAACTTGTTTCGTGAATCGAAAGGAAAATCGCTAGGCTTATTGGTATTGTTATTTATTGCATATCTTTTGAACTACCAATATGTGTGATTGGTATAACCGCTCATGACTTGTTTATGTTCTTGGTAAAACTATTCACAAGGCCTGACTTTTGTATTGGTATGACTTTTATTAGTGAAACTAATCTTAAGTAATCACGTGAGATGGTATAATCGATTTGTTGTTATTGGTATGACCAACTCTAGGAAAAGGGGAACCGATCCTAGTAAGAGGTGCAACCTATCACAAGAGGGGAATCGATCCTTGTAATAGGTGCAACACGTTTCTAGATATTGGGAACCGATCCTATGAACATGTGCAACACGTTTTTAGATATTGGGAACCGATCCTACGGACATGTGCAACAAATACAAGTTAGATACCATATATATGTGGGAACCGATCCTAGTACCTAGTCAACCGAATTTTGGAAAGCTAGTGACTAAATCCAGTACTCACATGGAGGTAGAACCGGAACTTGTTTTGGTAGAACCGTGAAACCCATGATTGGTGATTGAGTGTTCTTGATCAATCACATGGTTCTTGGAAGTCAGATGAACCAATTCTAAACTTGTTTGGAAGTGTGGCAAATCTATTCCAAGATAGTAAATATGAAAGATGATTTACTAAGTTAAGATGTCGACATACTTTGAACATGTGCAGTAACGCTTATCTTTTATTGTTCAAAGATATTCCTTAATAGCTAAAGGAAAATCTCGAATCGAAAAATAATTGAGCATCTTTTAATTAAGGTTTTTAATTTTATTTTTGGAAAATGAAAATTAGTAATGTGCATTTACTAGTTGGAGATTTTCTAAGAGATTTTCGGTCAATATTTGGACAAAGCATTTCCAGGAATTATGGAAACCGAATTTGGAAATATATTGCATATCTTGAGAATATTTTCCGTTTTGGAAATTCCTTGGTGTCCAAACTTCCTTGGTCTATAAATATCAAAGTTTGCATTTCGAGCAAACTAATCCTCAGAGCCAACAAAACTACCTAGTTGTGTTGTTACTGGTGGAGCCGCCTATTCGGAGAGGAAAGTAACCTAATTAGGCGAAATCTCTTACGGCCGCTCGGTTTAAAGATTTCTTTGGGATTGAGAAGCTCTATTAGTACCGTTGGTGGGAAACTAGATAATTGCGGTTTATTATTAGTTTTCGATTGATTTGATTGATTAACGGTTGTTGAACTTTGATTGCACCTAGTTTGTTTATGCTTGAGAATCTTCTTTTCTGATATAAGATTCACTCAAACTAGATCGAAGTTTCGACGGGGATCTTTAGACTGCTTGTAGATCTAAAGACGTCTTGTGATAATCCATTGTTAACAGACTCCGTTCTGTGCGTGATTGATCACAAGAGATTCAAGTTCATTGTGTGCATGTGTTTATTGAAGATCTAAGAAGATTTGAAGACAAAAAAGACTTTGAAGATTTCTGATTTGGGTTCATAATCTTTGGTGTGCACAATACTTGTTTCGGTTAAAGAGGATCCAACTATAATCGGTTTATCCTTGTGGTAGATTGGATTGATTAGTTGAGTAGATCGGCATCAATACAATTCTTTGTGATTAAAAGTATTGATTGCAAAATCTTAACAATTACTTTGGTAGTTGTTGATAAGATGGATCTAAGGACCTGACAAAGGAGTTTATTGGGATAAACGGAAGAGCCTTGTGTCGAACTCACATCACTTGGTTGAAAAGAGTTGCTACCAAACAGATTTGTTGTTCCTTTACTGTTTGGAATACGAACCAAAGGAATTATTCCAAGTACGTGACTTATTACAAGTTGGAGGCGTGGGAATACAGATGGAACTAGGTGAACTATAGGTTTAGTTGCTTGGTCTAAACTATACGAAGTTGGTTTGATTTTGTATAGCGGCTTAATCCTGAGAGTATTCAATTCTGGACAAGGTCCCAGGGTTTTTCTGCATTTGCGGTTTCCTCGTTAACAAAATCTTGTTGTGTCATTTACTTTTATTTTCCGCAATTATAATTGTTGTTATTATAATTTAAAGTAACTTACACAAACGTTAATTCCTATTTACTTGATAGTAATCCTATTGTGTTTGGTTAAGTCCGAACCTTTTATCAAGTAAACATACTTCGTTATTGTATTGTCTCGATCTTGTATCCATAGTCAATCACACAAGTTATCTTGTTGTCGTATTGTCTCGATCTCGTATCCATAGACAATCACACGAAGTGTGAACCGATTAGTTGCATTGTCTCGACTCATTCCATAGACAATCACTTTCGGAGAAAGGACGTATATGTGGAAAAGTTTTAGATTGAGGTATATTTGGGTACCCTCGTCTTTTCAATACTATTTAAGATTTTAGATTGAGTCATATTAAAAATGATTTTATAATTATAAAAATTCAAGGATATATTTGAGAGTTTAATTATAATAAAATAACAGTATAAATATGATCTGGTCACTTTTATTTGGACTAACATAAATCGAATAGAGAACAGAAATAAGAGGCTGGACTCTTGATATCCATTTTCTTGTGGGGATTTTTTCGTCTGGACACTATGCTTGATTGTTTAAATGTCTGTTCTTGAAAGTAATTTCCTAAATCATGGTATGTTGCAGCATTCCATGTGGATAAAGGTAATAGTGGGATTTGATTTATTCTAATGTCGTCTTCTCCGTTGAGTAAGTTGATGCCAAGTAACCTTTTACTTACTAATGTCATGTTGCCTATATTGTTATTGTTGATTGTTGGGTGAATGATATTCCTATGTGTGTTTCCCGTAAAGAGTTTATGTGATACCCCACATTTCCTCACTAATTTGAGTAACACGGGAAGTGCAATATTATTAGTAGCGAGGAAAGTACAATATTGGTACTCTTTGTTTTATATGATGTATGTTTGAGCAGCGCGGAAATGCAATATGTTAAGTAGCATAGTATGTGAAATATTTCTCCTTTTGTTTCAAAAATATAGGTCGGGTTATTAATATAGATGGCGATTTTTCTCCAAGTGAAATTTTTTCATTTTGCGACCAAGGCACATTCAAGCCTCATAGGCATGGCTCAACCTCAATGTCTTATAAATAATTTGATAACAAGATGAAGCTTGGGATAGAAAAGGATCGTTCTTTGAAGAAGGTGAAGCTCAAGCTTTATTCAAGGAGGTTGAGCCTGAATAGTCGTGTCAACACATGATGTCCTCTTGTGGTGGGTTTTACCACTAAGCCATAAAGCACTACACATGTCCTTAGTAGTATATGTTTTAGTCGTGATACGAGGGTTTGTTAAGTCTGGTTAAGTGGTATGTAAATTCGTTCTAAATTCTAAGTTGGGTTTCTAACTACTATGCGTCACAACAACAAGAAAGATCAAAAAAACTTTTTCTCGATTGTATATGGTTGAGTCAAGAGATCCTTTTAGTCGGCGCCAAAATATAATTGCTTAAAAAATAACCACTACACCCAAGTAGAGATAAACTCACTACCAAACTAATTAAGAACATACGTAAAAAGACATTGTATGAGAGAAGATTTCACAGAGGCTCCAGTTTAGGGACCCTTAACTTGAAGTTTAAGTGACCTATTTATGGACTTCCCGAGGACAGACAAATCAAGTGATATAATATTACAAATCCAGATGATATAGTCGGTTATAAAGGATACTCCTCCAGTGCTACGACCTTAACCCTAATAATAGATGCATATTTACATTCAGAGCCTTTATGAGCGGAGCGTAAGGTGGTCAGTCCTATGACTACAAATGACTAAATGCCCAAGCTAGGTACTTAGTATTCACATGAATGACTGTTGACCCCCTCAACTTGAGATTGAATAACCGATATAAGTTCAAAGAGAGCATTATTTATATACCACTAAAAATACACCCCTTACAAAATATCCTTTTCCAACTTTAAAAATACCCACAAGCTTCTTGAAGTCCAAAAACGAATACAAAAAAGCCAAAATACCCTTTTATAAAAATCCACCATAACCTTTACGTGCACACCACTAAATCTATCAGCCGTTCGCAATTTTATTTTGTCTCATCGTCTGACACAAAAACCAAAACAAATCTAAAAATGATCAATAATAACAAAAAAAGATGAAATTGAACCAGCAGACTAATACTATTTCATGATCAAGAAGAATGAACTTAACTAAAAAACACACACACAAAAAAAAAAACTAGGTTTTACAAATTGATTTTTCAAAATCGATTTACATTGGATAATCAACAACAATATTTTGAAGATCAAACAAAGGTAAACATAAATACACGGAGGCAAATTGCTCAAGTTTCCTCCAAAATTGGAACTAAATTTCTTTAAGTTGTCTCAAAATCTGGAGGCAACTGGCACAAGTTGTCTCCCCAAAATAGTATACATGAATAAGAGATTCTGCTAGAGCATTGCTCAGTTGAACCCACCAAGCGTTAGTATGTCAAGTTTTGTTGTCATATTTTAGATCCAAAGCTCGAAGGTGCTTGATTAGATTGCCAAAATCAACTTAGTTAGGTCAAACTAGGAACAATAGAAATGTTGAGACTCTCTCTTGTTACTCTGGGGAACCTGAAGACGTATCAGCATCAACGAACACATCATCCTTCTATTCAAGGTTAGTAACACAAACTTGACTTCTTTTATTTTATCCACGTTTCTTTCAAGTCGTTTAGATTGAAAACATAACATATGAAGTCATTTTATGAATCTCTAGTATTTGTGACTTTATCATTATTTTATGATAAAAGTGTCAAGTATAAAGCTTATCTACTAGACTTGGTAGATTCAACATAACACTATTTGGTAATTTGTTACTAAGTTAATATGTTCAATTATCGGGTTGATTCCATACCTCGAAGATTATGTTTATGTTTAAGCATTGCTCGGTTGAACCTACCAAACATTGGTATGTCAAGTTTAGTTGTCATATTTTAGATCTAAAATGTGACGCTCCAACCTAATAACCTTCTTAGCTAATAGGATTACAACCTAATTGAAGCATCAAATCTAGATTACCGATTCTAAGAATCATAATTACATAAAGTGCTAATAACAAAATCCAAACTCTCTGTTATAATAGAAGTTAAAGTCTCTCGAGTGATATAAATATTGAATGTGTTGTTTTACAGATTAACAAAAATATACATATATATATATATAATATTCACAACATGTCTAACATCGATAAAAGCTTTAAGCTATGAAAATGGATATCTTCACGCGCACCATCTCTTCTGATTACTGAAACTGAAGTGGGAACGAGTGAGCACATCATCCCAAAGGGGTGCCCAATGGAAACATATAACTTTCAAGTAATCACTAATATGCATCACAGTTCCAAAGAATAATAATTAAAACATGTCGTCGTGCATAACATGTATAAGAGTAAATTCCCCAAATACCTCGATATAATATTGCCTCATCTGGGTCATTAACGACATAAATTAGGTTATAAAATAAAAAGTAATATGGTTACGTCATCCGCGCTATATAGCTACGTTGCACAAACCATGTTATATAATATTTACACTTCCCGTGCTGAATAAGACTTAGAAAGGAGCTTTTGGGAGACCACAGTCACTCCTCGCGGGGATTTCACTCAAACACACGTCAAATTCTTCACTCGGCAAACAACAAGCATCGAAATATATCATTCATGAAAGAATTTTATTATAGTTCCACTTCCTCAGATATTGCGTCCATAGTGGCAGTATCCGTTGTTAGAGCACTTCTCGGTCGAACTCGCCAGCGTTGCTATCTCAAGCTTGTTGCCAAGTTTAGTTGCCAAAACTATAAGTCTAGATTTCTAGTCTACTTATAGCTAAGTCTCGAATTAGAATAGAAAGTGTAGTTGAGCATTAGACTTCACGGCGTTCATCTATTGAAGATGAAGAACTACTAAGGGGAGCTTGTGGAACTTCATCAACAAAATGTATGTGGAGACTTGAACTCATATATCACTCAAAAGTCTATCTACTCTATCTCCTATTTGAAACAAAAGTCGTATAGCTATATAGACTTCATTTATGCACATTTGATATTTCGAGCTGAGTTTAACTCGCTTATATATTTTTCAAAATATGTGTTAGTAAGCTTTCGCTTGAACCAAGTTCATCTTATATTCTTGACGAAAGTCAAAAGATGATCATGTGAAAATCGCCTGATAACATCTTACATGATTTGTGTGAGATAGTCATTTGATGTAGACTCGGAATGTTTCGTATTGATCATTCGATCACTTGAAAATTGCTTTGAAGCTAATAGTTTGTGTGAGACATCTATTCCCGTCTTCCAATAATGTTTCAATGATTAAAATGAGAGTTTAGAACAATTGGATTTAAGCATAGTATGTGTGCTTGCATATATGAAATCCATGTCCAGGAATCATGGTATGCATACCCGTATGTGTACTTGATTTTGAGAAAGTCTGGGAACCTAGTATGCAAACCGGTACGCGTACTGGCGTAAGGTTCAGGTCTGGGAATTTCTGCTGAGTTTGGATGGTACGCATACCAGTTCGCGTACTGGCGAAACCCAAACTTGGTCCGGCTACTTATGCATACATGTACGCATATCTAAGTAGATGATGTTCTAAAATCGGTTTGTTCATGAACTAATACATTTATATAATAAGGAATGCAATCTTTTGCAAACCGTGGCTATAATGTTCATGACTTGATTCATGTGAATCAAAATCGATTTTGCTTCAATTGTGTCTTGTATACTTTTATGAGAATATAAACAATTGAAAAACTCTAGAACTAGTTTCATTTGAGTCAATTGAACTAGTAATGGTTAAGATGAATGAGGTTGATATGAAGTGTTTATATGGCTAACTTCGGTTAACTATTATGGATCCAACAAGGTGTATACGTTTAGGAACGGTTACTCAAACCTAAATGAAGGTAAATTTCATTTGAGTGTAACAAGCTAAGTTCGATATAACGGTTGAAATATATTAGCTTGAGTCTAATCAGGTTTTCATCTAACGATAAATATTGAATGCTCTGTTACCAAGGTAACATTGATTGCAAACCCTGATTTGGAGACTATATAAAGGAGAACTCTAGAAACTGGGAAACCTAATCCCCACACATCCTGTGTGATACTAGTTGCGACTAGATTCAATTCTCCTTTAACCTTAGGTTTTTCACGAAACCCTGTAGGTTAACGACTTGAAGACGTCATTGGTATTGTGAAGCCATACCCAACTATTTTCTCTGTAGTTGTGTGATCTGATCTTGCATCTTCAATCGTATTGAGTACTATCTTCTTTAAGATTGGCTCGATATTTATTCTCCGATAGGCAAGATAAAAAATAATCACAAACATCTTCGTCTCATCATTTGTGATTCCACAATATCTTGTTTCGCTACCATACGATTAAGATTATTGTGAGGTGATTGATATTTCTAGGATGTTCTTCGGGAATATAAGTCTAGTATATCAATTGGTTCATGTTCACCTTGATTTGTCAAAAGACGGAACAAAACTCATAGGTTTATCTATGCGAGACAGATTTATCTATACAATAGACTTTTCTGTGTGAAACCGATTTGTTTATCAAGTCTTCGACTTTGGGTTGTAGCAACTTTTAGTTGTGGGTGAGATCAGCTAAGGGAATCAAGTGCGTAGAGTCCTGCTGGGATTCAGAGACGTAAGGAGCGCAACCGTACCTTGATCAGTGTGAGATTGGTTAGGGCTCAACTACATTCCAACAAAGTTAACTTGGAGTAGGCTAGTGTCTGTAGCGGCTTAATACAGTGTGGTGTTCAAATCTGGACTAGGTTACGGGGTTTTTCTGCATTTGCGGTTTCCTCGTTAACAAAATTTCGGGTGTCTGTGTTATTTCTTTTCTGCATTATATTTTGTTATATAATAGAAATATCACAGGTTGTGCGTAGTTCAATCAATTAGAGAATCCAACCTTTGGTTGTTGATTATGTTGATTGACACTTGAACATTAGTCTTTGGTATCGTTCAAGTTTTTTCACATAATAATCAGGCTCACAGATTTCTATCTGTTTGATTTGCTGATTACATTGTGAAACAGAGATACGAACCCTTGGATATATTTCCATTGATTGAGTCTGACTGTGTAGTTGATTCTTTTGGAATTATATTGGAGTTTGTCCATACAGGTTGCTAAGCGAAATATTGGGTGTGGTTGTTAGACCCCCACTTTTTCAATTAGAATCAGAGCAGGAAAACACATTTAAGACCTCATAAGTCTGTGTTTGTAGCGATCTGACTCTATGGACAATAGTGTTATCTTGGAAAATCGCATCACCAGGAATAAAATTTTTGTTTCTATGAAATCTATTAAAGAGAAAGATTTATCAATCTCAAATATAGATGAACCCAGTATTCCGATGAAATAGACTTGCACTGACAAGTGTTACCCCGATTACCTTTCAAACGAGTCTGACTTTGTTAATGAAAGAGAAGCATCCAAGGAGAGTGAACTGATTATAAACCTTGTTAGAATCCAAGCTGATAGAATCAATCGGTTGAAAAACAATGTCAATGCTCTTATCGGTATGGTAAAATATTGTGACTTTAAATCAAAGGCTTTCTGCGAGAAAAACGTCAAAGTTTGTTTCTCACGAATCTTGCTCGAAATTGAACATCTTTTGAGTAAACTCTCTTATCAAGGATGTTCTAAAGAGTCCACTATACCAATCGCTTCTGACCCAACTGAAAATTCAGTTCCGGAAGCTAAGTTGCAAACCCTTCCGATTAGGAAAGATGTGGTTGTTCCTTCCTCTAATCAAGGAAACTTCACATCACTCGGAAGGAAGAAATCTCCTAAAAATTTCGTTAAGTTTGTTCACTCTAATCACTTATCTTTAGGTGATCAGAAAGTGTGTCTCTTTTGTGATTCGAATAGACATATCGAACAGAAAAGCAAATCAAGGTTGAATGACAATTCTATTATTCGACTTCAACACACCTTAGATTTAATTCTCAAAGGTGTAAGTGACATTCGAATGTCTAAACTTGTTCGAATGTATGGGATCTTCACGGGTTTCAAGACCTTCAAGCTTGTGACTGACAGCATCGACAACCTCTTTGGAGGAGAAAAACTTATTAAGACGACCCTTAACATGTGTCTTCATGAGAGCAAGGTCAGAGTTAACCTTTTTCAACTCAGTTCTTAACACATCAAGATCTTTCAAACTATTAACAAGCAAGAGTTATTTTCTCCTTCTCTTTGAGCTCAAAACCAAGACCCTTATCAAGAAATCCTTTTGCAAAACTACCAGTGCTAGAAGGAGATCCCATTCTTGAAAAGGGAAATAACGCAACCGTAAGTTCTTGACAATGCGGTTAATAATCCAGGATTCTCATTTGAGTGTAAGTGTTCTGGATTTATGAGGTTTGTTAGCTTTGTCTATTGCAAACAGATTTCCAAGCCTTGATCTATTCGATCTAAACGGAAATCAAATAGGATTATCTGTTAGAGGCGATTGGTATCGAAATTCTTCACTTAGGCTAAAGAAACTCTTAAGATGTAAAGGATGTCATCTAAGGGAATCAACTGCGTAGAGCCTTGCAAGGTTCAAGATACATAAAGAGCACGATTGCAGCTGAATTTCTTGGAGGGTTAATTCAGTCCCAACTACGTTCCGGTATGAAGTATGAAAGTAGGTTAGTGTCTGTAACATATTAATATAGTTTGGTGTTCACATCTGGATGAGGTCACGAGGGTTTTCTGCAGGTGCACTTTCCTCGTTAACAAAACTTCTGGTATCTTATGTTTTTCTTTTTCTGCATTATATTATTTTATCTTTATAATAGGAATAACACAAGTAATACGTAATAAATCATAGTAGATAAGTCCTTATTAACTGTGATCGATTACGAGACTCGTTCTTGTTGAATTCTTATTTTGAAAGATAGATAACAAGTTTCATACTTGACAGAATTCCGATCATGTTATTTGGATACGACTAGGTTGACGTTGGATACTGATTTTTGAGATCGTCCAAGTACTCTTCTATACAATCAGGTTCACGGACTTTGTTGTTTTGACTTTCTCATTGTGAAGAGAAAGAGATATAAAATTTACGTACATATTGTCCAAGGATCATTAAGTTAATCAACTTGCAATCGTATTAGGTTCTGTCCAAATAGGTTGTCGAACGAAAAAGTTGGTGGTGTACTTGGTACCCACTCATTTTCAATTGGTATCAGAATAAGCAAACACATTTAGACCTAACAAGCCTGTGTTTGTGGCGGTCTAAATCTATGGACAAGAGTTCAATCTCTAATAACGCATTGCCAGTTACCGAAAGAGTTGTCTGTATGGACTCTATCAATGAGATTGGATCTCCTTCCCTCTCTGGATTGGATGAACATAAAACAGTCTAGTATTTATAATTGTTATCTGTATTATCTCACTGATGAGTTAAGATTATTAAACATCTTATAATTCAGGTTTCCGAAGTCAACATGCCGAAAAACAAAGTCAACACTCTCATTGGTAAGGTTAATGAAAAGGATTCAAGAATAAGGATTTTTCTCGAAAAAAAGCTAAAACAGTTATGCAAATATCTCACTTGAGGCACGACTAGAGACAAACGCCTTGTAAATTCAACGCCTGATGGATACGCCTCCTACCAGGACCGTCTCTGACATTCAGACGACCTTGTGCGAAAGAGCTCGGAACGCCATTTGATGGGGTGGGGGGATCGCAGCCTCCATCCGACGAGCCTTTCACTAAATTATGAGATTATCAAGGCTCCTAATTTAGAGTTTAGCATCTTAGTATGCATTTTTATAAGTGAACGAAACCTCTGCATGGAACCAAAACAGTTAGATTTAGAGAGGCACAAACCAATTAAGCAAAACAAATTTGCTGTCAACATACTCAACATAAAAGCAATGTTATCATGTTAAAAAACTTCCAGTAACTTCTCCAAAAGATTCAAGAATCAAGAATTCATTATGTTTAGATTTTAGAACTCAAATTTTGGATTTATATCAAAAATAGATATCAAACCAAATAAGTAATTCAAATATTCAATCTATCTACTGTATACACTCAATAAATCGGTTGTTCTAAACTTAACGTTAAGTTTGTTCTTAGATTGAATTTTCCTTCTCTACCGGTTTCAGTTGCATTTTGAGATGTCTTCTAGGGTTCTCGCTAAGTTTAATAAATTTCATCAAAACAAGCGAGTGTTCAAGTTTTTTTTTTTTTTTTTTTTGATGTAAAAAGGAATTATATTAATCAAAATATAGTACAAAATGTTTATGAGCTCATTTTTATCAAAAACATTGGAAATAACACTAGATTTTAAAACCCTATGCTGAATGTGGGATAACTTGTGTCAAAGATGCTTTACGATATTGAAAAGACTGTTTTGCCCTTTACTAAACACAAATCTTAAAAACCAGTTAACACTAATTTGAAATCATAATTAGGCCCCAATTCATATACCCTAAACTAAACAAAAAAAAATCAGCTTTCTTTTTTTTTCTTCTTCTTCTTCTTCTCCTCTTCCTCTCCTCTTCCTCTCCACAACCACCATTAACGACCCCAAACGATTTTTTTCTTCGACCGATTCATCGTCGATGTTAGAAGATAATCGACGATTACCTTCTTCTTCAAACATGGCTCGTACAAAAACAGACCGCTCGCAAAGAACGTCAAATCCCCAATCTCCTCGACGCCGTCAAAGGAAAGGTAATCGTGGAAGAACCCCAAAACCCCAAAATCGAAACCCAAAGAAGATATGGGTCCAATTAGAAGGTATGTGAAGTTAAACCCACCTTCTATGCGTTTTTGTTGTGTTTTGATTGCGAATTTGAGTCTGGTAACTGAAATTTTGCGGTTTCAGTTAAAGGGTCGTTAGTATCGTAGTGGATACCCCTAACGACTTTTCATTTGCATGTTTATTTTATGAAAAATCGTTAGCCTATTAGGTTGAAGGTGACGACCCTTATTCTGCTACTTCGGTGAATTTTGCCCTAGAATAGAGTCGTTAATCTTTTATGTTGCAGATGACGACTCTTGTTTGCCGACCCTTATTTATTCACTAACGACTCTAGATGGAACTCGAACAGCCCTCTGTTCCAAAAAATTGATAGGGTCGTCATCTCATTTCCCCTTGAGTCGTCACTTAGGTATGTGCCCTAGAGTCGTCAACCCAAATCGTAGGATCGTTATTGTCTTTTTGACGACCCTTTGTTATTTGACAGGGTCGTCATCATATTACTTTGAGTCGTCACAATAATGCTTCGAGGGTCGGTTGTGTTTTAGATTATCGTATTGACGACTCTTGATCTGATAACCATAAAGTTGATGTCTTGTTGGGTTTTTTTTTGTTTTTTTGTTTCGAAACCAAATGCAGAACCAAAGGCAAGGTTCCAATGACGATAACTCCACCTTCCAAACCTCCACGCCATGATAAATTCTTACTTGCCGGTCCATACTCCGTATATTCCGCCTGGACATACTGATGACGTGACAGGTCGCTTTTGCAACTCTTTGCCGCTTTCACGGTTTCTCTAAAAGACTTTTTAGTTGTGGGTCTACCCGTTGGTTTTTGTTTGTTTGGCTCTTCTTCTACTCCCAAGCTCTTACGGGCAGCCGGCCACAAATTAGAAACCAAGATCCGTCTTCCCCGCACAATTCGTTTTTCGATATTTCTCATTGATATACTTGCCAATCTCAAGGTCTCCAAATTGTTCATCACGGCTCTGTGGGATTTGGGATGAACCCAAGTTGCTTCCAAAAAGGATCGATATCTTCAATGGGAATGAGCCCCTTGTACCCACCGAGCTTATGTTTACACGGAGGCCAAGCCACGTCTCGGTTGTACAATTACATTTAATGACTTTTCCATCGGAAGATTTCGCTTCGAAATTTGTTAAGTTCAGTCATCATATGCTTTATTGCCCACCATGATACTTGGTGCAAAACCCCACGTATCAATTCTTTGTCTTCCATGTATTGCTTCAAAAACGGTCCTTACTATACTCCATCCGAGTCACTATCTTGCTTAGGTCATCCTCTGCGTGCTCGTGAATAGCTTCCTCAGTACCGTAACTACCCCACCAAGTGTTCTCTTGAAGAATATTTTTCAAACGTCCATGGACTGTTTCGCAATACTCGTGGACTCATTTTTGTAGTGCTTGAACTTATTGGTCCATGCATAAACAAACTTTTCCTTCCAAGGATTCAACCATGTATCTAGGCAATAATCGACAACCTTCTTATGATCCGTACTCCAATCATCAATAAACTTTTGAAGATTTGCATAGTACTTTACTTCGGTCTTCGAATGAGCCAAATGGTCCCAATCTTTGCGTAAATCCTCCCATAGATCACCATCTTCAAAGATATTTTTCCTTTTCTTCATTTTCTCTTCGCTTTCTCTTTTTTGAAAGTTTACTTAGACGCTCGTCTTCCTCCTTGGAACGTTGATTACCCTTTGCAGTGCTTGATCTTTTGAATCTGATTCTTGCAATTAGAAAAATATTCATTTGGATGTGCCACGTACAAAGAAAATGTTGAGCATGTGGAAAAACTTGACGAACGGCACTCATGACCGCAAAATCCCTATCCGTAATTATAACCCGCGGTGTGCCTTCGCCTCGGTAAATCAACCGAACTTGTTCCAAAGCCCAAACATAGTCCTCTATTTCTTCCTTTTCCATAAAGCACCATGCCACGGTGAATGATTGCTTATCCGAAGTATGACTAACCACGTTCAACAACGGCATGTTATACTTGTTGGTCTTATAGGTGCAATCTATGAACAAGACCTGGTAAAAACATCGAGCCAAATCCACCATCCTAGGATGGGCAAGAAAAATATGTGTCACTTTGTCGCCCGGACCCACCCTTTGTTTGCATGGCGTAGTTAAGTTTTTCTCGCAACCACTCGATTGTTGCATAATTAATCTACCATCCCATTCAGTTCTCCCGATCGTTGCTTTGGCAGCGTAGATGGTGGAAATAATAGACAAGTTTGTCTTATCTTCCGCTCTTATTGCATTTAGGATCCAAGGGGCCTACATCGCTTCATCTCTGTCGACCTTTTCCATTTGATGTGGTTTCAATCGGCATATGTTGGGTGCCCTAAAAGAGTGCTAGGTGGAGGATGGTTGTGACGACCATCCGGAATACTATACAACCTCCATAGATTAGTTTCTGTGGATGCCTTTTGAAAACAATCCCGAAGGGGCATCAGATCTTCTTCGAATTCGTTTTGTAGACCCTCGTCGTCTTCTTCTCATACTTGTAGTTCTTCCCTTTGTGACTTTCTTCCTTATCCCCCGCTCTCTCGCATACCATCTCCATTTGCTTATAATCAACGTGTTTGCTTTGAACAACTACGCACATCTTCTCTTTTGCCTTGGAAATAATCCATTCCTTGACATCAGCCTTTGTCTCCCACGTCTACATCAAAACCAATGTCACGTTCATGATGCAACACTAATTAAACAAATTTCATAAAGATATACATCGATTCAAACATTAAAAACGTACCAAATCGGTCATATAGTGTTGGGAGGTATCCGGACCGATAATAGAGACGGGTTCAGGTTGAGAGCTCGCCCGTACAACCAACTACATAGAAAAGAAAAACATATCATTCAGCAGTCGTTAATTTCTGAGATGTAAAAATGACGACCCTAACAGATAAGCCAACATTATTTTTGGCAGAACGACGACACATTCCTCGACAAATGACGACCCTCTTTTATACACAGACGACTCTACATTCCCAAATATAAACCATGCTGCCCAGTTTTCACCTTGGTCATATCGTTTATATATATCCCTTGACGACTCTAGACGAACTAAGTGGAGAGAATTTGAAAATCAACGGTAACTTTGACTAGTAGGAGCAAAGATAGGAAGTAACCGTTTTTTTAAAAAACTAGCCGTTGGGTACATTTTTGCTATAAATAGAGACCTATCTCTTCCAAACTTATTCACCCATCACTTTCAATCTTCCTAAATCAGTCACCCATCACTTTCAAACACTAAAAAATGGCTCCAACTCCGTTCAATAATCTAGAAGATGTTGCTATTGTCGTAGCACACACCACTCTCACAAAGCACTCCGTTGAGGAAGCGCAATGGGTGGCTGCAGAATCGAAGACCCAACAAGAGGGCCTTACTTTGGGCATGATCAAAACACCAATGCTTGGTGGAAACGGGTGTTTAAGGTATTCAAAGCACTAAGCGGAAATCGTTACAGGAGGACGCTCCCACAAATAAGGGAAAGGTACGCATATTTATACAATGAATGCGTACTGCTAAGAAACGAATTGAAAGCTCGTAAGGACGCTATGCCCAACGAAGACCGAATGAGTAGAGTAAGTTTGTGAATCAATAGGCCTCTCATCAAAAATTAATTATTTGGTTATGATTATTCAACAACGCTAACTTATTTAAAAAATTGTTTTCCCAGATACTTTGGGTCGGAGCCAATACGAATTAAGGTACGGTCATGAGTTTCTCGCACGAGGACCTGCTACACTCTCTTGGAGGAAGTTGAATGGCAATTCGCCCTATATAATTAAACTCGTAGAGAATCCCTACGGCGATGTATTGAACAATTTTATGTGTTTTACTTCTATTTTATTTCAACTACATGTATGTTTTTTCGGATTCAATAAAATGAGTGACTTCAAATATTGGTTCAATAACTATATTTCATAAAGGGTCGTCATGATTTGTAAAAACACACGTAACGACTCTAAAGATTGTTAGAAATTTTTGGCATGAGTCGTCATTTTTGGAGAACAACATATTAACGACTCTAAAGGTCACATAACACAGAGACTCTTTGACGGGCAGAGTCGTCGAACAAGAACAAAACACATGGACGACTCTTTGATCATCAAGAGTCGTCACTTGGTTAATATATATAATGACGATCCTTAAAGCGCTTAATGTGAATTTTGAATTCACCAAATGTGGTTGAGTCGGGCAACGGTTAAAAATTCAAAAAGTGACTGTTGGGTCCTTAATCTCTATAAATAGAGACCCATACCTCACACATTCTTCACCCAAACCATAATTCTAAACCTTCACATTCATTCTCATACATTTATTATCCAAGAGGAAAAAGAAAAGGAAACACCATGACTAGTACTTACACTTCGGAAGAGAATTGTGCTATTGTGAGAGCTTGGAAAACAGTCACAAACCACTTTGAAGATCTAGGAAAAGACATTGATCAAACATCGGATGCTTGGTGGAACCGCGTATTCATCGTTTTTGTGGCGTTAGACGGAAATTGCAACTCAAGGTCTTTGAAACTCGTCAAGGAACGGTTCGAGGAGATATTCTTCGAGTGTGAAGTTTTTAAAAGAGAAATCAAGGCCGTAAGGGAAGCCATGCCCAATATGTCGGGTGCTATGAGAGTAAGTATTTAAACAAGAGGTAAAACTTATCCAAAGCTTTCAACAATACTAACTGACTATGTTTGCGTTTTCAGTTGAGGAAGGCGTATGGCTATTACGAGGAGCTTCGTGGGAAAAAGTTTGAGTTCGACGATTGCTACTTTATCTTGGAAGGCACCATGTATAATTACGCCATTTATGATTAGGTGTATAAGTGCACCGTTGTTATCTATTGTATTTCATTTCCTTCAATGTATCGCTATGAAAGATGTATGCCTTTTACGATTCAATGAAATGATTCTATGAAATCAAAACTTATGATAATCCAGCGAAAGGGTCGTTATTATATTAAATAAAACACCGAACGACTCTACTTAAAAGTTGAAATTGCGGGATAGGGTCGTCATCTTATATGAAAACATATATGAGGACTCTAAGTTTTTTTATTTACTGAGAGTTCTGGGTTTAGAGTCGTTTGTCTCTAAACAAACACAATTAACTACCCTTATTGACCTAGCATAAAGAGTCGTCAGTGTTTATCACACGCCCCTAACGATTTTTCATAACCTGGAAAAGTTGCAGGTTTGAGTCGTCATCGGCAATTCCAATTCACTGACGACCTTTAACAGTCGTTAATGAATCCAACCCCGACTATAACGACTCTCACACTGACGACTTAAACAGTGACCATGAATCGACCCCTTGGAGCACCATTCAGACAATTTCAAGAGTATATGAGGTTTACCCGATTGTTTTGAGGTGCGGTTCTTCATTTGGAGTATCGGTTCCTTCATTTTGAGGAGTAAGATCTTCATTTCCACCATTATTCATGGCTTCCTCCATTAACATCTCCTCATCAAACATCCAATCCATATGATTAGTTGAGACAATATAACCATCAACACAATCATGGTTGTTATTTGAAGCTTCACCACCCTCATTCCCTCCACTTGAATCACTCATTTCAAAAACCCTAATTTTTCCACTCAAAAACTTCTCCTCTTCTTCTCAACACATAAAACCCAAAAATAAAATCTCCACAAATTTTTATCCTAAAATCAGATTTTTATCTAAACACAATTACCACACTAATCAAGTTAATTAATTCTTAATACTAATCACTTAGGGGCATTTTAGCCATTTAAAAAAAAATTATAAGGTGTGACCCAAATTAGGATTGGGTGACCTTTTTTGTCATCTAGTGCTTGGCCCCCAATTAAAAGGTCTGGCCCCCAATCAATCTAGGATGCTTTATTCGAGCTTCTTTTGCAATCGCAGAGTTTTTTTTTTTTTTTTGGATGCTGATAGAATTTTCCTTCTCTACCGGTTTCAGTTGCACTTTGAGATGTCTTCTAGGATTCTCTCTAAGTTTAAAAAATTTCATCAAAACGAGCGAGTGCCCTAGTTCAATTGCCACTAAAACAATATACCCATTGTAGCTTTACCTAATGATACGCCTTGTGCTGGAGCACAAGAAGCCATCCTTCGGAACTGGCCCTCCATGTAGCATTTGTGAATCTGAAAAATAAGTCTTATGACTCTTATCCACTGGTTTATGTGAAAATAAAAGAGAAGAGTTAAAAGAAAGTGATTGCCGATGGTACTCATGATGTCCTACCAAAATCTTCCTCAGAAGGACACCGGCATTAGAATACTCATACACTATTCAGTCATCAAACTATTCAGAAGGGATAACCTGAATCACTAGTACTATCAGCATCCACTTTGACTTCGGTCACTGATACTTGAAATAGTTTGGTCCGCTGGTTAGCTAGGCATAAGATTGTTTGACAAGGAAACTGGTCGCCTGTTGGTATTTTACTAGTAATTCCTGGATATCTTACTCTTAGTAGATTTAGTCCGTGGATCTAATCATAATAATTATGTGATCACAATTAAAATATTGATTAATTTGCTAATCAACAAAGGATCACATGCAATGATTATACGATTTTGATCTTCATCCAATTAAATCAATCATATCCATCATTAACTTATATATGCATGCACTAATCTCTCTTCAATTAAAACTCAAAACCTATATTTATCAAATATAAACGCATTAAGAATTTTTGAAGAAAAGATATCATCTTCATTCCAAATTTCCAACTACAAATACAATGAATATTTCATATGTTCTAAAAAAAAATATGCACTAAAAAATTACATATTCACATGTAAAAAAGAATCTCTGTCTCTATAATAACAATCTAAAATCTTCAGCGCTGTCGAATTTGTTTCTTGTTCTACGTAGAGCCGCCGAATTTGTTTCTTGTTCTACGTAGAGCCGCCGAATTTGTTTCTTGTTCAACATAGAGACGCCGTCAATGGTGGTGTTATAGATTGTTGATGACACGTTCAAATACTTCGACCGTCGTGCAACAGAGGTTAATCGGTCCGTCAACTTTGCAGTCGAATTGATCATCGTGGTTGGAACGTTCTTCGAGAAGGAGTGACTGAAGTTTTGACGACGATAGATACTTGATAGGAAGCACAAACCTTTTGCTTTCTTCTCCTACATAAACCGAGAAACACCCTTTCTGTATACTGTTGTTATTATTTCCTTCTGTTGGCATTAAATGGTCATATTCGTTGCAACTTTTCCTGCTCAACAGTTTTTCCTTGATGAAGACAAGTTTCTTGCTCAGAACCGAAGGCATGGCGATACTGTCTAGAGAGATGTGGAGGAAGAGGCTAAGAGCAGAGCTTTTTGATGAATCTTTTTTTGTGAACTGGAGAGGAAGCGAATAGCAGAGCTTTTATTGATAGAAATATATTCTGTAAATTTTGTCGAGCAATAACACACGTATTTATATGCATGTAGCTTACATGAACCCGGAATGGGATTCTCATATAATGTAATTTTATACGAACTGGGATTCCTCAAAACTCATAACTAATCTAGTTTTGGTATTTTTCCGTTCCAAAATACCGATCGGTTTGACAGGAGGGAGTATTTTATCAGAACAAAAGTGCTACGCTGGACTGAATTACCGAAAAAAAAACCTCCGAAATAATATACTATAAAATTCCCATTCAACGCAAAATACCAAAGGGGTTAAGGAGAATACAGAACCTCATAAAAGGATAATTTCAAGTGAATCAACAAACAAATTACACCGAAGTACATGTAAACTCTACATCACAACTTATTAATCCTTTCAATAGAATTCAAGGCCATCCGACCCACATACATGTAAACTCTACATCACAACTTATTAATCCTTTCAATAGAATTCAAGGCCATCCGACCCACATAACTACATGAAAGTTGATCAACAGAAAACAGAGACTAGTTCTGATACACTTTACTAGCAAATTTCCAGTTTGGTAACCTTCCATATATTCTCAGATCATGGGAGTGCTTTTTCATAAATTTCACTGGCATATTTCCAGTTAATAACCTTCCATATATTCTTCAGATAGTCTGGTCTCACATTCTGGTACTGCAGGGTAAACCATGAAGACAAGCGTCAAAACTGATTTTTATTTCAAGTACAAGGATAATCAATCTTTGTCGAAAATGTAATGTGTGCTCTGTTATCTACCAGGAACAATAACTAATTGAAACAAAATAAAAGGCAAGACACATAGGTGTGCTTCATGCTTGTTACGTCCATCCTTCGTACTATGTCAACAGAATCTCATCATACTAAATTTTGCAGATTAACAGATAATTATTAAACCCATAATCTTGAAGATGGTGACCAATTGTATAAAATAACAGATGTGGAAATGATTGACCGCATTTGAATCATTTGGGTCTAAAACAGTTGACAAGTTATATTGCTTAAGTGAACAATGGGTTGACAGAAATTACCTGCAAGTAATATGCATGCTCCCAAACATCGATGCCCAGCAAAGGAACCAAATTTGCACCTTTGGTTACCAGAGGATCCTGCAGAATGCTTACAGTAGTAGTTAGCAATAAGAAACACAAAAGATGCTTCACCTATATTAACTTATTATATGAAGATCACCATCAAAAAAAAAAAAAAGAAGAAGAAGAAGAAGACCCACATAGGAAGCATCATAAGTTACTAAAGAAAACACCATACACAAAAAAATAAAAAGTGACAATCACAGAGTCAGACGTCGAGTAATCCTATGGGAGCACCAAATTCCTAAAGTGGTTCGCTGAGACAATTAAAAAGTGACAATCATATTTTCAGTTCCTAAAAGGACACAATTAAGTTATAATGCATATGATCTACTACTCACAGCGCCTACCATACTCGTGTTCCGCCACTGAAACTGCTTAGATGCTACTTCTACGGTTTAATTAGATAAGAAAAGAAACAAGGTAGTGCCAACAGACAAGCACTACATGGGGGCTGATATATCATATGAGTACAAGGAACACTATAGAGTCGGCCCAATTTATTCTGCGTGCCCATCAACCATACATGATATAAATATATTCCTCCTTCTATCAAAATAACCATACTACTCTCGTCTTTTTGTTACTCTCTTCCAGATTTCCTCACAAGTCAAAACTATTATGTTGAAGTGTCTACTCATAGATCATCATTCAATTTGCTTACGCTCTATGGACAACACCAGGATTCTATTCCTGTCATTAAACTTAATATCTATAAAAACTTGTAACAAACTATATGCAAATTTAATTTCTTTGGGTTAGTGGGTTAGATTCTCTCAATGCATCCTACAATCTCACAGAACCCTACATCAACAAACATTTCCTTAGAGGAGGACTCTGATACATATTGTCAACAAATGATGTCTTCAAATCAATAGACGTTTATTTAACAGCCAGAATAATAATGTTTGGTAGATTGTTTCTAATGGAGGTGGAAGTAATGTGAAACCATTATGGTGTTGATAGCATAGCATCTTCTTAGATACAACTGCTAAAGAGTAGACACAAGCCTGACATTTGCGTTAAACAATGGGCAGGCTTGCCCTCTCAATTCACCAAAATTGTATTCAAACATGAGGTTCCAAAAACTCTTTAACTTTTATGTTGAATACTTAAGAATAAAATTATCTCGAACTTCTAGAAACACATAGTAGAGACATATTATCATACCGTTTAACATTTAATGAGCTTCTAGTCATGGCCAAAAAATAAGTTTTCAAAGGATTAACATTACCTGGTTTGCTGTGGTTTCAACAACAAGCTTCTTCAGTTCTTTATCCAGACCTAACCACTGAAAAAACACAAAACAGGGAGAGCAATGTAAACCATAGTAACAACTCATCAGCAATATAATGGGTGCAACACAACAAACTGAAAATAAATCAAAACTCATAGAAAAGCTAAAGATGGACTTACCACCCATCCAGAGCCTTGCAAAGCAGCACCTTCTGCATTAGCCTTTTGCACCAACTTTTCAAAAGATCCAAAATGTGTATCAATTGCCGAGGCAAGGGAACCTTTAGGAAGCTCACCACCTCCTTGCTGTCAAACATTCAGAAAAGAGTACCCTATCAGATCACAAAAATAAGAATCTACACAAACATAAACCAAAAGATAATTATCACAATCACAAATAGAGATGAATTTTAACTTACACTAACAGGAGTAAGATTCTTCCAGAAAATTGAATGGTTCACATGGCCTGTAACATAATTTTAAACATATATCCCATCAAACACAACAAAAAAGACGATCAAAAAAAATGTAAATCGGAAACTGAAGAAGACCCAAATTAACAAACCTCCGCCGTTGAACTTAATGGCACTCTGCAATTTAACAACAGTAGATGTATCTCCTTTAGCTGTAGCTTCAGTGAGTTGTTCAAGAGCTTTATTGTAATTAGTGATATAAGCCTGATGATGCTTTTGGTGATGAATCTGCATAATTTCTCCACTAATTGCAGGTTCAAGGGCACCATAGTCATAATCAAGATCTGGTAGAGAAAAAGTTTGTAACCCTCTAGCATTACTAAACCCTAATTTTGCTAATCCTAAGAATTTTCTACTCATAACTGCTCTAAGAGCCATGGCTAATTTTTCACTCTCGTTGGAATTTTCAGAAACCCAGTAATAAGATTGTTAATTGTCAACCTTAAAAGAGAGATACGAAGAGATTATTATAGAGAAGGCAGACGAAGAGTGACTACGCACTACTCCAACAGTATACACACTCCAACGCACCTGCGGACTAGGTTAACGGTCAAGGTCAACCTTTTCAGGTCCTAGACTCCTAGATTTCGATTTTCTATCTCATGCTACAATAGCCTGTTTGGTAACTTTCTGCTTCTAAAAAAGCAGAAGCCATTTCAGAATTCAGAAGTAAAAATGCAAAAGCAATTTGGTTCACAAGAGGTATATATCTCTCATAGATCATTTTGAAATTTTGTTTTCGATCTACTATATGACTTTTCGATTTGATAAAGTTACAGAAATACTTCTCAACGTGCATTCAAATACTTTCTTAAAGGGTTTATAAACCAAAAGCAAAAACACTTTTGCTTCTCAATAATATAAACAAATTGAAGTCAGGAATAAAGTCTTTCTCTAATAGGTTGTTTGGATAGCACATCAGAAGTAGTTTTTCGATTTCTAGAAGTCGAAAAGTCAGAAATAAATTTGGCTGTCGAATTTCAAAACGACTTCTGGAAATCGAAGAGTTAACTTTTTGTGAAGTAAAATAGTTCTGCTTCTGACTTCGACTTCTGGAAAAGCATAAGTCAGAAGCAGATTTGTATCCAAACGCCCTATAAGTAAATATTTGTGTTCTAAAATGATTTTAATATTGTATTACGCAACTAACTTTTAGCTTCTCAAGTGAATTAAGTCGGAAAGAAAACTTTTTTGTGTGGTGCCCAATGTCATTTCTATGATTTAAACATGTGAATGAATATTCCAAAAACCTGATATTTATCATGCCAACCTGATATTTATCATGCCAACCTGATTCACTGCGTTAACAGAGTTTTCATTATTTTCTTTAATCTATTTTATTTATTTATTTATTTATTCATTTATTTATTCACTTTTTTCCTAATTTTATTTATTATTAATTAGTTTATTTCCACCCTAACTTGTAGTTCTAGTTCAAACAACCCACCTAGACAAAGGAAAACAACAAAGCTAGCTAATTCGTGTAAAACCAGACTAGAGAAGACAAATAAAAATACCGGGTATCACACTATATATACTCATGTATATCATTGTAATAGCTAACTAATTCAGTTTAATATAAAAAGAAATTAAAATTTTTTATCTGAACTCCACTACTTTTATATACACACATAAGTCAAACAATGATATCGTGGAAAATTAACAACTCATAAGAAACTTCAGACCTTCCAGTATATTTATGACGCCAAAAACTAATTCGTGATTCCAAGTACAAAACACAACAACCTAAACTTTAAAAAAACGAGTGCATTATTCAAATACAATTATACGATATATGCGGTATTTTTACATATTGAGAAACAAAAAGTATCACATATATCTTATGTATTTAAACATATAAAAGTATCACATGCATCAGATATGAGAAACAAGAAATTTTAAGAGACTTCTATTGTGTAAAATGTTTCTTATATTACCCATACAAGATATTTATCTTTAGTAATACGACATAAGACTAATATTGGTAATAATACCAAAAAACCTTTAGAAAAAAAATACTTAGTAGTAACACTTTCGCATGTTAACTATTTAATTTTTCATAATTATAGAAAGCCTAACTAAGACAAAACTGCATATATATATATATATATATATATATATATCAAATAAAAATTTATTTTTCACACCCTTCATGTTTTTGGGCCTAGGGTGGTCAACCATCCCGTCCCTACCCAAAAGACGTACCACTATGATTTAGAGTAAAATTTAAGAGCAATCCTTGTAGAAATCCAAAGATCTCTTTTGCCTTATATACAAACTAGGTCTGAAACTTGCTAAGTAAACGAACAATATCGGTTATCCGTCCATATTTTTTAAGTTTTTTTTTTGTCCCAAGTTTACCCCTCAACCATAACTAACCTTCCTGGTCGAGTTAGATTTAGAGTAACTATATCCTCCTTCTATAATTGTTCAGCTATTTGCAAGATGGGATTTCAGAGAAGAATTTATGTTCAGGATCAATTTTGATTGTTTAACGATAACATATACCTTTAACTATCTCCAATGTATGATCACTTACTACTGTTATTGTTTTTCATGTTTTATAACTATCTTAAATTGAAGTAGAGAAGAATCAGAATACCAACGGTGAGTTCAAAATTTAACGCAGTCAACTCTTGATATCACTTAGCATCTCTTCAAGAAAGGTTTGATCTTTTTTCTATATGTTTTTCGTTATGAAGGGTTTATATTGTTCTATCAGTTTATTTCAAAAACATAGGGTTCCAAAATTTAATATGGGATTAAAATTATAGGGTTTCAGTGAAACGTGGAATCAATTGTTTCTAATAAGTTGTCCGAATAGTTCTAATTTCAGGAAGGTGTTTATTAAACATTTGCATTGTTCTTCATTAGGCCAAGTGGTCTTTGTTTCTTTTGTTGTCTATGAACTGGTGATAGGTTTATTTGATGTTAATTAGGAGGTTCATGATTGTAAGATATATCACTGTTTTGTTGTAGGGCCTACGGCCCAACTAGCTATACTTAGGGTTTCCCTTACATGTATATATAAGAGTATTATAGATATGTAATGTGGCTAATGAATCAATAGAAACTTTCGTCTGCCTCTTTATCTTCCCTATATTTCCACTGCAAAACGTTATCATGCACGATGCTATACCAGAGAGCTAGACTGGATCGGTTGATATGGAATCAGCTAAGAAATTTTTGTTGGAATTGAATGAGATAAGTTGAATCTTATTTATTTATTTTTAATCTTGATTTTGATCTTTGATTTTTTATTTCGGCATATCCAATATAATCGTGTCCGTGTATGTAAATACTAGCTATTAAAATCATGATGAAAATTGATTTGATCTTTACTTGTGTGCACTAATTTGTTTTGTGTTTGTACAAGCTATGTTGGTGCAAATCCCGTAATCTCAATTGAGTGATACTTCATAATAGATGTGTATGACGTTTGTGTTGTGATAATCCCATAACTAATTGAGTGATTGGATTTTTTACAGTAGTTGTGATTAGGTATATCATTGCGATAACTAATCTGTGTTGCGATTGGGTGCCGTTTGGTTGTAGTTTCCCTAAAGGATGAAGAATAATCCCCTAAGTTTTGTGGATTAAATTATGATAGTGCTTGGTTATTTGTCTGCTGGCGTCTGACGCATATCAAGGTTCGTTTGGTTTCTGTCAAGCGATTCTGTGTTCACAGAGAAAAGAAAGAATAATCTCTGTTTGTTCATGTTCACGGAGAAAGAATAATCTCCCGTGTGTTCATGTTCATGTCTGTTCATGTTCACGGAGATTTGGGAATGGCCATTTGATCCAGCCGAGTCCACCGATCCGATCCGATCCAACAGAGTCCACTGAGCCGATCTGATCCAACAGAGTCTACTGAGCTGATCCGATCCGATCCGATCCAACCGAGTCCACCGAGCCGAGCTGATCCGATCCAGCAGAGCTGAGCATGTTCCCTGTTTCCAGCACCTGTTCCCTGTTCCAGGCTGGTCTTGGTTTTCTGGCTGTGCGCGATCAAGGTTAGGTTAAATCTATGTACGGCGGCAACCAAAGCTTGAGGTATGTGACTAATGGAACATCTATTGGGCTTATTTATTTATTTTTGGAACATTCTTTTGTCTTAGATAAGTCCATATTATATAAAGGGTCAATTTCAATTTTGAATTTGATAGTGGTTATAGTTGAATGATGTTTTTTTTTGTTTTTGTTCAACTGGTAGTACCAACTCGATTCCAATGTATTCATTTGAAATTTATAAATACTTGAGCACCATTATTTTCTCCCTAAATTTGAATTTTTTGTGGGATGTAATGCATTTGCTCGACTATTAAAGAGTCTGTATTTTCAAAAGATATGTTGGAAATAAAATCACATGTATTCCAATTTTTGTGGAAGAACTCACAAAAGGTGATATGAGTCAAAAGGTGATATAAGAGAACTATCTTTAGTCATATGTTCAACCTAAAGTACGTGGTTGACATGTGTAGTGAGATTCTCTTGGCCTGTTGAGATAATAAATATTCTCAAATTATGTTAAATGTAGCAAAATTGAAAATGGAAAGAACCCCGAAGTAATGAGGGTTAGACGTACCGACTCATATAAAGCATGTGAAAAGGGACATATATATCATGAGACAAAGATGTATTTTTTTTCCCCACTAGTAATGACACCAAAGTACAGGTATCGACTGAATATGGGACGAAGCTAAAATGTAACTCTAGCTCTCATCATAAATGAAAGAGTTGGAAATGCAATATAATGTATGTATCATAATAGGAACCAATTTTCACATCAACTTTAATGGCAACAAGAACTTTGCCTGGCCAATTGACTATCTTATTCGGTTGAACTACATCCAATGTCTGCATTTATGGATTAAAACCACGAGACATAAATTCTCTAAAGCACTTGAGATATATCTGGATGAAACGTAACATATATTCGCTCTAAAGTAATTGAATTGAATCCTACTTTTGTTACGTAATAAGGCCACACCACTTATTAAATCTCTCAAGACTCAATGTCTAATCTCTGTATGTACTAAGGGTTAATCACACCAAAGGGTATTCATGCATGAACTATTACCTACCTTTTTGTAAACTTACAGTGAAAATGAAGTTTATTGCATCTATAAATTATTTCTAATGAATGAGGAATGAAGCATATTCATAGAAAATTAATGTGTCAATCTAGTGAATTGTTTATCACTGGAACTTGAATTACTGAATCCATATTAACCCCAACAATGAACTGATTAGGCCGGATTGATTCATAAAGACTTTGACATAACCATAAGGCACATTGGTTGTGACACAATGTTCCGTTTTGAAAGTACTAACACGGGCATCACTTCATTTGAGTGTACAAGATAATGAACTAATAGAATGCGAATTACGACATCTATCACAATCAAAGATTTCTAAAGTTACTAGATTTGCACTTTGCTCTCCCCATTATGCTTTAGAGTAAGAAAGCACGTCACTCATCTTACAAAGTCTTTTCTTTAGTAAAACACGATTGAGACCATCCTGTTTTAGTTAAATGTAAATGGTAAATAAGTCATTTTTCAAAGAATAAAGTGTTGTTAGCGAACATATATCCATGCAGAATGCGGACCATTTAAGTGATTTATGGCTCGTGGATGATTCGACGCATTGAATCGATTATTGCTCACAACATACAATGCGTTTAATTTTTGTAAAATTCCTAGCACATATTACATATTACACAATGCAAAGTGCAAAGGCTCACCACCCTTGTTAATGCTAGAGAATCTACATCAAAATGACTTGATGAATATTGCATGTTTAATAGGATCAATATAGAGCATCTTATACCCAATGGTCTCGCAGAGGCTAGCATCAAAGGTTACAGATGGTGCCTAAGGAATAGTTTATGTGTACCAATCTATCTTTAATTGCTTTGGGGTATGCAATATTACACGCATCTTACTTAATTCGTTTTAGAACCCAACATTAGTCGACCTTTTTACTGTACCGGTTGGTAACTGGATTTAATCCTGACATTCGGGTTCTTACGCATTTTTGGTTGCACTATATATGTGCCATTACGAATCCACATCGTACTATGATGGGTCTTCAAAACTGTTAAATAGTTATGTTGGAAATAAGTTCCCAACAATTATCCGCATTTTAAAACTTTTGGCAGGAGATCTCTTACCGCTAGATTTGCGGGTTATCACTTTAATGAGACAGTCTTCCCATCGTTAGGGGGAGATAAGAAAAGGTATTTTCTAAGGGAACGACAGGAATTGTCGTGGTGTGTTGCCACTGTGTCTCATATTGATTCTTGTACTCCACAAATGTAAATGTGAAGTGATAAAAAAATATTCGATTTTCAGAATGTACACTGATGTTGCTAAAGTGATGAGATCACACATACCAGCTGCAAACCTACTTGCAAAGTTACAAATCCTCAATACGGGATATACACCATAGACTAAGGTGTTGCAACTACACTTGGTAGAAGTGTAGTTGAGGCCGTGGATCCATAAAGGAAGATGGAGAGACCACCAGGTTCGATCAATGCTCACCTAAAAGGAAGTAGATGAGTAAGGCACAACCTAATTTGTATCATTAATGAAATCATCTCATTTGATTGTCTCTGACTATGTCCATGAATCAATACTGGAGGACGCTCTGAAGTTTAATGATTCCAGAGAACAATGGCATCCCAAGTGGATTATGAGAATGCGCACGAGTCAAAAGATCATGCGAGCATATTGATGATTAATTTCATATACACTTGCTCAAGGAAATAAAGCAAGAAGAGATAGAACCAAGCTCCTTGTTGCTTAATGTCAACGAAGAGCATATTTGGCCTACACAATCCAGGTAGAACTTGGTTCTTTGACAAATATACAGGTATTTGGTGTGGTAGTGATAACCAACCTAGTGTAAAGCCTATTGGACATACATGATTAATTTGTCACAAAGCAGAATGAGAAGAAAGTAGTCTTAAAGTATAAAGACTCTCCTTGTGGCGCGAGGTTTCTCACAAAGCCATGGAATTGTTCTCTTGTAATGAACGTTATAGCGTTCCGCTACTTAGTTAGCTTGGTAATTTCAAAAGGACTTGAAATGCAGCATATGTATATTGTTGTTACGTATCTCTGAAAGAATCAAGAGATAGTACAGATTTACAAAAGTACTTGATGGCCTTTTGTTTCCCAAATCAAGTGACTCTAAACCACAGAGTGCGTTTACAGTTAGATAGAACGCTCACTTATAGATTAAAGCAATCATGCGGATGTGGTATACCCGTCTAAGTGGCTATTTGATTTGGAGGGGATAGACAAGCAAGTTATTTTTCTTTGCGTATTCACAAGAAAGTTCTTGATTTGGAATTGTAGCTATCTATGTCTATGGTACAGACATGATGGGTACTCTTGATGTAATAAGAGACCTTAAGAGCTATTTGAAATCCGAATTTGAGATGAAATATGTGACGGACCGGAAAATTACGCCTTTGGCGCGTTGCCCCGCAGGCCATAACTCCCCCGGTGCGCCATGATGAAGCTACGATCCGGGCCTTAGGGCTAGGCAAATGCACGTCCATTTGCCCTTGCAAGCATGCTCGTGGAGCATGATCGGCTAACTTAGCTTCCACACCGCTCCAACTTACCCTTGTTCCGCAAAGGGTTTATTAAGAAAACCAAAAACTTTCTTAAAACGGCAAAAACGTCCTTTTGAGGCTCTAAACGATGGAGTTTGGCTAAATTCTGGTGACCATGTGGATCTAGATCAACATGACTTGATCTTTGGGTCGTTTCCCATCAAAATGGACTCCTCTTGAGCCAAATTACGACACTCGGGTTTTTCTCCTCCAGATAGCTTGCTCTTTGTAGCTTGATAGGAAGTATGAGCATCCACTTACTGGCATGCAACTAAGCCTCATCAAGTCTGGCCACAATCATCTCTTGCGTCGAGCTACCGAGCTTAGATGATATGAGGGGCCAACGTGCTGGACCGGCAATGCTGCAACTCATTGCGGCTGCCTACGTACCCTTCCCTACTCTAAAGGGATCGAGCACTAACCGTAGTTCATCCACGAAGGGACTAGCAACTCATTCCAACTCGTTTGCTAGGCCGTGGCCAAGCAATAGTGGTAATGGCCTAGTCCGTATAGGCCGTTCCGTCAAAATGCAACCAAGTGATGCATGTTCGGTCTGCAATATGGCATAACGATGCCTAAGCACCAAATGCCCTCTTCGCGAGGCTCTACACAACTATAAATGAGCCTTAGGCATCATTTATACTCTTCCTACTAAGCTATGAAGCTTGCTTGGTACATAGTCCGCATATGCACCTTCAACCAACTACCCTCCCTATATATGTCTTAATGGAATTTCTACAAGTATGGAAAGGGGAGCATATTGACATGCTTGCTTCACTATTCATGGCCGTTGCCATGAATTTCGAATGACCGCCAAGATGAATGTACATTCACCCTGGCTCACATGCCGATTTCCACTGTCCCGCCATGTTGGCCGTCCATATCCAACTCGATGTCCGGCCATGTTGGCCGTCCACTCAAGCAACTCGATGTCCGGCCATGTTGGCCGGGATTACATTCAAGGTCATCTACCTAACTGACCTAATGCAACATTTGATGCAGGATTGGCTCTTGGCCAATGTAGCTTCCAACCAATGCCATATTGGCCTTAGCCAATATACATATGCGATGTGCCTTACTTGGCACCAGATATGGCCTGGCCAAATGCATCTCACCATGCAAAGGAAGCTTTGGATGAAGCTTCATCACAAACAAATGGCGCATCTTTTAGCATGCGCCATGCTAAAAACACGGGGTGTTACAAAAAATCTGGGGAAAACTCGACCAAATACTGAGCTTGTGGTATATTTTTCCAAAAGTTTGCATATGTCTAAAGTTGTCAGGCAATTTAACAAAGACATGCATCCTGATAGCACTCCCATGATTAGTTGAAGTACAAAATAAGTAAATGACCATTTCGTCCAAAGAAAGATGACGAAGATGTGTTGGGATATAAAATTCCCCTACCTAAGTGCAATAGACGCATTGTTGTACTTAGCATAATGTACTCGAACAAATGTTACATCCTCAGTGAACTTGTTAGATAGATATATCTCAGCGCCAACGCAACGTCATTGGAATGGTATATTGAATGTAATCATGTACTTAAAAGTAACCATTAACATGAGTTTGTTTTATCCCTGCAAAGACATAAAAAGGAATGCTAGAGGAACTGCAATCAAAGGTTGTTGATTATGAAGGAACAATAATCTCTTCTCCAACGAAATTAATCAGGGGGAGATATGGTAGACTATTTTCTAAGTCATTACCGATATTCAGTTTTGAAAAGTACACGATTACAGGAACTGTCTGGAACGACTCTGAAAGTAATCATGGGGAGATGCCGACATCAGGGGGAGGATCCAAGGATATGATGTCGACATATTTTACTTGAAATTGAAGTTGTGTTGTACTCTTTTTCCCTTCGATCGAGAATAGTTTTCCCGAATGGTTTTGTTACTCGACAAGGTTTTTAGCGAGACAACACTAAAAGCATCAAGTATGTTGAACGTTGAAGACATAAAGATCGTGTTGATATTACGAAAATATCCGAATCTAAGAAATGAAATGCGATAGTCCTGTTAAGCAACGTAACTTCCAAAATCAACAACAAGGTCTTATAAACATTCAAGTCGCCAAAGTAAAGTGTGATAAACTTCTTCTGACTGCATTAGACTAATGAAATTTGTCTCACATCAGGGGGAGCATCTAATGGTGTGTTGAACTATTTTCCTTCACCGAGGTTACTTTTTCCCACAGGGTTTTATTACTCGGCAAAGTTTTTAATGAGATAACAACGAACACCGAGAATGTAATTTCCCAGCTAAGACTATTGTCTTTCCTACAAGGATTTTCTTCCTCAGGAGTTGTGAAGCGACTAGTCAACTTCAACGGAGCAAAGTGATCATCTGCAATGGATCACCCTTACTTGCATCTGTCATGTTGTACTCTTTTCCCTTCTTCAAGGTTTTATCCCACTGAGTTTTCCTTGTCAAAGTTTTAATGAGGCAACGTATATGCATCCAACTATGTTCTAAGTTCACTTAATGTTGTACTCTTTTTCTGTAGTTCAGGTTTTGTCCCCCTGGGTTAGCCTGACGAAGTTTTAACGAGGCAATTAACTTAGACTCGTGATATTTGAAGATCGTATTGCATGTGATGAACTATATGTTTAGTACGAGACAACATGTGAAGTACTACATGTGAAGAGTTGTACCAAGGTTTTGTCCCACTGGGTTTTTCCTTGTCAAAGTTTTAATGAAGCAATTGATTTCGGCACAAGTCATAAAGGAGAGGACGACATTTTAAGAACTACATTCGAAGCACTATATGTGAAGCACTGTATATGAAGTTTTATTGGACCGCACAAGGGGGGGTGTTGTAGGGCCTACGGCCCATGGATGTGCGGCCCAACTAGCTATACTTAGGGTTTCCCTTACATGTATATATAAGAGTGTTATAGATATGTAATGTGGCTAATGAATCAATAGAAACTTTCGTCTGCCTCTTTATCTTCCCTATATTTCCACTGCAAAATGTTTTAGGTTTTGTTTATACCATTTATATCTGTTTTTCAGTATTGTTCTTGCTTGTGGTTCTTACGATTTATTTTTCTTGTATTGCGTAGATCAAAACAATCGCCATTTATTTTGTGTATTCATACTATTGTATTCATCCAAACTATTATAGTTGCAGTAGATGTTCACTACTATTGTGCTATCATCACGATTAATGGCTCTCACTGGCCAGTGTCTAAAATGGCAGCAACATTAAAGGTTACCAGACAATTACCTTTTGAAATTGTTTTTGTCTTTGAAAGTTTTTATATTTGCATCTACATTCTCATCTAAACGCCCTTATATCTGTTTAGGGTTGTTGCTACTTGGAACTTTGTTTTGTTTTGTTTTGTTTTGAGGAATTGGTGCCATGAAACAAGTGGAAGACGATATTTTTCCAACAACTGTTAGACATCCTATCAAATTAAGCATAAACATTGAGTATATTAATTGGAATGTATGTGTGTCTTGTTGTTAGAGCATTGCTCGGTCGAACTCGCAAGCGTTGCTATCTCAAGCTTGTTTGTCAAGTTTAGTTGCCAAAACTATAAGTCTTGATTTCTAGTTTACTTAAAGCTAAGTCTCGGATTAGGATAGCAAGTGTAGTTGAGCTTTAGACTTCACTCCGTTCATCGAATTAAGACGAAGAACTGCTCAAAGGAACTTATGGAACTTCATCAATAAAAGGTATGTGAAGACTTGAACTCATCTATCACTCAAAAGTGTATCTACTCTATCTCCTATTTGATACAAAAAGTCGTATTACTATATAGACTTCAATTATACACATTTGGTATTTCGAAACAGTTTATCTCGCTTATCTATTTCTCGAAATATGTGTTGGTAAGCTTTAAACTAACCAAGTTCATCTTTTATTCTTGACTGAAAGTAAAAATATGATCATGTGAAAATCGCCTTGTAACATCTTACATGATTTGTGTGAGACAGTCATTTGATGTAGACTCGAAATGTTTCGTATTGATCATTTGATCACTTGAAAATTGCTTTGAAGCTAATAGTTTGTGTGAGACAGCTATTGTCGTCTTCCAAGAATGTTTCAATGATTGAAATGAGGGTTTAGAACATGTAACCATGATTGGATATAAACATAGTGTGTATTCACATTTGTGTAAAGTCCAAAACCGGGAACCATGGTATGCGTACATGTGCGCGTACTGGTTGGTTGTTGGAAGTCCGGGAACTAAGTATGCGTGCCCGTACGCGTACTGGCAGAAGTTCAAGTTCATTGAATTTCTGCTGGAGTTTGGAAGTGTAAAATGGTATGCGTACACGTACGCGTACTAGCATAACCAAACTCAGTGCGGCTACTTAGGTATGCATACCCATTTGCATACTTAAGTAGGTTATGTTCTAAAATCGGTTTGTTCATGAACTAATACATTTATATAATATGGAATGCAATCTTTTGCAAACCGTGGATATAATGTTCATGAAATGATTCGAGTGAATCAAAATCGATTTTGCTTCAATTGTGTCTTGTATACTTCTATGAGAATATAAGCAATTGAACAACTCTCTAACTAGTTTCATTTGAGTCATTTGAACTAGTTATGATAAAGATGAATAAGGTTGATACAAAAGTGCGCATATGGATAACCATTGGTTAATTATTGTTGAATCAACTAAGTTTACACGTTTAGGTACAATTACCTTTATCTAAATGTTGGTACATTTAATTTGTGTATAACAGAGCTAAGTTCGATCTAGCGGTTGAAAGATATTATCTTGAATCTAATCATGTTTTTCATCTAACGGTGAATATTGAATGCTTTGTTACCAAGGTAACATTGATTGCAAACCCTGATTTGAAGACTATATAAAGGAGAACTCTAGCAACTGGGAAACCTAATCCCCACACCTCATGTGTGATACTAGTTGCGACTAGAGTCGATTCTCCTTTAACCTTAGGTTTTTCACGAAACCCTATAGGTTAACGACTTAAAAACTTCATTGGGATTGTGAAGCCAGACCCAACTATTTTTATGTAGTTGCGAGTTCTGATCTTGTTGTTTGCTATCGTGATTGAGTACTATCTTCTTTAAGATTTGCTCTAGATTTATTCTCCGATAGGCAAGATTGAAAAGTAGTCACGAACATCTTCGTCTCATCGTTTGTGATTCCACAATATCTTGCTTCGTTAATCGATTAAGATTATTGTGAGGTGATTGATAATACTAGGCTGTTCTTCGGGAATATAAGTCCGATTTATCAATTGGTTCCTGTTCACCTTGATTTATCAAAAGACGGAACAAATCTCATAGGTATACCTATGGGAGACAGATTTATATATTCAATAGACTTTTCTGTGTAAGACATATTTATTTATCAAGTCTTCGACTTTGGGTCTTAGCAACTGGTTGTGGGTGAGATCAGCTAAGGGAATCAAGTGCGCAGAATCCGACGTGGTTCAAGAGGCGTAAGGAACGCAATTGTACCTTGATCAGTGTGAGATTGATTAGGGCTCAACTACATTCCAGTCCGAAGTTAGCTTGGTAGTAGGCTAGTGTCTGTAGCGGCTTAATACAGTGTGGTTTTCAAATCTAGACTAGGTCCCGGGTTTTTCTGCATTTGCGGTTTCCTCGTTAACAAAATTTCTGGTGTCTGTGTTATTTCTTTTACGCATTATATTTTGTTATATAATAGAAATATCACAGGTTGTGCATAGTTCAATCAATTAGAGAATCCAACCTTTGGTTGTTGATTATATTGATTGACACTTGAACATTGGTCTTTGGTACCGTTCAAGTTGTTTCACATAATAATCGGAGCTCACGGATTTCTATCTCATTTTATTTGTTGATTACATTGTGAAACAGAGATACGAACTCTTAGATATACTTTTCTTGAGATTGAGTCTGACTGTCTAGTTGATTCTCTCGAAAGTATATTGGAGTTTGTCCATACAGATTGCTAAGCGAAATATTGGGTGTGGTTGTTGTACCCCGGCTTTTTCAATTGGTATCAGAGCACGCAAACACTATAAACCTAATAAGTTTGTGTTTGACTGATCCCTAAAGTCTGTTCCTATGGGAAATTTCTTTGGGAAACTTACTCTTGGCATTTGTAACGCACGCCAGAATTCCTTAAAGACCGTTCAGAGCTTATTATCCATTAAACCTCTGGTCTCTCATGATAATCTCGTTCCCTCTAAGACTCTGGAAAACTTAGATGAAGAGAAACAGTCTAAAGGAAAAATTAAAAGTTCTTCTAAGAAAAATCGTTGGAGAAAACGTGGTCAACGCTCAAAGATATGGAATCTCGCTAGATTAACTCTTAATCTCTTTGAGGAATACTATCGTGATGGATCAATTGACAAAGATCTATTTAGTGCTTTTGAAAGCGTTTTTAAATTCTTAGAAAAGCTTAATTTGATTGAGGGAAAGATTCCTTCTGATAAAAGTTATGTACATGGCAAATCATGTAGTCATGATGTACGAACTATGCTTACTACCAACTCTTGTGAAATTGATAAAAATATTTCTGGAAAGTTCGGTGTAGGTCCTAATCGTCGGAAAACGTCATTCCTTGGTCATAAGAAAAAGGATTTAAAAAATTCTATTAACCCTGAGTATCATCATTACTATGATTATACTTCTGTTACAGTTCACAAATATCAACCGGAAAAGTTGCATGAGAATCTCTCTGCATATCTTGAAATTCAGATATATCCATCAGCAGTTCTTCTTCTGGTTTTTGTTGGTGAAGGGGTTTCTTCTACAATTTCTTCTCTAATTGTCCGCTTAATTGTTCTATTCATAACCATTTTTTGTCTTCAATTGAATGTAACGAAAATTAGATATGAAGCTGATGTTTTTATTTCGATTTCTCATGTTTTTTGGTTCGATTTTTGAAACTGATGATTTTTTATTTTTGCTCTTCAATATGATTTAGATTTCTGATGATTTTTGATTTGATTAAAACAGACCTAGGTTTCGAAAATTTAAAGTATTTTCTAGGAGCAGAAATTGTCTGAAAGAAGAGAGAAGGAAACTGAAAAAGAGAAACTGCAAACATGTATCTTCATCTGTTAGTTTGACACACGTGTTTTTGGTTATGGGTAGCTCGGTAATTTCGCTTTTTTTTGGACCTTTTTTGGACCAGCGGTTAAAAGCTATATCCCGCTGGACTATAGGTTAACCCGGGTCGGGTTTTGTGGACCAAATAACAAATTTCTCACGGGAAATACCCATAGGGGACTTGTTTCCCATGGGTTATCCATGATTTACGAAAAATATTTATAACTCTGCCACAATCCAACAAATTGCTATCTAGCATATCCACGTTGAAGCCAAATGTGCAAAAAGAAATTATATCGACAATAAAATTATCAAGTACAAAGTTTTTTTTTCCTTCTCAATCTTAGTTATAGTCCAATAAGATTGATCTATAGGTGGACTAAAAGAAAATATAGTTAACATTGTAAGATAGATCATCTGTAGTATAATTTGTTTGAGTGAGTTACGAAAATACTTTATGCGCATCCTATTGTTGTTAAACTTCTATGAATATTTAACAAAATAATAAATAAAATCAATGATAATACCTTTTAATAAAATTCTAAACCGAAGGTATGCGGTGGGGACCTTAAATCCCATCCCCTGCATAACTAATTTCGGGGTTTACCCATACCCAACCCCAACCATGTTTGTGCGGAGCGGGTACCCACGGGGATGAGTTTGGGTGGGACAAATTGCCATCCTAAACTTGGACATGTAAATAATATTACAGACTCCAAAATTTTCAAAATAACTAATTCTCTTTTTTTGCCAAAAGGAAAGAAAGAAAGACAAATAACCAGAGCTCAAATTAGGGCAGTGTGGAATTATTAATGTACCAGTGCTGGTTAGTTTAAGCCAAAAAGAAGAGTACAAATTCCTTTGAAGAATTTTTGAAAGTTGAATGTATACAAGAACTACAGTAGAGATAAAGAGATGAGATAATATTTATATTATCAATTACCAATTGTTTAGAAATACTCAAAAAGTTCCGATGTAAAAAGAACAACTAATGTACCTATGAAATAATATCTGTTTAGTATATGAGAACAGCAACAATCAATTGTCCCAGCAAAACTAGAGAGACGGATGGCAAATCCCACTTACAAGAATTGACTGTTGGGGACCTAATTCACAAAAATTGGCAATAGCCAAAACTAGAATATGAACGTAAAAATAATAACTTGCATTCTTTCCAAATCTCCTAATTCTTATTACTTTTTGCTTTGTTTTTTAGTGGGTGTTTCATTGAATATCAACAAATCCACAAAATTCAAGTTGATTGAAGATGTGATATTTCCTTCCTGATGAGAATTTTCCGTGGTTGGAGCAGTTCTATCTGGAAGATTTTACCGTAGATTAATTAGCAAGATTGGTCACCGTTTTATGCATCATGGAGGTCTTTGTTGGAGTTCCATATCGGGGCTTTGGGAACATCATCATCAGGAACCACCGCAGTTCCACCTTCCAAGCTTATTAAAGGATCAGTTTCACTTTCCTTTGCCTGCAAAGGTTCAAAACAGGTGAAATAGTTACCACAAAAAGTGATACTGATATAGAGTACTTGGAAAATGAAATGCATGAACCAGCTAAATTTGTTTTCAACTCCTTGGCGAACACGGGACAGTAAAATACCACTAATAGAGTCTCCACAAGGATTGAGAAAATGACACATACAAGATGTAGAGTTGTTCAGGAGAGTAACATAGGTAGAGATACACTACGGATATAGAGTTGTTCAGGAGAGTATTATAGGTAGAGATATACCACGGATATTGAATCAAAGAATGAGATATGTTTCAGACTCTCCAGAATATTCCAGATTTCTAGTCCTCCAAACATGACCTAAGATCCACCAATCGTTCTTGTGTGGTCTAATTATATGCAAATGGACTTGACGGACAACCAGAGACAAAAATAAAATTAACCAGAAAAGAAACAAAAAGCAGCACTGCAACAGCAGTAGTACCTGGGACAATTGTGGAGCAGGTTCACTGGATTTTGCCTGAGTCTCACGAGTGCAAAAGAAAGAATAAAGTAGCATTCCAACTAAGGCAACCATGATTCCAAGAATATTACGCCAGCTAAATGGGTCTCTGAGCAAAATATAACCGAATGCCAGAACTAGACATGTTTTCAAGTGTCCCAGGACTTGGTAGGTGACTGGAGATGTCTTTCCAATTACAAGAAATGTGCTAAAGTTAACAGATACAGAGATAAGGCACGATAGGACAATGAAAACCTGCAAAAAATTACACAATCATAATTAGAATTTGTTAGCCAAGTTTAAATATATACATTAACAGACTTCTAATGCTCTCACCAGCACTTGAGGAGTGTACTGGAAAAGCAAACACATTTTCATTGGTCAATAGTCCATCCAGAAATGGACCAGTAATGAAAAGGGTCATGGCTTGATAGGGGCAAGATTGATATAAAAGTTGCGTTGAAGAAACTTTGAATCTCTTCTGAATGGTATTGGTCATCTGAGAAGAAATGTTAAGATCTTGAACAAGAGAGAGAGATGTAACTGACTTGAAAGCGCAAAAGTGAAAGAGCTAAACCTAGATGTATTTATCATGACACTAAATTAAGCAAGCACTATATCGATCGAACTGCATGCACTTAGAAAGAAGTGCATGCAATAACTCATGATAATTCATTATAACATCTTGCTGAGCAGATAAAATAATGAAATGCAAATATAAAAGTGGCCACTTGAGGATACAATTTGAGCAACACATGTTGTGAGAACTGCAAGCAGAGATAAGACAGAACCAAGAACATTGAGCTGCAGATCAGTCACGGTAGCAATTCCGACACCCATAAGAAGCACAGAGAGTGAAAGCTGAATACTTCGACTGTGATGAGGACAGATAAAGTATTAGGCACGCATGGTATAACGAACATGGATCTTAATTTGAAAATGAAGTTGAGATTAGCTAAAGCTTCAAGCTTACATGAATTCTTAACATCAAATTCTATCACTGTTAACTCATAACAGAGACATGCTCACAGTAGTATGTAGATGTCATGTCAATATAGAAAGGTTTCCTATGATGATTTTCTTTTATTGGCTACAAGGTTACTATACTCTTCTCTTATAAAGCTTTCAGAATGTTCATTAGAATAGACCAACTGTTTTAGTTTAACTGATGACTTAGAAGACAACAAGACACACCCATAGACAGCATCCTTGACATTGCAACAGTCAAGCCTGAGTTAAATACTAACCTGAAAAGTTTCCTGAAGAAAAGGGTCTCCAAAAGGACAGTACAGGGGATGATAGCCAGTTTCGTCATCTGAAATGTGTTAGCAAAGGACCAATGTCAACAAACAATATTAAAGTGGACTAATGATTGGGACGTTAAATCACCATTCAAAAAGGCAGTAGATATAAGACAGTAGCGGCTATGAGGAAGTCAATAAATGCACTGTGACCAAAGCATGAAAAAAGGTGAAATGCATCAGATTTAATTTATCTATTTGCATTGGTTGGACCAATGGATTCCGCCTTCTGACCATATCAATAATATTTAAAGAATGTGATATATAGCATGGTGTGGAAGAGTTGAAGTCAAATTAGTGGAAGTGTTTCAAAGATATAAGCTGCAATTCCACAAATGCCCAATAAGTTGGCACCATAACTGTAAGAAGAGAAAAAGGAAAAGACTCCTACCTGGTAGAACCCAACGGAGTTGAAACCCAGACTAAGATTTAGAAGTCCAATGGATATCCCATTTAGTACGCCAAATCCCATTACAGCTCTCGCGTCAAATGGTTTATGTTCAAAAAGTTTCATCCATAATGCCACGTGAAGCGAGCAGAAAGTTACCAGCAGATGCCAGCTCGTCAGAGTTGTGGCTGCACCCAAATGTTCGAAGTAAGGCAACGGAAATTTCAATTCACACAAGATGAATCATTCACATTGTAGATGAGAATCAAAACAAAAGGATGCATGCAAACTAACAGACACTTCTTTCTTTCAAGATTTCTTCAGATATTAGCGAAAAATATATTATGACACAATAAACATACAATTAGCTTGGTTACGATTACATATAACCTAGGCATAGCCACCATAACCATAGAAAAATTTGTCCCAACAACTTGGAATCAGATACATGGCTACTCTCTCTGCGCTAAGATGTATGAACATGTCCTATTTTTTTCTGTTAAAAATGTCCAACCATTTCGTACAATTTCCAAACACTGCTTTCTGACCTCCACCTTCTCACTCAAAGTAAAAGGATAAGAACACTGGCTGATGCTTCTAGAGCATCTATCATCTAAGTCCACATCACACATGACCATTATTTTTTTTCTTTCTGTGGTAACACCAGAGTATAAGTGTTGTCATGTAGGCAGGTTTAGCCTCTCTACCCCCCTCACTATAGCTCCTCCAAGGAACCACTCCTAGCTTTCTTCAAGTACCCAGTTTTATCTTATAACACCATTCTTATAGTCTTGCTCTAGATCATTCTTTTATGTTTTATGGGTTCCTAGTCCTTCCGTTTTCCTACATTAATTTCCTGATCTATGCCATCAACACTCAATCACTGTTGTTTCTTTTCTCTATTGTTTCCTTTCTTTTGAACAGACATCTTTTTGCGTTAGTTATTTCTTTAACTGCCAAGTTAATTCTTTACAACATCTGTCAACTATCCCCCTCAAGACTTGCATACATCTGTCCGGTCTGAAACTAAATATGTTATGTCATATGCGGAAGAATAAGAACCATATTTAGCTACCCACTCAGCTAGACAAGTTATTTTTTTATTTTTATTTTTAAAAAAGATTCCAAATTAACTAAGTTACAAAGAAAAAATGCCCAATTGTGGGAAATTCAAAGCATGAAAAACTAACTAACCTGTTGACAAAAGATTTGCTGGGATCATAACTTACACAAGCTGCTGAAAAAAGAACCTAAAACGGAAATTAACTTACCAAAATGGAAACCAAGAGTACTAATAAGAGCCTTATTGCAAATCACAATCGATACCGACGAAACAACAGAAAGACTCAATGCCCCAATGGTTCCAAGCTGAAACTTCCCACTCTCAGTCATCTTCTTCTTATTATTATTCGTTTTCTTCTTTCTCGTTTTAATCAACAGTTTCTCAATCTGGATCTACCATTATAACCAATCAGAAACCCATAATCTTTAAACATCAAAAACATAAACAAAATCATTGAATTCAAAAATACCAATTACCTCATTCCAATATTACTAATCGAAGAGATCAACCAAACTGAGACTCCCTAACAAAAACCTGCATCCATTATCATCATCAATACATGAACAACAGTGAAATCAAAAATCTCAAAGAACCCAAAAATCAATAGCTACAACATTTGAAAACCCTAGATCTAGTTTGTAGTTTAGACCTGTAATGTAATCTGGGAGTTCAATTCGGAAGATCTAAAGAGAGAGAGAGAGAGACTGACCGATTTAACGTAAACTTGAAAACTGAGTTTGTGTTTATTTTTTGTGCCGTTTTCTTATAATTGACGTTGCTGCTGCTGCTGCAAAATGTGAAGAGAGATTTAAAGGAACGAAAACCAAGTCTGTGATTTCATACGCTTTTCCAGAGATGGAAAACGCTGGGGAGTGGGATGGGGGGTATAAAAAATGAATGAAATTAGATGTGTTAATGTACACATGGAATGAGATACTCTACAAATATCGTACTCTTAATTGCAGCTTAATTTTTATATATAAGCGCCATTTTCCGACCTCTACGGGGCACCACTTCCTTTCTTGAGTTGTTTTATAGCGGTTTGGAATCTTTGGATGCACACTTGAGCTTCTTTTTCAAAAATCAAAATGTCAAAAGTTAGTTTGACAATAATATTTGAAACGACTTCACAGAAGCGGGAAAATCAGCTTTTTATGAAGCAAAATAGTTTTGCTTCTGACTTCTGACTTCTGCTTCTCTAGAAGCAGATTTATATCCAAACACGATATTATAGGTTGTTTGTATACACACATAGAAGTTGTTTTTTGACTTCTGGAAGTAAAAAAAGCCAGAAGTTAGTTTAGGTACACAATTTCAAAATTATTTCTAGAAGCAAAAAAATCAACTTTTTTTATAAAGCAAGATGTTTTTGCTTTTCGACTGTTCATGACCTACTTACTGGTATCCAAACGCGCTATTAATCACCGATAAATTATTTTTTTACGGTTGTTTGGATATAAATTGAAAAGTCATTTTTCGACTTATAGAAACGAAAAAGTAAAAAATTAGTTCGGTGGTATGATATTAGAATGACTTTTATAAATAAAAAGCTAATCGTTTGCAGCATAAATTGTATTTTGGTTTCTGATCGTGGAAGTGATTTATTTTGGGTTCGACTTTGATGTTTGATGAATTTAGAACAAGCACCATTAAATGGTGATTAGCGCTTGCCCACTCGTTTTCTTAAACAAAAAGCTATAGAGCACCCAAACAACAATTGTTTGGTGACAAACATACATAATCATCAGGGCTTAATTGGGGGCCACGGTTTTTAATTGGAGGCCTCACCAATTTTGTTTGCACCCAAAAATTTTCAGGGGCGTATCAATAGTAAAAGTGAAAATACTGATTTACCCCTTATTTTTTTAATTTTTTTAAAATCAAAATTTTAAAATTAAAAACAAAACTTTAAAATCAAAATCAAAACTTTAAAATCAAAATCAATTTTTTTTCGATTTTTTTTTTCTGCTCAAATTTGTATGAAAAGTCGTCATCAATTTTTTTTTAAAATTAACGACCCTCAAGAGTCGTCATTGTTTCAGTGACGACTCTAAACAGTCGTTATTATTTCAAAAACGACTCTAAACAGTCGTCATTGTTTCAGTGACGACTCTAGATAGTCGTTATTGCTTATAAAAGAGTCGTTGTCTTCTTTAAAGATTCATTAATGGCGGAATACATAAAAGGGTCGTCATATGCGTATTTGAACATTAACGACTGTCTAGAGTCGTCACTGAAACAACGACGACTGTTTAGAGTCGTTTTTGAAATAATAACGAATGTTTAGAGTCGTCACTGAAACAATGACGACTCTTGAGGGTCGTTAATTTTAAAAAAAAATTGATGACGACTTATAAAATTGAAAAAAAAAATTGATTTTGATTTTGATTTTAAAGTTTTGTTTTTAATTTAAAAATTTTGATTTAAAAAAAAAAAATAAGGGGTAAAACAGTATTTTCACTTTTACTATTGATACGCCCTGAAAATTTTGGGGTGCAAACAAAATTGGTGAGGCCCCCAATTTTTTCCTGATAATCATTTGAACTGATTAGTCGGTGAGTGTCCCACGTCCAAGATTTGCAATTCTCTACCAACTAATTAAAAAAATGCAGCATCACCCCTTCGCATTAAACCACCCCTGATCTTGCACTTGTTTTTGAGCAACGAAGACCCATGATGTATGCCGGTTGAAAGCTTATTCTTTTTTTTCTCCCCTTAATTTTGCGGGAAAACCAAGATTTGCACCAAATGGGATCGAGTCAGCTAAATTCTCAATTAATAAAATCACGTGTGTGGAAGCTGTTGAGACCTGAGAGCACGAGATGGCGACTAATATTATTAGTCACCCCAAAACATTTTCCAGTTAATATAATATTTCGCACAGTTAATTTGTCTAGCAACGTTGTCTGCTTGTTTAATAAGTTAAGAGCCAAATTTGTGCACGAAGGCTGCTTACTTTGTGCACGAGCAAAGAGCCAAATTTATGCGGCCATGTGTTGGACAACTAGTTTATTTTTACAGGTGTTGTGTGTGGTAATATCAGATCGCCAGGCGTAAGCATCGTAAGAGACGGTTATAAGATAAAAAGATAAATGAGATACACCAATCAAGAGTCTAAAAGGTGATTACGTCAGATGCGAGATATTTGTAGCTTCGCCGCATGAAGGACGCGTGGAAAGTCAGTCAAATCAACTGACGGTCAAGTTCAAAATAGAGACAATGCAGTTAATCAGGTAGCAGAAGAGATGTGATACAACTGTAAGAGAAGGTACGCCTATTTCGAGATATTTAAAGAAATAAGCTTGACTCGAAATTTCTTCTTTATAATATTAAATTTACTAGAAGTCATACGACTTAGTCTCATAAAGATATAAGGTAATGCATGTGAGCAAATAGATAGCTCAGTCTTCACATACATCTTTTCTTGATGAAGTTCTCCAAATGTCTTCGTTGATCCTCGGTCTTCGAAGATTATTCGGTGATGTCTGATACTTAACTACCAACCTATATACCTAGTCGGATACGTGACTTTAGTATAAATCAAGATATAGTTTTGCGCATTGGAAAACAATTTGATCTTGCAACGCGAGATCAAAAATGAACTAGCAGCTTTGGGACTCTTGGATTGTGAAGATGTGACATCAGCTAATTGCGTATTTAACCACAGTTAGCTAACCAAATTTTTAAGCCATCTTTCATATATTCATGATGCCAATAAGATCATCTTTAATCTTTACCCTATAAAGACTATTATTATTACGAGATCAAAAAAATTTACATGAGTTGTTGTATTTGTATCCCGCACGACAAGTTTTGTTCCATCAATTGGGAACATATACATATGGAAAAGGTCAGTCCTTAACAAACGTCCAGTTTGATCCTTGTGGAGGAGGATACACATATTGCGATAAAAGATGAAATTTCATAATTGATTTGCTACTTAAGACATTCCATAGAGGGATATGAATATGCATTACAAAATAGGCGGTCTAAGGTGTCAGAGGAGGAGCCAGAAGAAATGGTTCAAATGATGAATAACAGGACCTCCGAAGTGATACAAACAAAATGAGAAGAATGCATGATTTTAGAAAATAAAATAAAATTCTTATTGATCGAAATGGATAAACTCATAGTACCTTACAGGTTAGGTGAAGTAAAGCATCCATTGGCTTGTTACAGAATGAAAACATAAAGAAATTGGGAATTCTTAAGGATTAAACCGAAGTATTTGATAATCGGGATATTTATATTATGATGTAGATTCATCCGAGTATTATCCAAAAAGGTAAGATGGCTGCAAACTTCGGGGAGGAGAGAGGATTTTCAACTTAGATTTTGCTTCCAATGAATATTTTCAAGAACTTTGTAGTCGGTGAAGTAAAAAATCAAACAAACAAAAACAAATTAATCCTTTATTAAGATTTGTCAAATATCACAAATATATTAATGAACATTCATATCAAATGCTTGGTGAAAATTTGGTCAGCGAAATTCTCCATTTCTGATGTGTTGATATATATATATATATATATATATATATATATGTCCCCACAATGGACGAGCAAAAGATTGAGCAAAATCAAATATGGTCAAAAAACCAATCATAGTGGAGTGGAGTATAACCAAATATGATCGGGTTATCTACGGTTCAAGACCACATTTGGTCTGAAATCCTGACCAAAACCATATTTGCTCGAGTAGAGATTAAAAGTGCATTTGATAACAGGTGCTGGTATAATGACCGTCTGTAGGGGGCGCATGGTCAAGCGAACTTTTAAAGTTTGTCTACAACAGGCGCACGTATAAACTTTGCCCCACCAGACGTGAGTATTATGTACGCCTATGTAAGGCGTTGACATAACGTCTGCAAACGTTTATAATACGTCCGCCTAATATAAGGCGTAGCTATAATATTCTCCTTTGTGATGCGGATTTTATAAGTCTATCTGGGTGTACAACGGTAAAATATGTATTTCTGATCGTTAATATTTTCGACAGTTTTGATACTTTTGAACGTTTGAAATTTTCGAATGTTTGATTTTATCACAATGGCTATATATATATATATATATATATGTGTGTGTGTGTGTCTGTCTGTCTGTCTGTGTCTGTCTGTGTCTGTGTGTGTATATATGTGAATTCGTTGAGCATTTCATTATTCATATTGATTCATTTCATGAACTTCACTATTTTTGTATCAATCGTTTTTTAAATCGTTTAAAGCGTTTAGAGTTGCGTTTGACCACGGAGTAAATCAAATCTTTTTAGTTTTTAGTTTGGTTTTTGGTCTTTGCTTCTTCTCATGACTGTGGATGTTCTAAGCATTAAACCATACGTCTTCTTTCTCACTTATTAGACCTCCATGACTATAGACACACTTATAATTGCAACAAAATGTTCGGTTCTCTAACCACGTGATTCTGTCTCCAGAAAATGGTTATTGAGGTTTCCTCAAGATTCTTACCAAACAAAAAGGCTTTCTCCCGATCATCGTAAGCAATATAATAGATGATCACATTGAAAAGAATAATACATTTTGATTGAAGTCTAAATCTTCAAGAAATTTAAGTTTGTGATACTAAAAACATCTTAGATTAGTAAGTGTTTCATTACCAACCAAGGTGTTGCATTAGTACATATCACGGCATCATTAAAAAATGGCAGGAAGGATACATGGGCATAGTAATCGTTAGAGTTGGTATTTGGAAAAAGTACATAGCCATCACGATGATTACTTCACCATGATCATAGATAGATTCATAGTTTGTGTTTGGAAAAAGTAGATATATTTGGAAATATACGGGAAGGTGGCTTAATTATGTGTTGTTAAGTCCATAGTTAGCTGATGTCACATCTTCACAAACCAAGGGTTTTGAAGCTGCTAGTTCATTTTTGATTTCGCGATGCGAGATCAAATTTTTTTCCTTGTGCATCTAATGTTGACAACAAGTTTGAGATAAAAAAACTTGTGTATTCGACCGAGCAGTGCTCTAACAATCTCCCATTTGTCAATTTTAGTGGAAAAGCTATTAATACATATGGATTCAAAAATAAATTGATCTTTCATCTCAAAATCCATCATGCTTGATTTCCTTGGTCCTTCAACGTCGTCTTGAATTCTCCGTACTTCAAGTTCTTTTATGGTTATGCATGTGTTCGTTCAAAACTTTTGTTGTTGAAGATTTGTAACGATAACAACTTGTGAGAATACTCGATTAGAGCTTTATTAGAACGAAAAATCACTCTAATCAATGGTTGTTATACGTAAAACATAGTATTGTTCCCTTTCTCAAAGTTCAATTGCACCACAACTTTGAAGCAATATTACTGATATATTCTCCCCTTAGTCAATACTTACTTCTTTTGCGCAATAGGTAAAACCTATAGATTATAACTCACTCTACCTTATGTAGCCTTGAGCATCTTACAAAGCCCTGAGCAATGTATTCAAAAAGTGTAATCATGGAGAGATCAATACTGCAAACCCTCAAAATAGTTTACTCCTCTTTAGTTAGTGACGAACAAAAATATTTAAGAGTTTAACCTATGAGAACATATGAGATATCCGTTATAATCACCATAAATATGATAGCAAAGAACAAATCTCACAAAGTAAGCAATACATATATATAATCCACAAAGATTAGGTATTGCATCTTCCAAAATAAAATTTAATTAAATAACCTTCAAATATGCAAGATGATAGTATTTGGAATAGCTAACGTAACATATAAAAACTACTCCAAAGATAGTGTTCCTCCTTAAAACAATAAGAATAAAATTTGTACAAGGAGTTAACTAGGAACGCATCAAATCACTCCAAAGAGTTTGAGCGGAGAATCCCTTCTCATTGTTGAATAACTCATTGATGATATGATCATAGTTCTTCAAAATCTTCAGAGATGTCAGTTAACTCACTAAGTTCAGCCCTAAGATCACTCAGAGTACTTTTCCGCTTATTATAATTTTGTTCATTTTAACTTACCTCCTTCAGAGAATGGTTTATCTTGAACTTCATATTGTATATTTTGGATACGAAGTCCTTCACAATAGCTCCAAAGTCATTTCCACGCTGACAGATTGACAACAAACATTTAGATGAATAGTGTTAGAGCATTGCTCGGTTGAACCCACCAAGCATTGAAATATCAAAGTTGGTTGTCATATTTTAGTATCAAAACTCATAAGTCGCTTGATTAGATTACTAGAGTTAACTTCATTAGGTTAGACTAGGAAGTATGGAAATGATGAGACATACAAGTATTACTCCCAAGACCTGAAGATTCTGAAGACGTATCGACATCAACGATGACATCATCCTTTCACTCGAGGTTAGTAATACATGACTTGACGCGTTTCCATTTCTATATCGTAAGCTTTCAAGTCGATTCTGATTTAAAACATACATGCGAAGTTATATACATGAAACTCTAGTGTATCAGACTTGATCATCATATTGTGATCAAAGTGTCAAGGAACAATATATCAATAGTAACAAGTGCTTTATATTGGTATATTGAATTACGAAATATAATGCTTATCTTTTGAACTTCGTAATTGCGATATCGACATAATATTTGTAACTCGTTACTAGATTGTGTAGTGAACATAGGTTTGATTTCATGCCTACAAAATTATATTTAATTGCATGAGTTTAAGGAAGTAGACTTACAAACTTATTTCGTAGTTGAAAGGAAATCAATAGGATTGAAGGTCTGGTTTTCATTGAAGATCTGAAGGTTGGACCGATCCTAACCTATATAGGGAATCAAGGTAGAACCGATTCTACCTTATATTGGGAGTCAAGGTAGAACCGATCCTAACTTATTTTAGGAGTCATGGTATAACCTAGGCAAAACCGATTTCTAAGTCACGTACACTTTAGGGTTTGTATGATTTGGAAATTGTGTTTGCAAAATAGGAAAGTTCAAGATGTCGACATAATGAGTAACCTGAACATGTGCTGAAATCTTATTTCTTAATTGTTCAAAGACATTCCTTGATATTCAAGGTAAGATCCCAAACTGAAATAGTAGAGAATCTTTTTGAGATTTTCGAATTAATATGATTTGTTTTACCAGCAATTAAAACATATCTCTGGAAAGATATATTAGTTAAGTGCTAGCTAATATTGAGTTGTCCATGAAGATTTCGGTTATACCGTTGGATATTGGTTGGAATTAGACAAAACTGGATTTAGGTACTTAATTGTATATCTTAAGAATATTTTTGGTTATGGAAATTCACTGGTGTCCAAACTTCCTTGGTATATGGATAGTGAAGTTTGTTCTTCTTATAAACTTATCCTAAGGTAGGCACTTTGTTTCGTAGTCACTGTTGTAGCCAACTAATAGTATTCTCGTAATATTATCTTGGAGACGAGAGTAACCTAATTAGGCGAAATCTCTTACGTCCGCTAATTTAAAAACTTCTTTGGGATCAATAAGCGTCTACTAGTACCGTTGGTGGGAAACTAGAACTGTATTGTTAATTTAGTTTTCAATTATTGATTTGATTGACTAACGGTTTGTTAACTCTTGATTGCACCTAGTTTGATTATTCTTGAGAGCCTTCAGTTCTGACATAAGGTCACTCAAACTATATCAAGAGATTAGTGGTAGTTCAGATTTGTCTTTAGATCTGACGTTGACTTGTGATCATCCATTATTAACAAACTTTGTTCTGTGCGTGATCGATCATAAGTTGGAAAGTTTGTTATTGTGCAGGTACAGAAGACTATTGAAGATTTGAAGACAAGAAAATTTTTCTTATTAGTTTCGTATATTTATGATTTGCTTTGTGCACAAGCTATCATTTGGTGGTACTCTTCAGTATCTGAATCTGATAGTTCGGTTTGATTCGATCTGGTTAACTTGTTAAACCAGATCTTGGGAAACCAAAACCCGACAAATGAGTTTAATTGATTTTAAACAAAAAATCCTTTGTCACGCTCAATGATAATATATCACACAAGGTATCGGACTTATAGGTTGATATCGAAAATATTGTGGTGTACTTGGTACCCTCGTCATTTCAATTGGTACCAGAGCAGGTAAACACGAAAAGATTTAACAATCTGTGTTTGGTGCGATCCAACCTATAAGAATTAAATCTAAAATGGTTATGGAAGAACCTGATGATTCAGTTAACGTAACCCAATATTACGGAAGTCTTAAAGTTGCATATGCTAGTGCATCTACATCTCCTTTCAGGGATAAGGTTGTAAATAACACATATTATTTGTTTGATTCTGATGTCAAAAGAGATGTTGAAAAAGAGTTAGCAAAACTCCCAAAGCCTATTAGTCTTCTATCTACCGAGGTTCTAGAATTGAAAACAGAAAATAATACTCTTAGACAAGTGATCATAGAAAAGTATATGCAACTTATTCGATTAGTCGAAGAAAAAAATTCCTCTCAGAAGTTCTTGATATAAAGCTCTCACTCAAGAACAAGAGTTTCAAGATAAGATATTGATTAAGGGATTTGTTGTGATTTCTTCTGATGAAGAAACAAAGAGTCCTTGCACGACTTTATCAGAATGTTAAGCCTAGTTCTGTCACATCTGAGACAGATCGTGATTCTCACCGTAAAGGTTTATCACCTGTTAGAATCATAAAATTAATAAGGAGATCTTGGAATTCCTCTATCTACTGCTAGTGATCATCCAATTTCTAATTCAAATGAAACTAAGAATCGATCTCAAAGGAAAGATCATAATAAATATAACTTTCAGTTTGTTGACAAGAAACTGGTGCTACTTCAAAATACTCTCGTAAAAGTGTTGAAAGAAGCATCTTTTCTAATAGATTTGAAAGATCATTCTGCAGTAGACAAAGTATCCACATCTCATACTAATCCCATCGATCGACTCCAAGGACTGTGAAAGAGAGAGTTAGCAATCACTTCTGGAAAAAGGTTCCGCCACATTCATGTCAGAACTTTAATGACCTATGTGAAGGGTTATCATCTGTGAGGAGTATCCAGAAGCAAGGGAAAGAGAAAATTTCTGCCAATAATGTGATCCTACTTGTAGCATCTCAAGAATAGGTCAAAGTAAAAGGAGGAATGATTTTGGGCAGATATCCTCAAAAGAAAACATGAACAAAGGATCTGATATCCGTAGTAAGCTTGATAAAAGCTTACTCCAATACAACCTAGTTTTATTGCGAGTGTGCCCCCTCATAGTGAGCATTCAACTCTATTTTAGAAGATTTATACATATTCGTACACTGAAATTCTATGTGATGAATGCATGCGTTGTTTTGTTCGAGTAAATGTTCTATTTTTTTTCTTCTGCAGATGTGTATATTATGCTACTATGCTTTGTGATGAATGCATGGCCTGTTTAGTGGGTATGGATATAGATTTTGATATTTATTTTTTGTAGATTTGTACATGTTTGTACACTGAAATGCTCTGTGATGAATATATGGTATGTCATGTTGGTATGGATGCTATATTTTTTTAGGTTTTTGTAGAGGTGCATATTTTTTTACATTAGTATGCTCTGTGATGAATGGATGAATGTCATGTGGGTATGGATGCTAAATTTTGTTAGGTTTCTGTAGAGGTGTACATATTTGTACACTAGTATGCTTTATAATGATTTGTTTTAAGTTTAATTTTGATTTTAAGATTGTCGTAATCATGTTTTGGGTGTACATAGTTATACACATGTTTATTACTGTAGATGGGGAAAAACGAGTTGCTGGTTTTTACGGAATTGAGGAGACGACCGTGCGGAGGAGACTCCTTGAACCGAGCGAACTGTCAAACCTCACATAGATGCACTGCAAGAAGGGAGTGCTTTGAATTCGAGAGATAAATCTGTAGTACTCCTCCTAAACCAAGACAATGGCCGTTCCAGAGTAAATTCGGTCACAAGAGAGGATGGGTCGATCTGTAGGAGGGAAGATGAGAAATGTGTCAGATCAATGGTGATCGAAGATTGTAGGTGTCTTGTGTATTCTGAAAATAAGATAAGTTCTGAATGATTAAATTTGCTCTGTTGAGAGTAATTTTGTTAATCTCTTGTTGTCTGTCTGACGTGAGATTGTCTTGTTTTTCAATCATGATTGAGGAACTTATTTATATTGCTAGAATCGTAAACACCATGATTCCATGAAGTGTGACAGTTGATGGAATCAAAGAGTGGAGAAGTGGAAATCGTATTAAAACCAGTTGCTCAACGTGCGGAGACTTGGTCGATTTTCCATCCACTACTTTGTTAAATCCTTCAACTGATTGCACAACTTGCTCACATTCTCATCGTGTGTATGAACACACGTGTCGTAGACCGCCAGACCAAAACCCTAGTTAATATCCTCCATGTGACACGATTGATGTCTCGTGATTTAGTTAGTCAGTTGCTGACTTCATGGGACGATGAGTCCTTGTATTGTTGAGTCGAACATGGTTTGAAAATGTTCTGAGACTCATGAATTTGAACATGTCTGTTGAGACAGAGGTATGATGTATGAATAAACATAGTTAACGTGAGCAAATATTGCTCATTCGATGAACTGTTGAATATTGTTGGTTGAACCAATGTTCCTTGGTTTGAACAAATATTGCTCGTCTGAGCAAATGTTGCTCGTTTGATGAATTATTGGTAGCATGACCAAATAAAATATTAATTTAAATACTGGCAACTGAACCAAGTATAATTAATAAAGTATTGACCATGAGGTCATCGTAAAACTATTAGCGTTTGAATCTGGAATTATGAACCTTGGACTCAAAACCCTAATTCGATCAATTGTTGATCAATTGATGGTTTATTGAAAATTAACCATGGAGTGAAGGAGGGACCGGCTATATAGGATCATGGGTCGACCATGTAGCGCCCAGATGCTCAAGTGAGCAAATACCAAGGTCTCTTGAAGACTTGTTAATTTGTTGATAAAAGAATGATTATTAAAATAATGCTCGTCTGAGCCTTAGGTGATAAAACCTAATTAATTATGAAGAGATGAGGGACCAACCAAGGGGTCATGAAACCGGCCCTGGGTGGTCATGGGATCGACTGACGATCATTTTATGGAAATTCCAAATTGTTGGAAGAGTTTGAACCTAATATGAACAAATTAGGTCAAATAATGAAAATACATGGGGCCGGCCTCTTGTAAGCCAAAGAGCTAACCTTGGTCGGTCAAGGTAGTATGCTCGCATCACCAAAGTGTTCGTATCTCAGTCCTGAGAATTTTGATATTTTCCGATGTGCGTTTGAGCAATCATTTGGGAAAATATGAAGAAATCAGGGATTTTTGCCGAAACTGAGGAAACTTCATGAGATGAAGGAAAATAATTATAAAATGAAGGAATCATGAAGTGTGGGACCGATTGAGGCCAAGGCATGGCCGGCCGGCCAATGACCACGGTCCCATGGTTTTTTTCCTATTTTTATATTATTTTCATGATTTTATGAAAATATCATGAAATCAAGGAGTTTCCTTGAAGTGAAGGAGTTTCCATGAGGTGAAGGAAACATAAAAAATAATAATAAAAAAAATAAGAGGCATGTGGGACCGGTTAGGGCATGACCGGCCGGCTAGGGCCCAGTCCCACAAGTTTACCTAATTTTATATTATTTTTCATGACTTTATGAAAATATCATGAAATCAAGGAGTTTCCTTGAAGTGAAGGAGTTTCCATGAAGTGAAGGAAACATAAAAAATAATAATAAAAAAATAAGAGGCGTGTGGGACCGGCTAGGGCCCGGTCCCATGAGTTTACCTAATTTTATATTATTTTTCATGACTTTATGAAAATATCATGAAATTAGGGAAATACCATGATATCAAGGAATTTCATGGGATGAAGGAAAGAATAATAAAATAATAAGGAATGTAAGGTGTGGGACCGGACACAACTAGGGCATGACCGGCCGGCTAGTAGGCTTGGTCCCGCATACCTTTCCTAATTATTTATTATTTCCTAGATGTGAAGGAAACACCATGAAATTGAGGAGTTTCCTTGAAACGGAGAAATTTTGTTCAAATGAGGGAATTTTCATGGGATCAAGGAGAATAATAAAATATGATAAAATATAAAATTGGACGTGGGAATGGTCACGGCACGGCCGGTCGGTGGGCCTAGTCCGCAAGTTAATATTTTATTATTTATTATTTTCTTTCCTATTTTGCATAGGTTCATCGTCCTGTCGTATTTTGAAATACTCATTCGTGCATTCAGGTGCTCGTTAGTGCATTATTGTTGAGTACACTTGCACCATTTTGGTCGGGGCTTACTCGATAGTAGCTCAGATGCCCGTGTGTTGAATATTTATTACTAACCCATGGAGTTCTGCTGGGAAGAACCATAAATTGAAGTAACGAAATATTATGAAAACATTGAATATTTTCCAGAGGGATTCAGTTAATGAATCTAATGATTTAAGAATAATTAATTGATGGCTCTATACTAGTACGATCGTCTAGGAGCATTAATTATTCAGGAATTGAGTGATATGAGCTTGTTGAAGCGTCATATTTCTTTTATATAGTCAGGGAAAACATTGTTGCATCCTGAAGACGTTATTGCTCTATACTAGCAGGCAAGCTGTCTAGGAGCCATCTAATCTTGCAATTCTATATAAAAGTGATAACTGGAATTGCTCAGTATTCATGAGATATGCCGTTTCCTCAGCTGAGAGACTACGTACATATCTACATATACTCTGAGAGACGATTCTCGATCGAGAGATTCTCGTGGCATGAGCTTTCACGCTTTCGATAAGAGACATAAGCCTCAATACTCATCTGATTGATGGATCAAGAGCATATACAGTTATGGGTTTACGATTTTAGCCCTTGTCGAAAATCCACCATCTACAATTACTAATCTGCACATAGTTGCACACATATTGATTATTAATGTGTAAATAGTTGTACACCTGTTGATTGTTACCGTCTACATAGTTGGTTGTATATGTATTAAATTTGGGGACTCATAAGCTCAAAATAGTAGAGCGCCCAAGCATGTCACAAGGTTTGCGAGGTTGATGGTTCAAATCCATTTTTAATGAGTTTTTCAATGTGGATACTCATATCGGTGCTTAGGTAGTCGATTCAAGTTGTATGTGTGTAATGTTATGTTTATTCAATGTGGATATGAAAAATGATCACCCTGTCTTTGCTAATTTTTTTTTTTTTTTTTTTCGGGTATTGTGGTCGCTACACCATTACACCCTAAAAAAGAATTTGGTCCCTAAATTCTTCGGTGCTTAGGTAGTCGATTCAAGTTGTATGTGTGTATAACCTGGTACACCTTGTCTTGTATCATGAATATATGGCCTGCTTTGTGGGTATGAATGTTGTATTTTCTGGATTTTGTAGACGTGTACATAGTTGTACACCATTGTCATGTCTCATGAATATATGGCATGTTTTGTTGGTATGGATGTTGGATTTTCTGGATTTTTGTATGTGTGTACATAGTTGTACGCCATTGTCCAAAGACCTGTCTCATAGATATATTGCATGTTAAAGAGTATGGATGTTGGATTTTTGTATTTTGCAGTCGTGTACATAGTTGTACACCTGTGTAAATTTAAAATAAAATGAAAATGAAAATTATATCGTCATATGGATACTCTTTTTGTAGATCTCGGTAAGAGCTTTCTGAATATATAAAGTTTGCGAATTTTGGACGAGGGGTTCGAAAAATAAATAATTTTTTTAATATTTTATATTATTTAAAATCGCTGACAGCAACATGAGCCATTTTGGACTAAACTATAAATATTTGGATTAAATTGTAATCAAGATGGTTATTTGTGTACATCCCGTATGTCAAATAAAAAAAAAAGGACTAATTTGCACCTAGTTGAATGGATCAAGACTAACTAGTATATTTGGAAGAGATTTTGCACCTATGCGATAGAAAATTTTCACTAAAGCTGAAAGGAAAGTTCTAAAAGACGATTATTCGACTGGTGATGTTGTACGGAGCGGAGTGCTGAGCTACTGAAAACCAACACATAAAAGAGCTACATGCAACAGATATGCATATGCTGAGGTGGTCTTGTGGCCACACGAGGTACGACCATATTAGGAACGAATATATATGCAAAATACTTGGGGTAACACCAATTTGGGAGATGCTCTCCCAGCATCGACTTTGCTGGTTTGGGCATCTCCAGCGAAGACCGCCAGATGCACATGTTCGCACAGGATGCATCAAGTGGGATAAAGGAAGGATAAAACGGAGAGAGCGACCGAAACTAACTTAGGATGAAGTGGTCAAATAGGATCTGAGCCAGCTGAATTTATTGGAAGAATTGGCTTGGGACAGACGTACGTGGAGAATATCAATCCACGTAAAAGAGGTATGTGATCTAAACTTGGACAAAAGACTCAACCTACAACCAGCGAACATGTAAATTTGTGAAGGGAGGAACCCCGTAGCCCCGCAAGCCCGGACAGGGATAAAGTGGAGGCTCACCGTGGTGGTCGTGATAAGCACGTATGCGTTATATTTTATACCCATATTTATATTAGCTAAGACTCAATATTTTGACTAATAACATTATTTTAGTGCTTTTATAGAAAGTACAAACAAATTCGATTTCCAAAAGAATAAACGGCTAAATGAGAAATTAAATGGCGTTTGCGAACACTGAGCCAGTGGGTTGGCATGTCACCAATTCATTTCCGCACACCACTAGCCATTTCATGGCAGAGAAGACAACCAGTGAAACAAAGAAACTGCTGCTATCGTTTATTACAAGCAGGCACGTCAAATCCACTAAGGGTTAATGGATAAATAGGAGACACGGCCAACTCTCCACTACTTCTCGTCTGAAGTAAAAAGGGTTAAACGTTAAGTATCACACTACAATGAAGCGTGAAGCGTTTTGTATTTCTCTCAAAGAAATGCTTCCCATTTCGTTGGATTTCTTTCCTCTATCTCGGTGGGAATGGTTTTAAGGAAGTTGGTTTTGATGGTCGTACGGGCGAGTTTGGAGTGAATAGAGATGGACGTAAACATTTCTTTCAAGGGGTGAATCATTGATGGTGTACTTGACGTCGGTTTTGCGGCGACAAAACAAAGAAGATGTTGCTGAGTGAGGTGGTGATTGGAGAAACTCGTATGTTGTTGATGGTGGCTGTTTTTGACTAATCGTTGGAGCATCTAACTTGGGCAGTGGTTATTTGTATGAGTTGTTTGAACTGAAAGTGGGTTTGAACCCATTGTAACTTCAGAGAACAAGAAAGGAGCTGGTGATGTTCGAATTCAGTTAGAAGAGGGCTTTCAATATGGCAGTTGTTTGTGGACTGTCCGAGGAGATGGGTCCAATCTGGGAAGTTGTTTGAGTGTTACTGACCCGGTGAAGAAAAGATCTTAAGGGACAGAAAGTACGATTGTGCTCGATGAATGGGGAGATGAGAACGACAAGGAGTTGGAGATGCGATAGTAGCTAGCGGCGATGGAGTTGGTTTGTCTAACTTTGGCTCGGATGCAAAATGTTGGTTGATCGACGGAATGAGGATAAAGCTGAGATGGAGAGCAAGCTACTAGTAGAGACGGTGATGGAGTGTCCTTGGCAGTTCAGAAAATGGAAAACGAAGAGCTGGTGGTGTTGCCATGGTCATGGCTATGAACAAAGAATTGTTCTTGATGTCGAGAAAGAGAACAATAGAAGTGAGTTGGTTTTTCCGGTGAATGGAACTGATGCTGAGATAGCAGCTCCTTTTGTCTCTGCTGATGCTAATGGAGGTTGTGAGAAGACCGTAGACGTATATGAACTGAAGGGGACACGAAAGAAGGGGGAAAATGGAATGAGTCTGATTCAGTATAGGAAGGTGTTTGGCCGGACTTTAGAACGAGCTTTTCGGTGGCTGAGATGGCTGCAGTCAGGGATGGTCGGATGGCTCGAGTCTGGCAAGGAGAGAATCAAGGGTGATAGACGGACAAAAACATGCAGTGACTTTTGAAATTAGTATATGGGTGTTGGACTGGGCCTGGAAAATATTGGCTAGGTCATGTTTTCTCGCAACATCTGGATATAAGGATCAAAGAGAAGAACACAGAGGGGAGGCCGCCGCAGCTGCGATAGTTGGAGAAGGAGAATAACAAGTGAAGAGGAAGACAACTTAACACCGGGTGACGACGGTGACATCGTTTACTCTTTCTTTCTCTTGTCAATTTATTTTTTATGGGTTTTGAGAACCCTATCTCCATGTTTTGCTAAATTTTGGCTAGGGTTTTTGGTGAAAACTAATTAAATCATGTAGACTCAAATGATAATCCTCCAAATAATGATTTGAATGATTAATAATTTTCTTCATATAAATTGCTTGGTTCATAATTGATTTAAGTAATTCATTGATTATTTATGCTTTTCGATTGATGTGTCATGCTTGGGTTAAATTCTTTGACGACATATGCTTTTAACTGATAGATAATACTTTAGAATTACTACATTTGCAGCGAAGGAAATTACACCGGTGAAACAATTTATGGAGTATATGTTTTAGAAATTGAATATGAGTTTTGCATGATTAGATTGGTGGAAACCAGATTCCCTAGTTACCATCTTTCACTTTGCATTTAGTTAATTCTTTTTATTTATTTTATTGTTTCATTTTCAATTCTAAAAATCCAAAAATATTATTGGTTAGTTAATTAGGAATATTGATTATTGATATTTCCACCGCTCCTTGTGGGAACGACCCGTACTTGCCTCTGTCTACTTGTTAGGCACCGTGCGATTGCGGTTTATTATATAGGTATCTCCGGATCCTATCAATTTTTGGCGCCCCTGCCGGGGAGCGGTTGTGGAATATTGTGATCGGTATTGCTGATTTTGTAAATAGTTAGGTTTTTATTTCATTAATTTTTATTATTTTGTATAGTCTTTTTGTTTTTATTTTTAAGATTTCTTTTTCCTTTTGACTCTTTCTGTGTTTTAGTATTTCTTTTCAGGTGCCTTTTCGAGAATCATGAATTGTTTGCACCAGACATCTGAGATGACACTTGGTGAATACAAGTATGGGCCACTGTATAAGGAAGTTCTTGCTTAGAATCGTCTCAGGTATGGAACTTGGAATCCACGTCATTTCTATATGGGTGGCTATTCAGGTGTGTATCGATCCCAGTACTTTGAGGATGATGAGGAACTTGACACTACTAATGATTTTAGGAATAATGATACCGTTATAACATCCGAATCTAGTGTATCATATCCAACTCATGATCATCTTATTGATTATTTGCCTATTCAAAAGGACGAGAGTTGTATTAGAGACACTGCTTATTCAGATAATGATGATTTAGAAGAATTTGTATATACATAAGATACTATTGTTGAGTCTAACAACTTAGAGACAGTAGACGTTCATAATGAGATACCTTATAGTCATTCAAATAGTGAGATTCCTACGAGTCATGTAGTTACTGATAATAATGAGTCAATTGTTCAGGATACTTCTGTTCCATTGAGCCCATCTTTCGTTGAACCATCTTGTGATTCTATGAATGCTTATGTGGATGTTGAACATATTGATACTGGTCAGATAAATTGTACAGATGATTTCGAACCTTTATCTGTTTGTTTAGCCCACTTTGTTGATTCCAATGACCCGATGCTTATTGATATTGTCAATGCATTGCGCCTTCCAATAGTTAATCAAGGTAACTCATCAACGGAAGTTATATCCGCGGACTTAGAACCAGACTTAAGAGTTACTAATTTTGACAAACTTGAATCACTAGATGCATGTTTAAACCATTGTGCCGAGTTGGATGATTTTGTGCCTTTTTACGTTGTCAATGCATTGATTCCTATGATCTCTAGAGAAGATAATGTGTCGACCGAACGTATTTCAGTTGATTTAGAACCTAATTTAGAGCGTGTTTCCGAAATAAAAACTAATATGTTTGTTTTCTATGAGAGTGATATGCTTATCTTGACTAAGGATTGCTTTCTATTGAGAATGGATCTACACGTTGGTTTTGTGGTTTATAGTGTTTGCAGGTTCACATTTGCAAATGACTCGATTTGTTGGATTGATCCCCAACTTTTCGGACTTTATATATATGATTTGCAAGGTACTTTGGTGTATTATCACCATGTTTGAGATTCTTTGCCTGCAAGCTAGGATACGAAGATTATGCTTTATGGGAGTCAACCCATACGATTTCGCTTCATGGGAGTTAACCCATCAGATTTGTTTTCTTTCCTCTATCTTTTATTTCTTTGCTTGAATTTCCCATCTTAATTTCTACGTTGCATGACTCAATTACATTGAGGACAATGTAATGTTTAAGTGTGGGGGAGTGGCATTTTCGTTAGGCTTTAAAAAAAAAAATTTGCATATTATGACCAGCTGTGTAGCGGGTCTAAAAAAAAATTTTATTATCATTATGATTTTTAGGGTTATGACCAGCTGTGTAGCGGGTCTTTTGTGGGGTATTTTTTATGACCAGCTGTTGAGCGGGTTTATTCTTTTGTTTTCTTATCAATTTATGACCAGCTGTTGAGCGGGTCTAAAAAAATAAAAATAAAATGATGACCAGCTGTTGAGCGGGTCAATTATTTGTTTTGCTCAAGGACTAGCAAAATGTAAGTGTGGGGGTGTTGATAAGCACGTATGTGCTACATTTTATACCCATATTTATATTAGCTAAGACTCGATATTTTGACTAATAACATTATTTTAGTGCTTTTATAGAAAGTACAAACGAATTCGATTTCCAAAAGAATAAACGGCTAAATGAGAAGTTAAATGGCGTTTGCAAACATTGAGCCAGTGGGTTGGCATGTCACCAATTCATTTCCGCACACCACTAGCCATTTCATGGCAAAGAAGACAACTAGTGAAACAAAGAAACTGCTGCTATCGTTTATTACAAGCAGGCACGTCAAATCCACTAAGGGTTAATGGATAAATAGGAGACGCGGCCAACTCTCCACTACTTCTCGTCTGAAGTAAAAAGGGTTAAACATGAAGCATCACACTACAATGAAGCAGGTGAAGCGTTTTGTATTTCTCTCAGCAGCTGCTTCCCATTTCGTTGGATTTCTTTCCTCTATCTCAGTGGGAATGGTTTTAAGGAAGTTGGTTTTGATGGTCGTACGGGCAGAGTTTGGAGTGAATAGAGATGGATATAAACATTTGTTTCAAGGGGTGAATCTGTTGATGGTGTACTTGACGTCAGTTTTGCAAAGAACGAAACAAAGAAGATGTCACGAGTGAGGTGGTGATTGGAGAAACTCGTATGTTGTTGATGGTGGCTGTTTTTGACTAATCGTTGGAGCATCTAACTTGGGCAGTGGTTATTTGTATGAGCTGTTTGAACTGAAAGTGGGTTTGAACCCATTGTAACTTCAAAGAACAAGAAAGGAGCTGGTGATGTTCGAATTCAGTTAGAAGAGGGCTTTCAATCTGGCAGTTGTTTGTGGACTGTCCGAGGAGATGGGTCCAATCTGGGGAAGTTGTTTGAGCTATTACAGCCAGTGAAGAAAAGAGCTTAAGGGACAAGAAAGTACGATTGTGCTCGGTAATAGGGAGATGAGAACTACAAGGAGTTGGAGCTGCAGATAGTAGCTAGCAACGATGGAGTTGGTTTGTCTAAGTTTGGCTCGGATGCAAAATGTTGGTTGATCGACTGGAAGGAGGATAAAGCTGAGATGGAGAGCAAGCTACTGGTTAGTTCTTATTAGAGATATTCATTACGGTATTTCCACCGCTCCTCGTGGGAACGACCCATACTTGCCTCTGTCTACTAGTTAGACACCGTGCGATTGCGGTTATTACATATAGGTAATCCCGAAAGCCTATCAGGTCGTGAATGCTTAAACTTATTATAGTGGTGTGTCCACTCCCAGTACCAAAACAAACCCCTTAATCCCGCTTATGTGGGTTGTGGCGAGGCTCTTGCAAGTCGGCGTAAAATCTCGATGTATACTTTTATAAGAGAATCGCTTTGATTTCTGAGCCTACCCTGGATTTGTTCAGGGATAAAAAGGCTTTCGGTAATCGGTTTGGGCCTCCTTACCCAGCGGATGGTCTCGAAACCAAGAAAATAAACAAAGATGCATTACGATGAAAGTTTGAATGGTTTAATTAGAAAGCATGTTGAATTTCAAAGGTTAGCAGCTTTAATGATACAAGAGGGTAAATTCTCAAGAGTAATAGTAAAGCTCTATAAGGAAATTAAAGGATCTGATAACCCTAGAGGTCTTAGAATTGATGAAATGGCTTTTGCTTTAAACAGGGATTGGTCTACTATGGGTCGACTTATAATAAGGAAAACAGCTGATCCACAGGTTTTCATCATCAGATTCTCTCAAGGGAGCGACTTTGCTACTGCAATCTTCTCAAATCCAAACAGAGTTCATGGTAAATTTCTCAGCTTGCGTATCTATAATGGGGATGAAAATATTAATGAAATTGATTTTAATGAGCAGGATGTTTATATTGAATTTACTTTAAAAAGTGATCTGGTAGCAAAAGGATATGTTGCAAGGAAGGTGGCTGAAAAGGTGGGATATGTTATGTCTCTGTTGGGACCTCTAAGTAAAAAAGGTGATTACACATCTCATGTTCTAGTTGATCTTTCTAAAGCGATGGTTCATCAAATCAAGATTATCCTTTTAAAAGGAAGAGACAAGGAAACAATAAAGTTAAGAATTTTCTATATCTGCATCCCTCATGGTACCTGTAGAGAATATTGGTATGTTGATCATATTGGGAGTAAATGTGAAGCCAGAATTGAAGAATATAGAAGACATTTCCCCAGAATCTTTATCAATGAAGATGAAGAAGAAACATTAGGTCAACCTAAAAAACAAGATAAGAATGTTGAAAATTTGGTTGAAGCAGCTACCACCTTGAGAATTTATGAAAGCCAACTAGATAAATATGAGCACATGTCAAGAGGAATCAAGAGAAGAAGAATAGGCGTGGAAGGAGAAGACAGTGAAGATAAGAATAATGGAAAAGAAATGAGCAAGGAAAAGGGGAATAAGAACAACAGTGACAAAAGAATCATCACTGCAGAAGATCTAAGGAAGGCTTTAAAAGGGAAATCACCTATCATTGATAATACTTCTATGGAGGAAAATGCAAAGAAGGAGCAGGTTCACATCAGTAAAGAAAAACAAATGGAGCTGAGCAAGGAGAAACAACAAAAGAGAATGCAGGATGACTGGCTCAGACTTCTAGGCCAATACACAAGCATCTCAAGAAACAAAAATATAATTATTGATGAAGAAAGGGAGAAGCTTAATCAGAACATACTAAATGACTGGTACATGATTGAACAGAGCAAAGAATGTATCCCAATTGAAGTTGCTAAAAAGATCCTAAGTGAAGATGGTGATATAGGAAGTGGGAGAAAAAGGAATGATTTAGTTAAACTAAGCTCTAATACTGTAATGAGCAATAAAGAGATTGATGATTTGGTTGGTATGGAAGGAGCAAACCCACTGGACTGGAGCATGTTTAATACAAGAAGCAGGTCCTTCAAGAGCAACTACTGAGGAGGTTTTCAATGAGCAAGAGAACCCTACACAATTTCCAGAGGAGCACTTGGAGGTTTGGAATTCTAAACTTCGCTATTTTAATCTCAAAATTGTTATGCACGCTCCCCTTAGAGTAAATCTTTACATGTGCTTTTTTTCATTTTATATAACAGTTCAATATTTATTATGCATGATTTATTTCAATAATGCTAAAAAAATCTCCTTCAAACAATTGTTGTTAGATAGTTTCAAATTAACTCTCTTTTTCCTTGATATTAGAATGTGCATCATAATTCCATATAACTATAAAAATGTTTGTTTTCATGTTTTTATGGATGAGAATAATACTTGGAATGACTTTAAGATTTTATCCTGGAATTTGCAATGAATTAGGTCTAAATTAAAGCAAGATCATCTTAAACATTTGAGTAAAACACATAAAGTGGTGTTTGAGGGTGAAAATGGTTTCTGCTGATTTCGGTAATTTCGGGTGTGTGGGTGAGAAACGAATTTAAACCCTAAACAACGTACTGCACGTGAGTACATTAAATTTGAGAGATCAATCCGTACAAATCCGGCCTAAACCAAGAAATGGCCGTTCCAGACTTGCTTCGGTCACAAAGAGGAGGAGAATGGGTTGGTTTTGGGAAGGGAAGCGAAGAAAGTGTTGAGACCATGTTGATTCTGGAAGAGTAGTTGTTTCACGACTTGTATCAAAATATGGGGAGCTCCCAGATGGAAAGCTAGCGAATGTATCTGAGTGTTGTATTGCTCCTGACTGAACTTGTTGTTCGGTGGAAATAGGTAAGACCTATTTATACAAGTCGGAGTGAAACGTACTCTGGTCTCATTAAGGAATGGAATAATGGGTGAGTAAATGGGGGGAGGTGGTAACCGTTAACGCATGGAATTGATGTTCCATAAAAAAGAGCGTTTCACCATTATTCCCTGTATTTACTAACCGCCTTATCCTTATGACACTTCCTTATGACGGGCGTAGTGTACGCCGCACGCTGTAAACCGCCAAACCAATACCCAAAATGGATCCCCCAGTTTGTGATATGTGTTGATGTCTCGAATGTTTTTTGTGGAAAACATGTAGCATGTTGTTGTTTGTCTGGAAAGTCGAGCTTGAGAGACTTGCTGGCTTGGTGACCTTCGACGGTCGAGATTTTGCATCTTAAGAGAAGAGGTGGACGTTGATTGTCGCACGCTTCCGTTGGTTGCATAGGGAAGGCTAGTATGAAGGCACGACAAGGTTGGCATGCCTTGGCGTGGTTTGGGCGTGGCCAAACTAGATTTTGGGTCAAAGGTTACCATGCGTTGTCTGGTAATCTTGGACGGCTAGGATTTGATCCTGGGATTGAAGGGGGACCGTTGATTGTCACACGCCTTCGTTTTAGTAGCCACATAGGGAAGGCCAGCATGGTGGCGCGGCTAGGTTGGCATGTCGTGGGTATGGCATGCCTTGGCGCGGTTTGGGCGTGACCAAACTTAGGATTCCTGGCAAAAGGTTACCATGCGCTGTCTGGTAACCTTGGATGGCTAGCATTTGATCCTAGGATTGAAGGGGGACCGTTGATTGTCGCACGCCTTTGTTTGAGTATCCGCATAGGGAAGGCCATCATGGTGGCGCGGCTAGGTTGGCATGCCTTGGCGCGGTTTGGGCGTGGCCAAACTTAGGATTTCGGGCCAAAGGTTACCATGCGTTGTCTGGTAACCTTGGATGGCTAGGATTTGATCCTGGGATTGAAGGGGGACTGTTGATTGTCGCACGCCTTTGTTTTAATAGCCGCATAGGAAGGCCAAAGATGGTGGCACGGCTAGGTTGGCATGCCATGGGCATGGCATGCCTTGGCGCGGTTTGGGCGTGGCCAAACTTAGGATTTTCGGCCAAAGGTTACCATGCGTTGTCCGTAACCTTGGATGGCTAGGATTTGATCCTGGGATTGAAGGGGGACCATTGATTGTCGCACGCCTTCGTTGTTTTAGTAGCCGCATAGGGAAGGCTAACATGGTGGCGCGGCTAGGTTGGCATGCCGTGGGCATGGCATGCCTTGGCGCGGTTTGGGCGTGGCCAAACTTAGGATTTCAGCCAAAGGTTACCATGTGTTGTCTGGTAACCTTGGATGGCTAGGATTTGATCCTGGGATTGAAGGGGGTCGTTGATTGTCGCACGCCTTCGTTTTAGTAGCCGCATAGGGAAGGCCAGTAAGGTGGCGCGGCTAGGTTGGCATGCCGTGGGCATGGCATGCCTTGGCGCGGTTTGGGCGTGGCCAAACTTAGGATTTCGGGTCAAAGGTTATCATGCGTTGTCTGGTAACCTTGGATGACTAGGATTTGATCCTGGGATTGAAGGGGGACCGTTGATTATCGCACGCCTTCGTTTTAGTAGCCGCATAGGGAAGGCCAGTATGGTGGCGCGGCTAGGTTGGCATGCCGTGGGCATGGCATGCCTTGGCGCGACTTGGCGTGTGGGGCCAAGGGTTGGCATGCTGTTTGGCACATGGTGCGGCTAGCATGGCTAGGGCCAAGGCAAGGTGCGGCTTGGCTTGGCATGTGGGGCCAATGGCTTGGCATGCCGTTTGGCACATGGTGCGGCTAGCATGGCTAGGGCCAAGGCAAGGTGCGGCTTGGCTTGGCATGTGGGGCCAATGGATTGGCATGCCGTTTGGCACATGGTGCGGCTAGCATGGCTAGGGCCAAGGCAATGTGTGGCTTGGCTTGGCATGCCGTTTGGTACATTGTGCGGCTAGCATGGCTGGCATGCCTTGGCGCGGATACGTGGCTGGCACGGTTTTCTATTGGCACACACGTGCGGGCATGCCTTGGCACTCGGAGACGTGGCTAGCACGGTTTGCCACCGGGCACGGTGGTGCGGGCCGGCATGCCTCGGCGCGGAGACGTGGCTGGCACGGTTTGCCACTGGCACAGTGGTGCGGCTGGCATGCTTTGGCGCTGTAGCATGAAAATTTTAGGGTTTTGTACATGCGATGTCAATTAATGCTAGGGGTTCTGCCGTGGAACATGACGCATAGAAATAAAAAAGGTACCCTGGTAATTATTACATAAGAATGCTGGTTGATTCGATAAATGTGCTAATGATTATAATGACGTCATGCAAGATGTGCGGTTTTACGATTTTAACCCTAGGCCTAAACCACCATCAACATTAAGTCCCCTGCTTAGCTCGGAACGGGAGCATCGTTGCGAGGTAAGCATAAGATGGTGCCAGGATAGGACAAGAAATCGAAACAAGTTGTGACAAGATGGTCAGGAAAGTCCGACTAACCTAAAGAGAGTTAGCGCTTCCCATGTTGGCGGCCTTGCATAAGTTGTGCTGGGGATGTAGACCATGGAGCGGCAAGACGAAAATTACCGGCCTGGTCTGGCCGTACATCACCTTGACTGGGTTAGGGAATATTATGACGCTGGCTTGGCGAATTTGTTGGTATTGGCAAGTCACGGTGCGTATGGCTTGGAGAGGTAAAGCATGCGCGGACGGCTTAGAAAGGCAAAGCATGCGGGGTTTGGCGTGTTTTTGAACATGTGCTTCCACGTTTTCTCACGAAACCCTGATTTACCTCCTACGTCCATGCACTCCCTTATCGCTCGCTAGTAGAAAATAGTCTTATTGGAATATGATGTCACGCCTCAATCCGCGGCTAGAAGGAGGCTTTCCTTTTCGGGACTTCATTGCTCTGTTGGTTATAAGGGATGATCTTGAATCCTTCACTTGCACAGGTCGTTCTGAAACCGTTTCTATCCTCTATCTCTTCTCGGGTTTTGTAGCGCATAATGAGATCTTCTAATGATAGAAATGTCTCCCCTTTTTAGGGGGAAAACTTTAGAGCCGACGGAAACCAATCTCCTTCTCATGGGGAGACATTGAATAGAATTGAATCTCTGTTTTGTGAGGTCAGCAAAATCATTCGGGACATACCTCTGGAGGAAGATCGGGAAGGCGATGAAGCATCCCAGTGTGTTGGGAGGGTTTGGTGCAACAAAACCACTTTACGGCCCACTGTTAGGGCAGGACAGTTTGCTTCTCAGTCGAAACGGCGGAAGATCGAGCTTGTGAAATTTTTAGAGGAAGGTCAACGTAGTTCCCCTGTCCAGGGTGGCGCCATAACTCTTGATTCTGATGAATCGGGAAATTCTCCTCGAAAGGTCGCTGAGAAGACTTCCGAGGAAGATGATGATGTTGCAGTTGATGAAACTGAAACAACTTTTGGAGAAGAAGGAGGTGTCCTCGTCGATGGCATTGGAGAGATCGTGGTGGCATATGCTGGGTTGGTTGCCGAGGCAGATGTTGGTAAAAGGACGGATGATGCTGCTATAAAGACGACTTCTGGGTGGGACGTTGAGACTGATGCGGTTGATGTGGCTTACGGATGGAACCTTTGTTGTCCGAAAGATTGTTGGGGAAAGTGTTTGAAAGAGCTCTGACCGAGGCATCAACGATTCATTAGCTTTTTCTTCTTCGTTTTTCTGTTCTTCGTTTAGTTGTCCGGATGTTTTGCAGACTTCCCCTCTTTTTTTTTCTTTTTTTTTTTTTTTTTTTTTTTTTTTTTTTTAACAGCGACCAATTGCGATTTCTGTCTTTGAAATAAAATTTCTCATTTTTGAAATACCCAAGCCTTCTCTTAGAATGAGTTGGTGTTTCTGGTTGTGATTGGATGGTTAATGGCTTCTTAATAATTTAAAATTTGCTTGGCATGTTTTCTGAGATTTGGTTGAATCGGAAAGAAATGTATGTCTTTTTTTGTTGAATAAAACGAAACCTTAAAGAGGAATACAAACGGTGTATTCATTTTGGGGAAATACAAATATCAAGGAGAAATTGCTGAAGAAAATACTAAAGGGGGAGTGCCGGAAGAGAGTGGTACAGTGTTTTAGGGATTGAAAAGCTTGAGCCACCGTGAGTGAATTATCACGCCTCTCAGCTTGTCTGTGTTGATGAGCTTGCAATAGCCTCCCAAAAGGACGTCTGCCACCAGATATGGTTCGTCTTCTATATCCTTTGGTGAATCGGTCTGGGCCGGCATCTTCACCGTCATCTCCCCGACTTGAAATGAGTTCGCCTTGACCACCATTTCCCCGATTTGAAACGAGTTCGGGCGTTGTGCAACCGTTTGAGTCTTGGTCTCGTCAGCTTCAATGGTAGCTTCCAAATTCTTTGCAAAGCGTTTGAATGGCCCCGCGCCCCACTCGCATCTCTTGACAGCATCCGTGCCAGTAATCGTGCTGAGTCCCCATGAGGGAAAAGGGGGAGAAATAACTGGTTGTAAAGAAGATTGTTCGGCCGCCAGACTTACTTGTGTTTGGAATCTTTGATTTAGCATCAACGAGTCATCTCCAGTGCCCGAGAATCTGGCTGTTAGCTTGTTGATGTGTAAGTAAGTGGGACGGTTTATTGGAGATTCTTTCGGGTGTCGACATGGGAAGAGGGGATGTTCCCAATTTCGCCTTGTTGCCGAGTACCCACGGGCATCCCAATATCATGTCATAACCCGAGTTCTTTGACAATATGGAATTTGCTATGCGTTATAGTGTCTCCCACCTTGATCTTGAGGTTAACGTAGCCGTGTGCGTTTAAGGCTTCTCCTCCCAGGCTCTTAATCACGGATGGGGAATGGGTAGCTTCTTGTTTCGTAAATCCCGTGGCTTTCACAGTTTTGAAAGTAACGATATTGAAGTCAGAGGTTGTGTCGATTAGCGTGTTGTCGAATTCGATACCTCTTACATAGGACGTGGTCAGCAGTCCCCAGTTGTCTTTTTCTATTCCGCCCGCTGGGAGGGCGTGGTCCTTCGAGGTGGTTTCCGCGGAGGGAAAAGTCTCTTGCCTGACACGACACGATTGAGAGCCGTGAAGATGTCTTGATGCTTTGCACCTTGGAAAGGTAAAGGATTTCGCATACGTGTTGTATCATTGATCGCACGGTCTCGTGTAACGAGTCCCGGAAATCCCATAATTCCTCACCGGAAGTGGGTCTCGATGTACTCCTTCGCTTCCTAGTTGAAGTTCCCTGCTTCCATCTTTTCTTTGAAGATATGCTTCAGTCTGTTGCAATCACCGGTTGGATGGCTAACAAAATTGTGGTAGTGGCATTATTTGGAGTTTGCCATCTCGGCCTCAGTTGGTGGGCGTCGAGAGGTGGTAGTCTGATAACATCATCTTGAATCCATGCTTCTAAGAGATCGATCACCTCCTCGATGGGAAACGGGAAATCCGGGGCATTTCCTTCAGCTTCACGATGATGTATGGGAGTTTTAGCGGCGGATTTCCGTGGCGGTGTAGCTCGGCGCGCTAGTGCTTCACGTTTAGGTTGCTGGTCTACAACTGGGGCCTTTCTTTTTCCTCCCTCGTTCACCACGCTCACAGAGGAGGAGCCAGCATTGTAGTGTTTGTCGGAGATACGTCTACTTCTGCGGGTTTCGCGTATGTCTTCGACTCCGGTTGATCCGGCTCTTTCTAATAATGCTTTGGTGTTGTCGTGGATGACCGCTTGGCAGTCTCGTGGAGTTCAGAGAATGTCCGGAAATGTAGGTTTTCCAGCAAGGCGAGGTAAATGGGAGCCATACCGTTGATACATGAATTCACCAATTGTTGCTCGGTCACGTTTGGGTCATGACAGTCCAGTGCCTGGACCCTGAATCTCCTGACAAACTCATTCGGATGCTCGTTGTATCGTTGGTACATCCTTCCTAGGTCGGAGAAGGTAACTTGTTCGGACACGAAGAAAAATTTCTTATAGAAAGTCAGAACCATGTCACCCCAAATTGGGGATGCCTTTGTTTGGCGTGATCTTTGTTGTACCACGTGTACGCTCTTCCAATGGCGATTTGAAACCTCCCTTAAACGGAGAACATGATTGTACTCGTGCTCGCCCAGGTACTCCAAGAATCGAGAGATATGTTCTCGTGCGTTTTCGGTGCCGTCATACAGAGTGAACTGAGGGGAAGAATACCTCCTTGGAAGAGGAATTCTTTGTATCTCAGGTGGGTAGGGGGGTTGATGCTGATGCATGTCCATTTCATCATTCTTGATTCGGTTCCGAAAAAGTTTCTCCAGATCCTCTCGTGTGACAAAATTGGACGGTTGACTCCTTTCTGATGGGGTTCTAACACGAATCTCTTCGTCCGTGGAGACGCTTTCCGCCGTGGTGCTGGTCCCGGGGGTGTTGGAGATGTTTCTCGTCTGTTCTGGAGGACGCGACTCCTGTGGTAGCCGTTCTGTCAGGGCTTTGAGAAAGACGAGTACTTCTTTATGTGTCGAGACCATGTCCGTCCGGGCTCTAGCAAGAACCTCCTGTCGTTCCATCAAATCAGCGATGGTGATATAGGGTCGGTTTCCTATGGTTCCTCCGGTTTCTCGTCCCGTTGGTGGGGTGATTGGAGACTTGGTGGTGGTTGGAGGCGCCATGCTTGATGAAGCATTGAGAGCGGTAGTGGCAGATCTTGATCTGGTGACTGGCGGCGTAACGCTTGAAGGAGCGCTTTCGGTGCTTGATGAGATTGACAAGTTGTGCGGGATCATTAGAGGTGGCAGCAGCTATGGCCTGGTAATTGGTGGTGTTAAGGAGTGCTCGATCTTTCTTGGGGTCGGTAGGGCTGTGTAGTGGTGCCGCTAGGAGCAGTGTTAATACCAGGGACAGATTCTGCGTTGGTGTTCTCGGAGTTCACAGTTGATCCGGATCTGAATTCCACCATTTTGAAGTTAGGAGTGAAAGGTGATATTGGAGGTTGGGAATTGATATTGCAACCGTGAGATTGACCTCCCACTGTGGTCGCCAATTATTTGAGGGTGAAAATAATTTCTGCTGATTTCGGTAATTTAAACCCTAAACAATGTACTGCACGTGAGTACTTTAGATTCGAGAGATCAATCCGTACAAATCCGGCCTAAACCAAGAAATGGCCGTTCCAGACTTGCTTCGGTCACAAAGAGGAGGAGAATGGGTTGGTTTTGGGGAGGAAGCGAAGAAAGTGTTGAGACCATGTTGATTCTGGAAGAGTAGTTGTTTCACGACTTGTATCAGAATATAGGGAGCTCCCAGATGGAAAGCTAGCGAATGTTTCTGAGTGTTGTATTGCTCCTGACTGAACTTGTTGTTCGGTGGAAATAGGTAAGACCTATTTATACAAGTCGGAGTGAAACGTACTCTGGTCTCATTAAGGAATGGAATAATGGGTGAGTAAATGGGGGGAGGTGGTAACCGTTAACGCATGGAATTGATGTTCCATAAAAAAGAGCGTTTCACCATTATTCCCTGTATTTACTAACCGCCTCATCCTTATGACACATCCTTATGACGGGCGTAGTGTACGCCGCACGTCAGAACCGCCAAACCAATACCCAAAGTGGATCCCCCGAGTTTGTGATATGTGTTGATGTCTCGAATGTTTTTTGTGGAAAACATGTAGCATGTTGTTTTTCATCTGGCAAGTCGAGCTTGAGAGACTTGCTGGCTTGGTGACCTTCGACGGTCGAGATTTTGCATCTTAAGAGAAGAGGTGGCCGTTGATTGTCGCACGCTTCCGTAGGCTGCATAGGAAGGCTAGTATGAAGGCACGACAAGGTTGGCATGCCATTGGCATGGCATGCATTGGCGTGGTTTTGGCGTGGCCAAACTAGATTTTGGGTCAAAGGTTACCATGCGTTGTCTGGTAACCTTGGACGGCTAGGATTTGATCCTGGGATTGAAGGGGGACCGTTGATTGTCACACGCCTTCTTTTTAGTAGCCGCATAGGGAAGGCCAGCATGGTGGCGCTGCTAGGTTGGCATGACGTGGGCATGGCATGCCTTGGTGCGGTTTGGGTGTGGCCAAACTTAGGATTCCGGGCCAAAGGTTACCATGCGTTGTCTGGTAACATTGGATGGCTAGGATTTGATCCTGGGATTGAAGGGGGACCGTTGATTGTCGCACGCCTTTGTTTTAGTAGCCGCATAGGGAAGGCCAGCATGGTGGCGCGGCTAGGTTGGCATGCCGTGGGCATGGCATGCCTTGGCGCGGTTTGGGCGTGGCCAAACTTAGGATTTCGGGCCAAAGGTTACCATGCGTTGTCTGGGTAACATTGGATGGCTAGGATTTGATCCTGGGATTGAAGGGGACCGTTGATTGTCGCACGCCTTCGTTTTAGTAGCCGCATAGGGAAGGCCGAGGAAGGTGGCGCGGCTAGGTTGGCATGCCGTGGGCATGGCATGCCTTAGCGCGGTTTTTGGCGTGGCCAAACTTAGGATTGCGGGACAAAGGTTACCATCGTTGTCCTGCAACCTTGGATGGCTAAGATTTGATCTTGGGATTGAAGGGGGACCGTTGATTGTCGCACGCCTTTGTTTTAGTAGCCGCATAGGGAAGGCCAGCATGGTGGCGCGGCTAGGTTGGCATGCCGTGCGCATGGCATGCCTTGCGCGGTTTGGGCGTGGCCAAACTTAGGATTTCGGGCCAAAGGTTACCATGAGTTCTCTCGGTAACCTTGGATGTCTAGGATTTGATCCTGGGATTGAAGGGGGACCGTTGATTGTCGCACGCCTTCGTTTTAGTAGCCGCATAAGGAAGGCCAGTAAGGTGGCGCAGCTAGGTTGGCATGCCGTGGGCATGGCGTGCCTTGGCGCGGGGCCAAGGGTTGGCCTACTGTTTGGCACATGGTGCGGCTAGCATGGCTAGGGCCAAGGCAAGGTGCGGCTTGGCTTGGCATGCCATTTGGCACATGGTGCGGCTAGCATGGCTATGGCCAAGGCAAGGTGCGACTTGGCTTGGCATGTGGGGCCAATGGCTTGGCATGCCGTTTGGCACATGGTGCGGCTAGCATGGCCAGGGCCAAGGCAAGGTGTGGCTTGGCTTGGCATGTGGGGCAAATGGCTTGGCATGCCGTTTGGTACATGGTGCGGCTAAGCATGGTCGGCATGCCTTGGCGTGGAGACATGGTCGGCACGGTTCGCTATCGGGCACAAATGGTGCACTGGGCATGGTCTGGCATGCCTAGGCGCGAGACGTGGTCTGGCGCGGTTTGCCACCGCACGGTGGTGCTACTGGCATGGCCGGAATGCCTCGCTACGAGGCGTGGTCGGCACGATTTTCCACCGGCATGGCTGGCATGCCTTGGCGTAGTAGCATGAAAATTTTAGGGTTTTGTACTGGCGATGTCAATTAATGCTAGGGGTTCTGTCAGTGGAACATGACGCATAGAAATAAAAAAGGTACCCCCGGTAATTCTTACTTAAGCATGTCTTTGGTTGATTCGATAAATGTGCTAATGATTATAATGACGTCATGCGGATGTGTGGTTTTACGATTTTAACCGTAGGCTAAAAACCACCATCAACAAGTGGATATGATATTTTTATCAGAAACTAAAGTCCAAAATAACACAGTAGAAAGAGTTTTACAAAAACTTCAACCTAAAGATTGGTTCATTTATCCATCCATTTGTAGATCAGGAGGTTTTGTTGTTGCGTGGTTTCAGGGAGTTTCAGCTAATCTTATATCTTTTAAAGAGAATGTTTTTAATTTTCATGTCATTAAGGATAACTTGAGTTGTAATATTTCCTTTATATATGGTGCTTTGAATAATAATATGAGAGTTAACCAATGGGATTTTATTAGTAGCTTTAGTGATCAACAAATACCCTGGGCTATAATAGGAGATATGAATTTTATACTTCACAAAGACGAAAAAGAGGGAGGAAATGATGCTTCGACAAGTAGTTTATATTATGTATATAGTTGTTTGCAAAGTTTAGGACTAGTTGATTTGAATTTTACTGGATTGCCTTTTACCTGGACAAATAAAAGAACAGGGGACCAACATATCCAGGAAAGAATAGATAGAGCAATAGTTAACCATAAATGGTTAGAATGGCTACCTAAATCAAGTACTAAACATTTAACTAGAATAGCTTCAGATCATGCGCCAATCATGCTACAAACTAGACCTAATAGTGAAAAGGGGAATAGACCTTATAGATATATGAGATGTTGGATAGAACACATGACATATAGTGACACTGTAAAAAAATCTATAGAAGAAGGTAGAGCTATTAACTGTAATATAAATGGTTTGATTAAAAAAATGGAGTATGATCTTAGATTCTGGAATAAATCGGAATTTGGAAATATTTTTAGAAATATAGCTAATATAATATCTCAAATTGACCTTGAGAATAGTAAACCTTATAATACGCATTACACAAAAAATAGAATAGAATTCTTACAGGATGAGCTTAGTTCTTGGTATGAAATACAAAAGATATACTTTGAGCCAACATGTAAAGGATAAATGGATAAAAGAAAATGATCATAACACAAAATTTTTCCATCGTAATACCTCGAAAGAAAGAGAATAAATAGTATTCATACTATTAGAGACAATAGTGGATTATGGATAGAAGGACAAAAAGAAGTTACAGACTTGATAACAAATCATTTCAAGGAAATAGCACAAACTAGTAATAACAACATTGATCCTATTTTTGACAGTATTGTTGAAAAGAAAATTCTAGGATGTGCTCTATATCAGACAGTGAAGAAATTAAAGAAGCTTTATTTTCTATGAATTCTTGGGGGCACTGACCGAGATGGGTTTCCCAGTGTTTTTATCAACATCACTGGAATAGTCTAAGTGGTGAAATTATCGAATGGGTTCAAAATGTTTTTAGAAATAAAACGTTTGAGGAAAAAATAAATCATACTTTTATTACTTTAATTCCAAAGAGCAAAACCCCAAAGACTCCTAATGACTTTAGGCCTATCGCCTTTAAGCAATGCTTTATATAAAATAGTTGCCAAAATAATATCTAATAGAATGAAGCCACCGCTAGATAATATAGTGTCACAAAATCAACCGTTCATACCAGAAAGACAGATAACCGATAACATTATAGTTGCTCACGAAATATTACACACAATGAAAACTAGCAAAAGAAAGAGTGGACATATGGCTTTAAAATTAGATTTGTCTAAGGCCTTTGATAGATTAGAGTGGGATTTTATTATTAAAATGTTACAACTCAAGTAGGTTTTCATCCGAATTCTCGTGATCTAATATATGCTTGCATTTCAACTGTTTCTTATGCTGTAATTGTGAATGGTATGCCTGGAGATACTTACTATCCCACTAGAGGTATTAGACACGGGGATCCTTTATCCCCTGATGAGTGCCAAATATTGCATATTTATACACCTATTTATTGGCATTTAACTCATCTTTTGTACTCGTAAATCGAATATTATCCTGCATTCTCGTATTTTCTTTGGTTTCAATAATAAATATGTGTATTAATTAATTTTGTGTTTTTAGGTAATAAATAAAGTTCGGAGAAAGTGCGAAGCCAAAAGAGCAAAGAATTGGAGACAAGCGTCTATGGAGCGAGAAGCCAAAGCCGCGCGCATCGGGCCGCAACCCAACTTACAAGACATGGGCTTGAGCTAGCCATGACCCGATCCGAGCCTCCGTCTCTTCCGAGCCGTTAGATCTTCATCCTTCGCATCCAACGCCATCGCACTCCTATACATCATCTCTTGATACTCCGCTCAACACCGAAACATCCCATTCACCCCGAGCCTTTCGTATCTCCCTCTCGCTAAATCCAACGCCGCTCCGCCTTCCTCATCAAACTTCGATGCCTCCGCTCCACAAAGAAACTCGCCTACACCTATACCCCCATCGACCTAACCATTTCTCCTCCATTTTCTCTTTCTTCTTCTCTCGAGCAACCCTCCGCAAATCCCTTACCTTCTTCTTCTCCTCCCATACCCGTTGGAGTCACCACATCCATCACCTCCCCGACACACAACAACCATCCTCGCAACAGCCGCACCACCTTCTCCACATCTCTAGCTCTAGTTTTCTCTCTCGTAGCTTCTCCCAACCCTAGAAGCTAACTTAGAGAAAATAAGAGCTAGGGTTTCACCAACTATGGACGTATGGAGCTCGAGACAAATTGACAAGAGAAGAGTACGATTCGGAGGATATGGGCGTATGGGTTTGCTTTTAATTTGTATTTTGAAGAAAATTAGGGTTTAGAATTGCATGTATAAATAGAAGTGAGTAGAGTGTGTTAGAGTTTATGCCTCAGGCTAGCAGAGCACCAATTTAGGTTTAATTGTCGTTTAATTTGTGTTTTAAACATTTAATCATGTTCTAGTTTAGTTTGCTAGGGTTTCAATGAAACCCTAAATCCATGTTGTGATTTCAACTCGTTTGAGTGCTCTTGAATGATTGAATTACAAGATAATCTTCAATTCTAGCTTTCCATTGCTTACTCACAAAGAATATCATGTATGCATTGTAGTTAGGCTAAACCGCATTGGTGATGCTTCACTCAACCCCTTAGAGATAAATGCTAATTCTCTTGACTAGTTGTGCTTAATTAGACAACTAGTGCTCTAGGTTAGTACCTTAGCCGATAATTGAGTTATCATTAGGTGAAACTCCTTGGGTAAGTGATAAAATTGACACATTATCCTTATCTCATCACAGTCAAGAAAGCCCAAATTAGTTGAACACATAACATGGTTTAGTGGTGAATTTGACAACCCCGATGCTCCCTTTATTTTCACTACTTGTAGTTCATTTTATTCCACCAAGTCACAACAACAAAACTCGGCCAAGTTTCACAACCCCGAATTGTGTCACTTACTTCATAGAAATCGGCTTTAAGCCAAGCCTCGTATCAAACACAGCACCACAAGTCTCTCGTGGTTCGACCCGTTATTTGCCCCGTCTTACAAACTAGACACCGTGCACTTGCGGTTATAACAAGTAGGCATTAAAACATAACACATTTAAAGGCCTACCAAGTTTTTGGCGCCGTTGCCGGGGACTTAGCGTGTGCCCTGTTGATTGTTGCTTGCTTCCCTGTTTTCATTTTAAAACTTTGTATATATGTGTTAGAGTTTATCTTGTTGTCCATCGTTGTAGTATACCTTTAACTGTCATCTTTATGCATCAATTACATTCTTGCATCTCTCGTATAATCTTAGAATTTCTTCCTTGTAACATTAGTTGTAAGTTAAAGCATATCATTTGCATCCCCGTGACTCATCTCGCAACCCGCATTTTAGTATCCTCACTGTGCATTCCATTAGCATATGATTTTTGTAGTTAGCTATCTTAATTTGCATATCTATCATCTTTCAAGTGCTTCTCATTAGCTTACATCTCATCTCGTAGCTAGAGTTAGCTTAAATTGCACTTTTAATTCTCACTGATTTTCTAGCACCTCATTTGCATCTCAACTTTTGATCCGAGCTATAAGCATCATTTACTCGATAGTAGTGTTACTTGAAATTCTTGAAACTACTACCCAAGTAACCAAGTTTATCAACTCGCCAAATCCCAAATCGGTCAAATAGGCATAATCACTACTACTTTTTCCTTGCAAACCAAATCTTCGCTTAACATCTCATGGCAGTCATATTGTATGTCTTGCAACTCTAATCTGTAAATCTCAACTTTGAAATGCTTCAATTTTCATGCACATTCCCGGGACCGAAATTTGCTTGCTTTGAGTGAACAGTACACATGAGCATTGAGCAAGCACAAGGAAGAGAAGGAAAAGGCGCAAAGCTTGAATTCACAAAGCACCGAGTAGCCCCGCCATTCATGCTATTCATGTGAGTGGTTCAATGCTAGTTGATGGTGCTCGATTTTTGTGCTAAATTGTGTGGGTATATGCATGACAGAGTAGCTACCCTGCTAGGCAACCATCCATAATTGTCTGTTGAACTCATCAGTATGCATATCTCTTTGACACTTGAGCAGCTTTTGAAATTTTAAAGTGTATGCTTTCCCGTGACTCTATGCATTGAAACTAGGTGAAATAGTGCAGATTTTCACTTTGTGCTATAACATCTTAACTTTCCACTGGCTTGCGCTCAACTCCACCCGTAGCTGTAGAGTTGAGCTATAACTTGTTAACCAAGTTGGATGCAAACCCCACCCGAGCCACAACTTTGAATTTCCACGATCCGTGAATCACAAACATGCTAGCTCGTAATGACCTAATCTTGTGCTAACCAATATGCAAATGTGAAATAGCCATTCTCGTTGTCGATCCATATGACATTTTGAGTTTGTGTTTGCTAGCTACTCGCTGCTTTAACCCGTGCATGACTAAAATTGAGCTGGGTATCATTGTTTATACACTGTTTGCCCTTGCATAACAAAGTAGCTATCCAACCCAAGCACCGCCCGAATGCATGATAAAACCTCTTGCTAGGAAGTGATCAATATCCAAACTGAAAGATTGTGTGTTCTCATGCTTGTGTGAACCCCGAGCATAACCCGTGAATCCCTAGTTAGCGTTGCCCGCACTTCACAAGCTCTAGTCGACAACTAAAGCTAATACCACATCCGTGTGTCTACCACCGATGTCAACTAAACCTTGTGTGGCTCCGAGCATAAACTCCGTGCGCATTTACATCATTTGATCACTTGCCAAGCTAGTCACCTTTGAGTTGCATACCCCGAGCATTACCCCATCAACCTTGTTGCATCCGTGAATTGGTATTAGCCGTGTCATCCGCCTCTACATACCATTGAGCATACATCTCGTGAAAACTAGAGAATCCACCAACCTGGTTGACCCTCTCTCACGTGCTTTTTCAACTCACATGAAAACCGCCTATTCGTTGCATATGTAAAGTTGTAAATCTGCATTTGAGCTGCCTGCCCTGTGCCGTGCCTATAGTCTCGTGCATCACCGCCAATGCACCTTGCCAAGTTGTGTTTTCCTTGTTGCCCAATTGAGTTTTCCTTGCTCTGGGCAAAACCAACTAGCACTTAATCCTATCCCGTGCTGTGTGGACTGCCAATCTAGGCTGAGCTGAGTGGAAAAAAGTGTGTTGTTCTGTGCGCATAGACAGTGCTGTTGCATAAGCTACCCTGCACTGCACCGCCAATGGTCGTTTCATTTTTGTGAGCCGGTGTTTCCTTGTGTTGATTTCACTAAGTGCCCTAAGTCAGCGTGTCACTAAGCCGAGCTTAAAACGCCAACCTCTACATAAACCGGGTGGCTGCTAAGTAATTTCTACCCAACTAGCTCTAAATCGAAGCTCGCACAACCGGGCTTTGCACCCAAACCAACCCACAATAAACCAAACTGTGCACTAGTGTCGCTTGCCTACAACTAAAACCCAGGCCCACAAGTTCGCACAATCGGGCTTCGCACCCAAACCAAAGCCCAATAAACCAAAACCCTCTTAAACCAAACAAAGCCACTCCCACTGGCATCCCACAAACCGGGCTTTGCATCACTTGGGCTTAGCTTTCCCCGCTTTGAGACATCATTAGATAACATGTTTAATGTGTGCTAGGCCAATAGTGCTTCTTTTGAGCCCAAATTTAGTTGCTAGATCATGTCAGATTTTGGTCTCGCAAATCGGGATGGAAACAAATCCATCGAGAGCTTGCTTACGGCATGCTTCAAATATGAACTCCCCACATACCATAGTGATTTTAGGGAATATTATGAGCCTTCTCGTGGCCCCGACTCCACATACCCTAATCATTATGAGCACATGTATCATCCACCACAAAGTTGAAAATGAACACTTTTCTCATACCCATCACTTTTTGATCAATTAGAAGCTAAAGTATCCGCTTTAAAAGGCAATTACATGAGCAATCTGTCGAATCTAATCCCCTAGGCACTATGAAATATATGCTTGTACCTTATGTGGTAGCTTAGACCACCCTGCTGAGAACTGTTACATTTTACATGAGTTTAGTCAATCTAGGGAAAGCCATGATAACCATGCACACATGCATCATCCATCACAGTGGGAAGTTGAACAATGTTATACTCCCCCAGCCCCTTGTATGCAGTCTCTAATGGAAAAGCTCATAGAACAAAAAAATGATATACTTGGATGGAAAGCATTGCACGAGCATCCCTTCTCTAGTGAACCATATGCACAACCATACACTGAATATGAACCTAATCTAGAGGTAAATGAGTACACTAGAAATGATAATAGGGAAATGCATTTTTGTTATGATGATGATGATGATGATGAATATGATATGTTAGAAGAGCATGTGCATGCAGAAAATATGATGGAATTTTTTGGGTTCGAGAGACGTTAGGCGTCTCTTCTGTGAACCCTATGGGTGATGCCTCTTCTAATATTCATACATGTGATGTTAACTCGAGCTTGGGTTTGTGAAATTCTTCAAAGGAATGTGAGCATGCTACACAACTTGTTTGTGACTTAGGAAAAGATAAATCTTCTGTTGACACTAATGTTCTTTTGGATCATGATATTATTGTTGGGTCCGATTCCCCGCCCATATCACAATATGTTGCCTCGCTTCGATGATTATGACATAGTGATTGATGAATTGTTCTCTTGTCATGAGCATGATTTACCCTCTTTTGACCTTAGGAAAGTATGTGATGGTGCAAATGATCTTATACATGAAAACAACTTAGATGTACCTACTTTCTCTCCTAAGTCACAGATTGAAACTCCTCCACCAAACCTAGGTGTAGTTTGTCACACAAATCTTAAACCAACTTTTCTGATGCCTAATCTAGGCCTAGAGCTTTGTGCTTCCTAAGTCCTCTTGACTATTTTGCATCAAAATATAACACTTTTAGGGAACCACAATTGGAATGTGTATATCTCATTGTTTCTTAGCAAAACTCATTTTGAGTTAGACCTTTTGCATGATGTACCTTTAAAATTGCAAGATATTGTGCTCTCAAACACACCTGTTCACAAGTTTAGGTTTGGGGGAAACTCATTCTCATATGCGCGTCTTACTTGCACTCTCATATTATATCTCGTGTAAGGTCGTTGATGTTTGTACATAATTTCTTTTGGGTTGATCCTCAACTCTTTAGATTGTTGGTTTATGGTGAATTTTCATTGTATATAATCCAAGAGACTTGTTAAATTTTCTTTTCTTGAATCGGTTGAGTCTTCTTGTGCATATTTGTGCTAATCCGATATGATCTCCGCCGAGAGTGTTGGATTCTAGCCTTGACTAATGAAGCTCTAACCTTGCTCCCGCCGACATCCGGTAATCTCTTCCTTTTCTCTTATCAAAGATAGTTCTCATGGTATGTGACCGTTTAAAATTTTATCATCTGTTGACACATTGAGGACAATGTTTGATTTAGGTTTGGGGGTGCATTTGCATGTAGAGTTTTTAATCTTTGTTTTTAGTCTTTTATTTCGAGAAAAAAAAAATATATTCAAAACTTTTTGCAAATAAAAACCTCAAACTTTTAGAGATTTTAGAGTCACTAGCATGCTTCTAGCTATGTTTACATAGAGAGTCTGACCGAAATAACTAACTTGAAGTACTGAGAACGCAATCGGTTTCTTAGTTGATTAGAGCGTTAAAGTTGGATTTAACCATACCGAGGGCTTAATTAGGTGTCACAGATATTCAAAAGTAGAATTGTGATCACCCATAGTGGAGACTACCCATTTTACATCAAGTGAGGCACCAACCTTCAATTTTTTGCAACTTTCTAGAAAAGTCATAGAGTGTGTCACCGTACGTCAATTCCGGTAGGAATGGTGAGCTACCCAACTTCACACCAATTTCAGCACTACTTTTGATCTCTTGAGTGCTATTTTTGTCAATCATGAGGGTGACGTTTAAAGATGAAAACTTCTTCTAAATACCGATTTGCGCTAGCATCACTCTCTCCCTCTCAATCAACCGATTCATAGAAACACATCATCGTCGCTAGAAGCGAAGCAACATCGAATATTTGAAGGAAAAGTTGATATAGTCCAAGGTTTACGTGCAAAGAAAAGAAAACAAGATGAGAATTAATGAAGTTTGTGAAAAATTGAGTTTTATTGTTTTATTGTATTATTATTTTCATTTCATGTACTTAAAAAAAAAAAAAAAAAATTCGAAACTTTTTGCAAATAAAAACCTCCAACTTTTAGAGATTTTAGAGTCACTAGCATGCTTCTAGCTATGTTTACATAGAGAGTCTCGACCGAAATAATGTAACTTGGAAGTACCGGAGAACGAATCGGTTTCTTAGTTGATTAGAGCGTTAAAGTTGGATTTAACCATACCGTGAGGGCGAATTAGGTGTCGTTTAGATATTCAAGAAGAGAATTGTGATCACCCATAGTGGAGACTACCCATTTTACATCAAGTGAGGCACCAACCTTCAATTTTTTGCAACTTTCTAGAAAAAACTGTTAGAGTGTGTGTCACCGCACGTCAATTCCGGTAGAATGGTGAGCTACCCAACTTCGCACCAATTTCAAAGACTACTTTTGATCTCTTGAGTGCTATTTTGTCAATCATGAGGGTGACGTTTAAAGATGAAAACTTCTTCTAAATACCGATTTGCGCTAGCATCACTCTCTACCTCTCAATCAACAGATTCATAGAAACACATCATCGCCGCCAAGCGAAGCAACATCAGAATATTTGAAGGAAAAGTTGATATAGTCCAAGGTTTACGTGCAAAGAAAAGAAAAGAAGATGAGAATTAATGAAGTTTGTGAAAAATTGAGTTTTATTGTTTTATTGTATTATTATTTTCATTTCATGTACTTAAAAAAAAAAAAAAAATTCAAGTTTTTTGTGGAAGTTCGTAAGTTCGTCATCAACATTTGAAGACCGAAGACCGAAGATCAAGACGTTTCTATGAATGCCGAGAGAATAATGTTAATTGCCGATCGGGTGAGAAGGTAAGGAGTACTCCCACCCTTGCTAATGGTTGATTTCCTTTCTAGAGATCATCGTAAAAGATTCTTTTTTGTCCACACTTCGTGGAGTCTCCAAATTATTTCGAAGGTTATCCTTCTTACCTACAACGTGTGCGTGATTTCTCTTTATTCCCGCCCGCACACATGTGAGACTAAAAGCGATCTTTTGAGTGCAATTATCATAAAACCCTAATGATGAGGCGTGGTTGAGGCTTATGATCACAATCGAATCCGAATTCTTTCATATGGTATGGTTACTTCTCGCTCAGCACTTAAGGATGAGAATGCGTTCTTTGGTAGTTCTAACTTCTGTTACTAGCATGCAGAAACTCTATGTCCTCATAGCTCCTTGGATGCTTGAGACTCTTTTACACTCGAGTTGGAGAAGGTTTTGTGGGTACACCTATGGTAAATCCTCACGAGACTACAACTCGTCCACTAGGGACACCTAGGGGTTTAAAGGCTTAGTGCATACGCTAAATGCATTCGAGAGACCCGCGACAGGTGGTATAGTTAGGATTTCTTAATTTCTGTTTCACTTGAGGACAAGTAAAATTCAGGTTTGGGGGTATTCGATGAGTGCCAAATATTGCATATTTATACACCTACTTATTGGCATTTAACTCATCTTTTGTACTCAGAAATCAGATATTATCCCAGATTCTGTATTTTCTTTGGTTTCAAGAATAAATATGTGTATTAATTAATTTTGTGTTTTTAGGTAATAAATAAAGTTCTGAGAAAGTGCGAAGCCAAAAGAGCAAAGAATTGGAGACAAGCGTCTATGGAGCAGAAAGCCAAAGCCCGCGCGCATCGGGCCGCAACCCAACTTACAAGACATGGGCTTGAGCTAGCCATGACCCGATCCGAGCCTGCCTCTTCCGAGCCGTTAGATCTTCATCCTTCGCATCCAACGCTCATCGCACTCCTATACATCATCTCTTCGATACTCCGCTCAACACCGAAACATCCCATTCACCCCGAGCCGTTCGTATCTCCCTCGGCTAAATCCAACGCTCGCTCCGCCTTCCTCATCAAACTTCGATGCCTCCGCTCCACAAAAAACTCGCCTACACCTATACCCCCATCGACCTAACCATTTCTCCTCCATCTTCTCTTTCTTCTTCTCTCGAGCAACCCCTCCGCAAATCCCTTTACCTTCTTCTTCTCCTCCCATACCCGTTGCAGCCACCACATCCATCACCTCCCGACACACAACAACCATCCCCGCAATAAACTCGCACCACGTTCTCCACATCTCTAGCTCTAGTTTTCTCTCGTAGCTTCTCCCAACCCTAAGCTAACTTAGAGAAAATAAGAGATAGGGTTTCACCAACTATGGACGTATGGAGCTCGAGACAGTTGACAAGAGAAGAGTACGATTCGGCGAGGATATGGGCGGTATGGGTTTGCTTTTAATTTGTATTTTGAAGAAAATTAGGGTTTAGAATTGCATGTATAAATAGAAGTGAGTAGAGTGTGTTAGAGTTTATGCAGGCTAGCTGTGAGCACCAATTTAGGTTTAATTGTCATTTAATTTGTGTTTTAAATATTTAATCATGTTCTAGTTTAGTTTGCTAGGGTTTCAATGAAACCCTAAATCCATGTTGTGATTTCAACTCGTTTGAGTGCTCTTGAATGATTGAATTACAAGATAATCTTCAATTCTAGCTTTCCATTGCTTTACTCTCACAAGAATATCATGTATGCATTGTAGTTAGGCTAAACCGCATTGGTGATGCTTCACTTCAACCCTTAGAGATAAATGCTAATTCTCTTGACTAGTTGTGCTTAATTAGACAACTAGTGCTCTAGGTTAGTACCTTAGCCGATAATTGAGTTATCATTAGGTGAAACTCCTTGGGTAAGTGATAAAATTGACACATTATCCTTATCTCATCACAGACAAGAAAGCCCAAATTAGTTGAACACATAACATGGTTTAGTGGTGAATTTGACAACCCCAAGACCCCCTTTATTTTCACTACTTGTAGTTCATTTTATTCCACTGTCACAACAACAAAACTCAATGTTTTGACAACCCCGACTTGTGTCACTTACTTCATAGAAATCAGTTTAAGCCAAGCCTCGTATCAAACACAAGACCACAAGTCTCGTGGTTCGACCCGTATTTGCCCCGTCTTACAAACTAGACATCGTGCACTTGCGGTTATAACAAGTAGGCATTAAAACATAACACATTTAAAGGCCTACCATCCCCCACTATTTTCATAATATGTATGGAAGCTTTATCAAAATTATTATTGTTTCTTTGAGAAAGTAGGAGATGTTCTTTGGTGTTAAAGTTACTAAGAATAGTCCTTCTCGTTTGGCATTTATTTTTTGGTGATGACTCTTTTCTCTTTACTTCGCTACTATAGTTCAAGCTAGAAACCCGCTTAGATACTTGAAAATCTTTAGTGAATCCTCAGGTCAACTAATAAACTATCAAAAGTCAGGAATCTACTTTAGTAAAAAAGTTGAGAATAAACATTGTAAGTTACTAGCGAGGATTCATAGAGTTAGTAGAATTACTAAAACTGATACCTATTTAGGCACACCATTATTCTTTCATAGAAGCAAAGCTTTTAACTATCAAAACATGTTAGATAAGGTTTATAACGAGTTCGTGGTTGGAAGGCCAAACTTCTTTCACAAGCGGGTAGAACTACTTTAATAAGTTCAATAACTAGTGCTATGCCAATATATCGATGATGTGCTTTCATACCAAATAAAACTTTAGATAGAATCAATGCTCTTCAACGTGATTTAAAAGGAAGAAAAATAAGAAAAATAAAGGAATATATATAAAAGCTTGGGATTCTATGTGCATTAGTAAAGAATATGGAAGTTTGGGTCTGAAAAATCCACATAAGTTTAATTTAGCTCTTTTAACTAGGTTAGCATGGCGACTAATAGAAAATCCAAACAAACTGTGGAGTATTATACTAAAATGTAAGTATTTTCCCAAAACAGATCCTCTAAACTATAAAAAGAAGTCTGTAAGATCATGGGTTTGGACAAGTATTTGTAAAGGAATAGAAGTTATAAAAGAGAATCATAGCTGGGAATTAGGAAATGGTAAAGATATAAACTTATGGCAGGATAACTGGCTTGCAAAAGGAGAAACACCAAAACCTAAAGGAAATAATGTAAATTTGCAAATTTACAAAAAGTCTTTGATATATTAGACAATAATGGTAATTGGAATGTTAATTTGATAGAGCAATTGTTTGATGAAAATACTTAAGGAGATAAAATCTTTAGAGCCTTTCTCTAGACGTATGGTAAAGACAACATTAAATGGTTAGGAACAAGAGATGGGTGTGTCTCGGTTAAATCGGCTTGTAACTTTATAGCATATAAAAATAACATGCATGAAAAAGTAGCTTGGAAAACAATTTGGCATCTTAATGTTATGCCTAGAGTTAGAATTTTTCTTTGGAAAACTCTCATTGAATGTTTTCCAGTTAGGGAAATTATAGGAAGATATATACCAATAGATACTAATCATCCTTTGTGTAACAATGTCACAACCGAAAGCATAGAACACTTATTCTTAAATTGTATTTTCTCCGAATCTATTTGAGAGGCTTATCTTTAACAATCTGTTTTCTATGGCCGCTAACAAAAAGTTATAAAGATTGGTGTGTGCAAAGTGGTTGGAAGATAAGGAAATTAGGGACCTTTGTGCTATCATTCTATGGCATATATGGAAATATAGATGCAGAGTTGTATTTGATAAAATAAAACCATGCCTTGAAAAGTTAATATAAATGATTAAAAAAGACTGGACTAATCATATGTCTCTTAGAAAGAACAATAATCCTATGTGCAATGTTTTCCATCCAGGTTGCAAAATGGATAAATTTGTAAATAAGAGTAACTGTAATTACATCATATTTGATGCTGCTTATAGGAAAAACTCTAAGATATTTGCTTATGGTGTGATCTTTATGAACTCTAATGGTGACATTTTTGATTTCACAGGAGGAACAAGTAGATGCAATAGTTCAGATGAAGCAGAAGCAAGAGCCTGCAAGGAAGCCACAGATGGGCAAGAAGAAAACGATTAGACAACCTAATCTTTCTCAATGACAATCAAAACATCATAAATGGAATGAAGAACATTTTTTTTTCATTGACTGGAGAAGTAGAGCCTCGCATAATGAAAACATGGGAAGACAAGAAAGTTTTTGCTAATGTCTCCTATCACTATATAAATAGAAGTTGTAACTATCTAGCGGATAAATTAGCTAAATACTTAATTAAGTTTAATGATATTGTAATAGACTCAAGTAATATGGAAGAGCGAGCAAAGCTACTTGGATAGCAAAGCTCAGTGATTCTAACTCTCAGTATTGGCTTTTGCTTAGTTTTATAAATATTTGGCCGACCGAAGCGAAGCGGATGACCTTTATATGGTCACTTTTTTGTCAATAGTAAGTGATCAATTGACACAAAAAGATTGGATTTTGGTGTCCCAAATTGGTTTCAATCGACAATAAAATGACTAAATAGCCCCTCCATGTTTCAATTTCTCACTAAAACTAGCGTAAATACAATACAAAAGAATGGGTAATCACGTAAATTTCGTGGGAAGAAAAAAGGACACGGAGGTTGGAAATGTTTTAATTGTTGATGGGTAGTTTAGTAAACTCTAAGGTAAAGTGGCCTAAAGGTTGAGGGATCGAATCCCGGCCACTTTTTTTTTCCTTTTTTTTTCCTTATTCTTCCTTTTCCTTCGTGCATCTTCCTTCTCCTTCGTTATTTCAGTAAACCAATCTGAAGATTCAATCATCAAAAGCGATTTGAAAGGTAAGATTGATTTTTGCATAAAAAAAAAGAAGGTAAGATTGATTTATATATATCGTTTTAATTTGATCGCGACTCTTGATTTAGTCGATTTGGAAACCTAATTTCAGAAGAAAAAATAATTACGGTATAAAACCTTTTTTTTTTTGTTTCAATTCATATTTCGATCAAATAAAATAATTACAGTTCATAGTTTTTTCCGATGTAGATTCAAAAAATTTGTTCATAGTCATGACATCCAAAAGATTTGAGCCGAGAAACTGAGATGTTATAGCTGACCAAGGATCGATTGTGGTTGTCTCAGAAGATGATTTGGTAACAAAAGGAGAGGAAATGAATTGGCTGTGAAGTTTTTGTCATGAGATTTGATTGAGAACTAGATCAAGAAGATATCAGTTTGAATCGAGAATTACAAGCGTTTGTTGTTGATTGGTTAGATTTGAGATGGGTTTATTTGGATTTGAGTTTCCAGAAAGTTTGAGTTCAAGGTGGAATGATTTTGTGGCCAAAGTTGAGAAGAAATTAGGGTCTCACAGAAGAGGTCATGTAGCAGATGAGTTTGAGCAGAGTTTCAAATAGCTGCAACAGAGAATGGGATGGTGTTGCAGTGGTCTGTCAAAACAAGAATCATGGTTGGAGAGTTGTGTGTGTTTGTTGGCTGTGAGCTGAGATGAACTGACCAATTGAACTGTTGGTGCTGTGACATGAGTCTGAGATGGGGATGAAAGAAGGAATTGAAGCAAATATGGAAACATAAATTGAGAGTTTGAGCTGGTGATTGAGATGAATATCAAGGGATTGAGATTTGAGAAGAAGGGTCTTGACAGATTTCTTGTAGAGTGGGGTTGAATTAGTTCTGAATTTGGAAATGAAGGTGGTGGTAGTGACTGGTTAAATTTGGTGGACTTGTGATGATGATTTTCAAGGGTTTCGAAAGATTTTTGTGCTGAGTTGGTTGTAGAGCTGCAGATGAAGAACAAATGGGTTCCAGTGATTTTAAGATGGGAATGGGTTTGTTTGTGTTGAGCAGATGGGCTTGATTTGGTACTGAGATCGCAATGGAAGAAAGAGTGGCGCAGCTGCAGCTGCAATTGATGTTGTGAAGTAGTTGGTGGCTTAGGAAATTAAGAAGATTGTGATGCTGAGAAGTTGCAGGAAGGAAGAGAGGAAAGGTATTACAGATGGCTAGGTCAAGGAGTTGTGTGTGTTGAGGTGCAGTGGTAGAGTTGATTGCAGATGAGTAAATGGATAAAGCTGTAAGCTGCAATATGCAGTCATTGGTACTGGTTGTCTAGGAGAAGCTGGTGATTGCAATAAAGAACCACAAGGTGCTTCTAATGATTGAATGGGAGCAGATGAAGCTATATTACATTTGCTAACTACTACGTACTACTGAAATTGGATTTGTAGCTTTTGGTGAGTATAAAGCTTTGATCGAAGATGAGGATGACAGTGAGAAGTCGAAGAACATCCAATTATAGGAGATTAGTGGTTCAAATGTAACAGAACTAAAAAGAGGAATGGTTCTACCTTTCCAGCCTCTTTTGCTTTCATTCAACCATGTGAATTACTATGTCGATATGCCTGCTGTAAGTCACTTATTAAACAAAGATCTTGTTTTCTTTTTTCTTTTATCGTAGTTTCAAAGTGCGCCCATCTTATTGTGAGTATCTCAATAATCAGGAAATGAAATCCCAAGGAGTCGAAGAAACTCGTCTCCAGTTGTTAAGAGATGTGATGCTAACTGTAATATTAAATGCAGGCTGTCCTAGCTATTGAAATGTGTTCAATCTCGCGAAATAAACATGCTGTTTCAAAATTGTGGTTATATAGATATTTTTGCAGTTTGTTTGTCTAGGTTGTTGCCACTTTCCCTTATATTTGTCTCCCGACATGTTTTAACTTTGTCTTGTTTGTGTCGCTGTTAATTAAGGCACTTGCTGATGAAATTGGGATTCCATTCCTGGAAACAAGTGCAAAAAATGCCACTAACGTCGAACAAGCTTTCAGGGACATGGCTTCTGAAATCAAAAGCAGGTATATACAAATGCACTGTAGTTACCAGTAGTACTTGTTTTCGTAATTTGACCAATTCTCTGTCCATTCTTTCTAAACGTTTACACCCTAATCATACAGGATGGCAAGCCAACCAGCAATGAACAATGCAAGACCCCCAACAGTGCAAATCAAAGGACAACCAGTGAACCAGAGCAGTGGGTGTTGCTCCTCTTAGATGAAGCACAAAGTATCACAATGCAATACGCCAATACCTCTCTCCCATCTACTGCACGCACGTAAAACTAGCTAGTAGTAGGTTTCTTTGTTTCTCTTATTGGTTGTCAAGGCACTTTAAACCAAGTTTCTCTTTGTGATTTGTTGTTTCTTAATTGTCATTGTAATTCCATTCTTTTCTCTTTACTTTATATATACTATTTCATTTAAACAAGTAAACATTGGGGGCCTGTACAAATCAGGAATATGATCTTAGTGAATAGCAGCATTCGTTCTTTGTGTTAATATTGTCTTGGTGATTTTGTAGGTCATTTTTCTTACAAAATCCAATCCTAACAAAGTAATTTACATAATTAAATGAATACAACTTGGGATTACATATTACAGTTAGCAATATAAATGTATGCTAGGATTGCAGTGAAGGATCAGAAGTAAATGGCCTGCAATTATGGCCGGAAACAGCCAGTAACAGGGGAACTCGGCCGGATATCTATATCGGCGAGTTAACTCAGCGATTCAAGTGAGCTGACCAGATATTGGCACCGTCAGTATGACCGTTAAATATGACGGCGACTCTGAAAGACCGTTAGTTTGTCCGGGTATAAATTACAGCGAAGGAGCAATCACGTAGTGGTGTGGTTTCGTCAAGTTCTTCGGTCGGCCCTCCCACCGTGGCAACGGTTATACTAGTTCCTTTTATCAAAAAAAAAATTAAAAAAAAAAAATTGCATTACGCCGTACAAAGCCGCGTGGGCGCCTACAAACACTGAATAAGCACCGTTTTTAACTGGATGAGAACCCGATCCGTTACTGTTAAATTCCTCCATTTCCACGCCCTCGTTTCCTATAAATCGCTGGTTTTCAGTTGCCAGATTTTATTTCCTTGTTACTATTTGATTATAATCTCCCAAGTTAGAATTCTCTGCCTCTCCAAAATTGCTCATGAAAATAATGGAGGGAAACAAAAACGAGTTCTGATTCAAAGCTTCTACTGTTTTGGAAGGTTATAGTTTAATTAACAATTCTTAGTCATTTAACTGTTTAATAAACGAAAACTACGTCAACCAATTTGCAAATTAGGGCTTTTTTCTATGAATCGTTCTCCTTTTTGTTGATTTTCCCCCCTTCCAATTTGTGCATTAAGTAGGAAATTCTTGGAGAGTCTTTGACTTGTTTCAATGGTTAATTATTTTTGTTTTATTTATTTATTCATTTAGTTACCTCTTGACATTTTAATAATTATATTTTGTGGTTTACAGTTAGTTTGTGAATTATGGATAGTTTACAAGATCCTTGTAATCTTGAATCTAGTGGAGATGCAAGGAGAGACAGAATACTTGATCCTGGTACTTGTTCATCTAGTTCTAACACTGGGTACCGGTTATTTGATCGCCAACGAACAATTCACCAAATAATTGGTGGAGGTAAAGGTGAGGAAGTGTTTTATATAAGATTTACAGTTGTTCAAATCTTTGGGAATTTTTATTCTCTGTGTGATGCTTTTTATTTGGTATTAAAATTAATGTTGAAGTTGGAATTGGGGTTTAATCTATGTTGAAATGTTAACACGTCTTGGAATTTAACTAAGGTTTTTCATAAAGTAACATATGGAGTAGCTTAAGATTTGCATATATTGTCAGAAGCTGACATAGATTTGTGTATGCTTGTTCGGTAGTTGGGTTGAAATGTAATTTGTTTATGCCTGTTGTTCGATTGTAGCATATCTAAATGTTTCTTTGATTCTGTTTTGCTATTTTGTTCACATTCCACCCCCTAAAAGACGTTATTGCTATTTGATAAGATATTGGCTTAGTAATCCCATTTATGTATTGTTTTTCAGCTGCTGATGTTATCTTGTGGAAACAACGGCATGTTTCATGTGGCATCATAATTGTGGCTACAGTTGCATGGCTTCTGTTTGAGTACTCAGGATTGTCATTCTTATCAATTTGCTCAGATGTATTTCTTATCTTAATAGTGTATCAGTTTCTTCGAGCAAACTATGCTGCTTTTGTAAATAAGTAAGTTGCCTTTACCCCTAAACCTCTTGCTGTTCTTTTCACATTATTTGTGTTGACTTCTACTTTACTTTATTTCATTTTTTGATTTTGATTTTGGGTGTACTTACTTTGAATAGACAAGTTCGACCATTGCCTGAACTGGAGTTGTCAGAGGAGTTGGTTAACAGTGCAGCAGCTTCTTTTCGTGTTAAAATCAATCACATGCTCCTCATGGCACATGATATTACTCTTGGAAAGGACTTCAGACTGTTTTTTAAGGTCAGTGATACTCGGTTATGTAGAAATGGAGAAGGTGGATACTTGGTTCCTTTAATCTTAGGAGTTAAAACAGAAATAATCCTAGGGTAGGTTTGACACAATTCTTATACAAGTTGGATGTACCACTTCAGGGTCCTGGCATTTGGTAGAATTTTCAATTAAACTATGAGCCTGAAATTGTACTGTTATAGAAAGTTTCAGACCTATCATTCATTCTAGGAGAATAATGTATATGATCAGAGGTATTAAATGGGACTTATGTTTGAAGTTGAGGATTGAAGGTGTGTAAAAGAAACAACATAGAATTATAAGGATCCAGTTCCAACTTTATCAAAATTATCTGGTTATGGTCAGTAAAAAGGCCTATCGGAAGGATGATTGTGACTTATGTTCATCAAATATATTCTTAATAATTGATCTATGAAGTTGTTGGTCACAACTACTGTATCTTCTATTCGACTCTTGTCTGGGGTCAGTTGTAAGCTGGAAATATTGTTCTTAACTGGAAATTATCTACTGGAAATATGGAATAAAAGTCCTACAACTCGTTGTTTTTCTTTCGCAGGTGGTGGCTTGTCTTTGGCTGTTGTCTGTCATTGGTGGCCTCTTCTCATTCTTCACACTCGCATATATTGGTATGTTTAAATACTTCCTGTCTATCCTTTTATCTGCTGCAATAAATTTTTCTACTTGAGTACGAAGAAACTCCTTTTTGAACCTCTGAAACACACATATACTAATCTGGGGGGTGTGGGGTGGGGTGGGGGTGGGGTGGTCTTCTAATCTGGCTGATTGCACACGCAAATACCAGCCAATGCTTCATTTTTAATATTAAAACTCATTATCAAAATAGAGTCACTAATTTTACGTTGGTGTAGATAAATTGATTCATGATAGTGAACAAGTGTCTTGAATATTTTAAGAGGTGCTATCGTTTGTTGACTCAAATGCTTGTTTTCTGTTTTCTCCCCATTGTCCAGTTTTTGTTAATCAAGCATTACGGAATCCTCTTCTCATCTAGTTCCAATTATGGAACTCTCTTTTACAGATGACTTTTTTCAGTAGTCAAAATTGTTAAGGATATGAACTCTCTTTTACAGATGAACTCTCTTTTACATAGTTTTAACAAACTTGAAAATTCAGTTTGGAGACACAAGCATTCAAAACTTAGATTAAGGATATGCATCCAAATGAATTAACTTTATGAGCTTCTGTAACTGGAACGGGGAGTTCTCTGAAGAGTCTAAGGTCGACCCTCACTGCACTTTACCTCTGCATTTTTTTCCTTTCAGAATTATAAGTATTTTTTTAATGAAAGAGAGAAATCTACCAAGGTTGAAATGATTATATAGTGGAAGCACAGAACCCTGTCCAATTATAACTTTATTAAAGATTTCAGGATAAACAAGCATTGGAAGAATTTGGGTTCTAGTCATTCCTCTTTTGATAACAGTATCTAGTTTCAGTAGAATTTTTGATAAATGAAAGCAAGATTCCTCATGTGTATGTACTATGTTGTTTAGTATCTCTTTTTAATTGAAAGAAGGTCTACACTCTTGCAGTTTCAGCATTTTGTAAAACCCTAGATTAGGATTCACAGATCCTCCATCCATCTTGACAACTTAGAATGATTAAATAAATACTTTAATTTGGACTACATGATTGCTACTTATCTTTTACCTGTAAGATTAAATTGGTTACAAGGTGAACTCTGATCAAAGATGTGCAACTCATGATTGATATTATAATTTCTTTCTATGTTAATAAGGAGTCGGTACATTTCTTTCTATGTTAATAAGGAGTCAGTGTCAGTGCTTTTTCTTGTATATATTAAAGTATTAAGTGTTTCCGAATAACCCACTGAGTTCAGATAAAGTTGCATTTCCTTCCTCAGTAGTCAATGGCTCCGTGAAACATAAATTCTTTGATATTTTGTTCCTTTTCAATACAGTTATGACCTTGCGTCGATTACTTATATCGTTGTTCTTGTTTGAATGGGAACAGGAACCATTGTTTCGATTACGATTCCAGCCTTGTACAGTAGATATGACGAACACGTGGATAGATATGCTGGGTTTCTCCATCAGAAATTCTCGAAGCATTATAGAACAGTGGATGAGAATGTTATCAGCAGACTTCCTAGGAGCTTGTCTAAAGACAAAGATACATAAGCTCAGAGAGTTTCTACGTAAGTTTTTCTCTTTTCAGGCTTTGTATAGTGTTATTTCGAGTATTAGGACAGTGCAAATTGACTGATTAAGTGTCAACTGTCAACTCTATTCATTTGATTAGACATTGAAAACAAATTATTTTCAAGTATTTCACACATATGTCAGGGGTTGTGGAAAAAGGTGCGACTGCATAGGGTCTATATATAGTTAGTACAATTTTTCTTTAACTTGGGTTATAGATTAGAAGGATTTTATGACCGTAAATTACTCTCCTTTCCCTCAAATTCAATCGAACATGGTGACAGCGGGAATCTCTGAGTTTAAACCCTAAATTATTATTTATTTTATTCTTTTCGGGAATACTACACCATCAGAAGTTGGTTTCTGGACATGATAGTTTCACCTCCTTTAATGCTTATATTAGTGCGAATTTATTGTTTTCCCTATGATTTTGTTTTGATCTTGTAGTAGCAGTAGGTTTAAGTCTAAATGGTTAATAATTTTTATTTCTCAAAAACGATTGTATGAATTGTATAATAAAACTGTGCTTGTTCAGGTAAATAATGATCAATTTGTGACTTATTAGTATTTTTTTTTTTTTTTAACAGGAATGTAATTGATTTAACTTTCAGTGATTACAAAGCTTGCATCTTCCTGAACTTGACATATAATTTGATCAGGAGTGGATAATAACCAAACACTGCTAAGATAAGTAGTTCTAGCTAGCTTTGCTAATGTATCAGCTGCTTTATTTTTTTCCTTTGGCGCATAATAACAATGCCAGGAACTATTACTAGCAAAAAAGAATTTGATATCCAGAAGCAAATTTCGAATTCTCCAGTCTATATTGGGTCTTTCATTGTTCATCGCTGCCCGCAACTAATTTTGAATCCAGCTCAAAGACTACCTTCTCAGTTCGTTTCTTTTCGCCCATTTAATCGGCTTCCCAAAGACTTTTGCATTCCACCTGCTCTGGACTGAAAGCTTCTTCTAAGTAGACGCATTTGGAGCCCTGTGCGCACCTGCAAAATCACGAACTATCAGACCAACGCCTCCATTTTTTAAATCATAATCGGAAGAGCCATCAACATTAATTTTAAAAGTGCCAGCAATAGGAGGAGACCAGTGCAGATTAGTTCTACACTGTTTAGTGACTAGAGTTGTTAAAATAGGAATCCCTTTCTGTTGAAGTTCAATTTCTAGTTTGCATCTATAGATTATTGTATCAACTGCAACCTTCCATCCCTTGAAAACAACATCACACCTTGATGTCCATATGCACCAGGCCACAATTGCTATATTGCGAGAACATCTTGTGGGACTTGATGAGATAAGACTTTATCAAACCAGCCGTAGAACCATTCAACAATATTCACATCCGTCAATATGAAAACCAAGAATCGCGAACCAAACGCCTTGAAACATTACAATGCAAAGATACTTTGTGAGAAGATGACTCCAAAGTTTGAGAGCATAGAGGACAGCTGTAATCCCCATTCTGAATGACATAAACCAGCTTATCTCTTGTTTGAAGAATATCCATAATACACTTCCAGAGAAATTGAGCAATTCTTGGGAGCAATGGGAGTTTCCATAATCTTTTATAGATTCCTTGCATTCTAGGACTGACTGCCTGACCATCATTTTGCTCCTCAAACATCTTTTTATAAGCAGATTTAACAGAGAAAAGCCCATTTCTTTCAAGGGTCCAAACTAATCTGTCTTCATGTTGTGGATGTATAGACATATTAAGAATAATCCTTGCTACAGATGTTTCAAAAAGACTGAAGATAAGGTCATAGTTCCATCCACCTGATGCTGTGAAAAGTTGATGAACAAAAGTATAATTTTGATAGTCAGTAACACCTGCTTTGGGTGAGGAACTGATAAACCAAGTATCCATCTGTAGCTCCATATATGAATTTTATGACCATTTCCTAAGCTCCAGCAGCTGTGATTTTTGATAAATTGCAATTCTGAACTTATACTTCTCAAGACCAGGTTGAGTTTGGATTATCTTTTATGTCAAACACTTTTCCATCTGGAAAATATTTTGCTTTCAAAGATAATGCACATACCGAAGTTGTATCAACGCGTCTCCATGCTTTGACTTAGCAAGAAGTGCTCTATTAAACAGCTTTGAGATCTCTAATCCCAATCCACCTTTGTTCTTTTGGTTTACTTACATGCTTCCATGAAATAGTCGGTTTACCTTTATTGGTCTTCTTTTTCCTCCAAAACTTCTCACGAGAAGAGTTTAGATCGCTTATAGTAGAATCAGCCCGGTTAAAACTACTCATATGGTACCTTTGGAAGTGCATTTGTGACATTTCTTATCATAAGGATCTACCACCTCGGAGATATTTATAGAAATCGATCTTGATAGTTTTGTATCCATTTTTTCTATGAGATTAGAAAAAGGGATTTTCTTGTTCTATACGATGAAGAAAGGTAGCCCTAAGTACTTTTCATCTTTAATACTTAACTCTCTAACTCAAGGATACCACTGATGATTTGAGCACTTGAAGGAGTTGTGTTCTTGCTAAAATAGACAAATTGACTTATGGAAATTAATTAACCGCGAGCAAAGACCTAACTCTTGAATAACTTGTAATAACTTATTGGTTTGAGATAGATTATCTTTACAAAACAGAAGGCAATCATCAGCAAACAATAAGTTATTTATCTTGGGAGATGATCTAGAGATTTTCATACCAGTAAGTTGTTTAGTACTTTCCAGATGAAACAATTGTCTTGAAAAAGCTTCCATAGCAATGATAAATAGATAAGGAGAAAGAGGATCTCCTTGTCTAATACCTCTTGTTGGATTGAAAGAACAAGATGGTGAGCCATTAATCATAATCTCAATAGAAGTAGTTCCAATGCATTGTTGAATAAGATGACAGAATTTTTTACAAAACCAAATTGTTTTAGAACTTCACTTAGAAGACCCATTCTAATCATTCAAAAGCCTTGGACATGTCCATTTTAAGGGCTAAATGGCAATTCTACCTCTTTGCTTTTTCATAGCTTTCACAAGTTCTTGAACCAAACAAATATTATCAGAGATAAGCCTTCCAGGAACATATGCTGACTGCATAGGAGAGATTATATTAACCATGTGTTTCTTGAGTCTGAGAGCAATTATTTTGGAGATTAACTTGTAAATGGTGTTGCAAAGAGCTATAGGTCCAAGTCTTCCCATTTGTGAGCTCCATTGACTTTGGGAATGAGAGAAATCCTAGTGTTATTAATCTTTTGAGCATATAACCCGAGGCAAAGAAGGACTTAACCACTTTAAAAACATCTTCAGCACTATCTCGCCATTGAGTTTGATAGAAGCACGTGGAAAGCCATCGGGACATGGGCTTGTCCAAGGTTGCATTGACATGAGAGCTTCATAGATTTCCACATCATCCGGAATTTTAATAAGAGCTTCATTATCTTGTTCATTTATGCAAGTAGGAATATGATGGATAAAATTATAAGGATCAGCTGGATGGGAAGTTGAACTGATCTTCTTGAAATGAGTAACCAATACAGATTCCATAGAGATTCTATCTTGACACCAAGAGCTATCAGGAGACTGTAAGGAATCAATTCTATTCCTAGCTCTTCTTTGGTTCATTCTTATGTGAAATATTTGGAGTTTCTGTCCATCTCATTATAAAACTTGTCTCTCGGATTTACGGAGATTAGAACTTGCTTGGATCTCATTTATACTGTCTATTTCTATCTCAAGTTTCTTGACTTGATATTCTGACCTTGAAAGTCTGAAGCTTGAAGTTGAGCTAGTTCTTCTCGAAGTTGATTAAGTCTTTCTTGAATGTGACCAAAAGTTGCTTTGCTCCACTTAGAGAGAATATATCTTGTATTAGAAAGCTTATCGATTGAAGAAAAGTATGCAGAACTCGTAAGATTAGATTTCCAAGCGAGACAAGATTTCATTTTACAAGAATCATTTTTCAACTTGATGTTCAAAAATTTCCAAAGATTTACCCGAGGTTCTAGACTTATTATATAAAGTTAACAAAATAGTGGCATGATCGAACCTTTTATTGAAGATGAATAAGCTTAGCATCTGGATAATTAAGGATCCAATCACTGTTAACTAGAGATCTATCTAGTCTAGACTTTATTTAACCTGTGCCATGGGAATTGCTAGTCCATGTAAACATGTTTCCACTATAACCCATGTCATGCAAATCAGAGTCTCTTATACATTCTAGAATTTCAGGTGCAGTGGGTTCAGTATTAGTGTTTCTTTCGTTGATATTCATAGTAATATTTAGGTCACCTAGAAGAACCCAAGGAATGTTGACAGAAGTGCTTAGGTTATGAATATACTTCCACTGGTCTGGTTGTTCATTCTGATAAGGGGTTCCATAGAGACAAGAGAGGAACCATTCTCCTCTACTGGGATCATTTTTAACTAGTGCATGGAACATATTAGAAGAAGAGTTTAAAATTTCAAGAGAAAACCCGTCTTTCCACAGCAAGATGATACCACCTGCTTGACCCATAGATGGGACATAACACTTATTGGGCATATGAAGGAAGCTAGTAATACTAGAGATTCTATCATCATTAATTTTTGTCTCAGACAAAAGTATAATGTCAGGAGAATGAGATTTGTTCAAGGAAGCTAAATACTCTCTAGTGTCTTTGCCTAGAATACCATGGCAATTCCAACTGAGAACTTTCATGTTGAACTGAGATCAAGAAGGTTTTAACTTGGTACACAAGCTAAAGCTAGGATAATGAACAGAAAAAAATAAAGCAGTACGGAGATAAGGGTAAAACTTATTAAAGCCACATGTAATAAATGCTTGAATCTAATCTTGTAAGAGGAGGAAAAAGGAGGGTGCGAAGTTAAAAGAGAATATACAGTTAATTGGGGCCTCATTCATCTCATGGGGATTCTCCTTGCTCTTTCGGCTTCTTCAACAAGATCATGTTCCATTTCTTCGTGTCCATTATTCAAGTTCCCCGTGCAAAGATATTACTTTCCACGAATTCACCCTCTTCTCTCTCTTCATTCTGCTCCATTCTTGATCTTTTATTGTTCTAGAAGCATTCTCGTGTCGTTGTTCTTCCAAATGCGCTTCTTCTTGTATCTTTCCCCCGCTAGCTTCACAAATTCTTTCTAGCAAATTGTCGGGGATCTTCACAAATTTCCACTCCATAAAATTTGCATCAAGCTCATGTAAATAGTTGATATATTGTTCATTTGTGAATCTTCGAATCATCGATCTTTCTTGTGTTAAGGCATTCTTCTTCATTATGATCCACCGTAAAACATTTGGGACAAAGATTGTGAGGTTGCTTTTCCCAATGGAATCTGATCCAAGTAACACCACCAGCTGCAGTATTCCACCAACCTCCTCTATGAAGAGGTTTGGATAAATCGATTTTTATTCTTGCATTAATAGTAGTTCCAAAAGTTGGTTTGCAGTCCTCAGGTTTTGTTGAGATCTTTTCCCCTAATTCTTCAATGGTTTCATTAACAACTTCAACAGAATGGTGTTCTGGGAGGAGATTCTTAAATTGGACGTCCCAATCTTGATATTTAAATACCCAATTTTTAGCAGGAATTGCAGGATCATATTTGAGTAAGTTCAGATGACTTTTTACAATATTCCATGGCCCAGTTGTAAGAATAGTGTTCATAGCTTCTTCGGTTCGAAACTTGAACAAGAAAACATTTCTGTCAAAAGCACGAACATCCTTGACTCTAGATCTATTCCATAGAAGAATAACTTCTTTTCTAACAGTATCAGTCTTAATAGTACCTTCAGCAAAAAACTTTCCCAATAAGAGTGGTACCCCATTCATCTGAGGCTTTCGTGATGGCTGTCTTGGCACCAACTGCTCTTCTCATTTGTCTAGCACAAATATCCCTGATTTGAGTATTCTGCATCTTACCAGTGATGGCTGAGATTTGAGAGTTCGATGAAGAGGCCATAGGTTCTATAGGAGTTGAGAAAGATATTGCTTGCAGTTGTTTTATCTTGTGGGAATAAGGGTCATAGCTTATATAACAATAATTTGTTAAAAGCGAATTATCTTTAAACTTCGAATAAGTAAAGAAAATTATCCGCCCATAACAGAGGTATTGATTAGGGATTATTTTCCCATAATTAAAGGAATCTGTTAGGCTGGATAGATAACTAGTCAACGGAGAAATTATCGACAATTTATTTGATGACCATCTGTTACGTGGATGTAAAGAGGGAAAGTTTGAATTTTTGAAATCTGACTAATGGGATCTAAGGAAAGATACGTATCTTAGAGTAACTGGAAGATATACTGGTTGAAATCTGAACTGATTCATGGCGTTTCCGTTTAAATCATATACATGATAAAGAAAGTAATATTGGTACATACTGTGAAACTCCATCTTGTAGAAGATGTGTTGCAATACTGCTTCATACTCATTTGACAATACTTGGAACGGTGATCTCCAAACTAAAGAAGAAGGAGACTGTTTGAGATAAGAGTCCAAAACTGGATGATCCCCATGATTTGATGAATGGTATAGGCCCTGAAAATTATAAAAACATATATGAGATAAGAACAGAGAAATAAAGAAAAAGGAAAATAAAACAAAATGAGCAAAATCAAATCAAAAATGAAGGGAAAAGAAATTCATGGAAATATCCTTCACAATATTTGTTTTAACTTATTAGTATTTTATTCGGTACAAAATGTGAAATTCATTTTGAGTTTTAAAACCTTGATATATTGGAATTCTTTCATGTGAGCCAAGTATTTTCTATTGCTTTAGATAGGACTTACGGGAACGACCAACACAAGTAAAGGAGAAAGAGCATAGGAACCACAATCAGGAGTTGTTGACAGATTTGTTCTTAGACTACCACATAATGTTGTTGAAAATGCAAATGTTGTTACTGTCCTGTGCAAGTGCAACAACAAAAATGAAATTGATGAGAGCCTTATTGACATTGAAAATGAAGTTGTTTCTAACGTACTCAGATAATGAAAATGGTGATACTCATGATTGATCTCGTGTCGACTAAAAGATAAAAATGTGAAACGGCCATTTAACTTTGTTACAGCTGTTCGTTTGGTTTCGAAACAGTCAGTTGGGAACGTGTTATGAAGTTAGTTTTTTTACAACGGCGTACTCAGACAGGATTATCATTCTTATCGATATGTTTAGGCATATAGCCCATGGTTTTACTCTTGTAAAGGACTTAAGATTCTTTATCAAGGTCAGCAGCATCCATATATGTAGATATTGTGAATGTAAAGGATTGGCAACAAAGGCTAAATAGTTGTCGACGCTCAGCATTTTTGATTACCAATAAGACAGCAATAACCTTTTTCAAGGACCCTGGTTATGTGGTCCACTCCACAGTGAAAAAGGTCTATAAAAAGAAGGATTGTGACTTCTGTTAACTGGCTTCCCTTCAAAATTTGGTGACCTTTGGGGTACAACAAATCAGGTTTTGTTCTCGATCTCTCATATTTCAGATTTCCAATTCAGATGATCAATGGAGATGGTTGAGTATTCAGATTCTAAGTGATAGTGTTCGATTTGAAAATGATCTATCATCTCAGAAGAAACCAGTTTTGACAAATTCCTCAACTTCCCACCAACCAAGTGGTAGAGTAGACTCATATGGACCCCAGTATCTTAGTATATACTTTTAAGCCCACTTATTCTCCATTCGCCACATGTCCACCTTGAAATATCTTATTTAAATATCTCCGTCCTTTATTCTGTCTTTCTTTTCTACTCAGCTGTGAGCACTGACGGAGCCACCTACTACTACTTATGTTCTTTTTTTTCTCTCAACAACTCCCCATTTATTCTCTCTCATTCAGGTAAAAAAACAATAATCAACTTTGAAATCTAATTTCTAGATCTGTGTTTCATTGATTTAGTTTTAGTTTTATTGAATCTGATCACTGTGTCTTCAACTTTAAACTATGATCTTACAGTTTTGGTTGCTTTTTGCATCTGTTGTATATTATAGCAAGGTAGTTGGATCAGTGATCTTAGTATTATACAAATTTTTTTTTTCTTTGTGATTGATTGTCTTGGTATGTAGCAATTTTTGGACATGATTACAATACGTTTTTGTTCATTTCTTAAATTTCCTTCCATGATCTGTAATGAAATTAATTGGTCTAGTATTAATGTGATCTCTTCTATGATAGTCGTTTTTTTTATAAGATTATCAATCATTTGATCTCTACATTTATATATTAATTATGATCACTTTTACATTAGTCTCTACATTCTTATTAAGAGTATTCAAAGGTGAATCTTTATTGCTGTTGATCTTAGTTTTTTTTTTTTTTTACTACATAATATTGCATTACAATGCTAAAACTGTTTGTATATTGTGAAGTAATCTATTTAGACTGATATATTTTTATGTGATCTCTCGAGGTTTTATTCGGTAGGTTTCACTTAGGCTTCAGAAGAGATTTGAGTTGTCTAGTGTATTTCTTGTCTCTGATCAATTAGCTAGTTTCTTAGGACTCAGACTGATGTCATTTGAACACACATTTTGCTAATATGATAGCTCAGGAATTTTGGGAGGGTAGTTGAGCTATTTGTTAAACAGTTTGCAAATTCTGTTGTATAGCCTAATTTATTTTTTCTTCTCGAGTTAGTATAAGTTTCATACAATTTCAATTTGGATGTAGATGTATTTAGATTCATGGATTTTGAGTAGATATTGGTATCATAATCATTTGTTTTGCTTCCCTGATCTGTTCTACTTGGATGTAGGTGAACAACCTCAACTTACATTTGCTGCCCAGGAAGTAGGTGGTCAGTTCCGCCTTAGCTCTCAATTTCTCTCCAGGTAAGAAAAGAAAAACAATTGTGAGCCAGCATGGCGACTACAGCCCAGCTTTAGTTCTCTTCTCTCTCAAAAGACACAAGATGTTGCTGCAAACATTCACTCTTCAACCCGAACTTTTTCTCGTTCTTCATTAATCCGTTTCCCTAGTCCATCAAACATTTCCAATCAATGCTCGTTGCTGAAAATCTGTCACTATCTCTACTGCAATCCAAATCTTCGAAGCACAAATTTTCTGTGAATGCAGAGATATCAACTGACTCTGGTGGAAATGGTGGCAGTGGATCGGTAACAGTAAAACAGGTGGAATGGAAACAATGGAGGGGATTCAAATTCTGGTGGACGTAATAATCATGGAGATGGCAATTCTGAAAAATCATTCTTCAAAATCTAATTTTGGAATTCTTGGACTTTTACTGAATGGATGGAGATCCAGAGTTGCTGTGGATCCACAGTTTCCCATTCAAGGTTTAATGGAAGAAATTGTAGGTGTGAGTGCATGTGTTCTTGGAGATATGGCATCTCGTCCAAATTTTGGACTTAACGAACTTCGATTTTATTTTCTCCACTCTTGTTTGTTGGATCGATTATGAATTTTGTTCTGATGTATCTATAGCCCCAACAATGGGTTCAGCATCTTCTACTCTTCCTGCCATTTTCGATAGCTGTCCAACGAGCCATATGTTCGAACCAGGGATGTTTTCTCTTCTCGATCGATCGCGGGACTTTTGTGTACAAAGTCGTTTTTGCGGCAGTTGGGTTTGCAGCTGGACTTGCTGGAACTGCAATTTCAAATGGATTGATTCTAATGAAAAGAAGATGGATCCTAGTTTTGAGACACCCAACAAGCCTCCACCTACAATTCTGAATGCTATGACTTGGGCAGGTCATATGGGTTTTAGCAGTAATTTGAGATATCAAACTCTTAATGAATCGAATATATGTTAGCAAAAGTCTTCCTCGGTTGGGTTTAAGGCCTCAGTTATCGTCCTGAGGTGTTTGAATAATATTCTTGAGGGAGTTTCATTTGTGGCTCTGGCAAGGTTGACGGGATCACAAAGGACCGGAGAAAGTCAGGTTGATATTATAAATGAAGGAGAGGAGGATGAAGAAACAGCACTACTTGTAGAAAGGTTAAGTTAGTTGAGGAGAAATGAGGGAGTATCAGAGTTAGCATTCCACTTGTGAGTTCGCATTCCATCTTCATGCTTTCACATATTTAGTGTAAAGCTTTATTTCTTACACAGAGATTTTTGGCAGGCAGTAGAGTTCTATTAGTGGATGCTGTTTTTTCCTTCTAAAAATTTAGAGTGTAATTTGATCCACTTTTACAAGCGGCATTGAATTCTGTTTGATGAGTGAATAAATCTATACATTCTTCCACTGTTTAGTTCTTTATGTTACTCCGTTGCCAATATTCATAAAGTTTCTCCTTGTAAATGATGGTTGGGACTTGGGGAGCAGTCTTATCTAAACTGGATTAATGGATGGGAAGGTTCAAATATATTGCCCAAATCAACCATGGTTTGAGTTACAAGCTGTGAGCAATATTGACAGAATATTTGCCTGTTAAGATGCATTCATTGAACATTACAGTCAATATTAGGTTTTACTGTGTGCATGTGTTCATACTTGTGTTCATGAATGGACATCGGCTGAGTACCATGTCAATGTGTGCTTGGGAGTTGGGATAACATCAAAAATGAATCTACACTATGCATCCAACACCGAAAAGAAACTAGAATTGGGTATATTCATTCGTGCAAGGAAAGTTTGAGGAAGGTAAATTTGTCAAGTCAGAAATCCAGTCTAGAATTAACCTGCCCCTGCCCTGAGTTTGTCCCGTCACATGATGCTGGTGTGAACAGGGTTTGGGTTCTAAGCTCAAAGTCAACCTTAACATACAAAACAAAAAGTATATATTCTTAAACATCCCGTCCTTATTCTGCCTGTGTCTTTCTACTCAGCTGAGCCTGAGAGGAAGCTACCTTCTCTTTTTGCTCTCAACATCCTTCATTTATTCTCTAATTCAGGTAATGAAACAATCAACTCAGAAAATCTGATTTTTAATCTAGTTATCTCAGTTATATGGATTTTGTTGAATTTATCTTTAGGTTTTATTGGATCTGATTAGCAAGGTAGTTGAATTCTGTGATTAACCTAATTTCATTATGTTCTTGTTCAATTCTCAATATCCTTGATCTGTGAGGAAATTTGGGTTAATGTGATTTCTTCTGTATGAATAGATTTAATGAATAGGTCATGAATCATTTGAACTCCACAATATGATAAACTATTCTTGCATTTTTAAGAGTTTGAAACTGTTAGTGTATCATAAAACAAAGTCTTATTTACTTACTTAGATTGATGTATTTTTATGTGATCTTACAATTTTATGTAGTGCACTCATGACTCATGTCTTCTATTTGGAGTTTTATTCAGTAGATTTTCACTTAGGCTTGAAGATTTGAGTTCTCTAGTTTTCTTGTCTCTGATCAATAAGCTAGTT